>CM060843.1:102861868-103461868 GCA_030762175.1 Metallyticus violacea | reverse complement strand
TTAACGTGGTAAGATAGTTGTTCGTATGCTGTTTAAGACAGCTCCCAGGTCGGCCTTGGAGGTGCTCACTCCTGAAAACATCCTCTTGTGGAAGGAGAAATTATGGAAGACCGGCGGCTCAAAGTTAAGAAATAGCAGCAAGGTTGGGCCTTTCTAAAGCAACAGTCCTTCAAATTACTCATGGACATTTAAACATGAATAAAGTTAGTGCAAAATGGGTGCATAGACTTCTTTCCTAGGTCCAAAAGCAGTAATAAGTCATCTGTTGTCAGGCATTTTTGGAGTTCTGCCGTGGCAACGAGAGAGAAGTTCTGCAAATCATTGTTACAGGAGGTGAAACTATGGCTCTCTACTATGATCCCTTGTCCAAAAGAGAATCAATGGAGTGGAGTAAACCGGGCGAAGTACCGCATCTAAAGGCCACTCAGTCAACCAAGAAGATCATGGCCACAATCTTTTGGGACTGTGAAGGAATATTCTTCATTGACTTCAAGGAGAGGAACATCGCAGTAAATGGGGAGTACTATGCTGGCCTACTGTATAAACTACTTGCTCCCATCAAAGAGAAAAGGCAAGGCGAGGAAAGCTGAGTGGTGTTTGGCTCCTTTTTCACGACAACGCGCCTGTGCACATAACTCTTGTTGCAAAGGAAGTCGTGAAGAAATGTGGCTTCAAGGAGATCGGCCATCCACTCTACAGCCCAGATCTAGCTCCCAGTGACTATTTCCTCTTCTTAAAACTCAAGGAGAGCTTCGAGGAAGGAAATTTAAGTGTGACGAAGAGGTGATGGATGCTGTTTATGTCCATTTTGCAGACAAGGTTTCTGACTATTGGGGGGGGGGGTGAAATGTTAATTCAAAGCTGCAAGAAGTGTATTGCAATAAAGAGTAAATTTAGTTTTTGTATTTATCATACCTAGAAAGTGGTTAGGCCGGGAACTTATGGACCTACCCTCATATCTCTTGTTTTATTTTCTCAGTTGCAACGCACATTGGTCCCCCCTTCCGAATTTTTGTATTCAATTTTTTAAATCTTTCATGTCCTCTCCATAAAGTCAAAACTCTCTCCATACAGAATCTTCATTTCGCTATTTCGCAATATTTCATTCTCCCGACTACAAAAATTAATAAATAAAACTGATGAACCATTCTTTCGTCACGACCTCTAGAAGCCAATTTTCTGTCCCGAAGTAATATTTTTCATTGTGCATGCATTTCTACGAAATTTATAATAAAATTCTTGTTATTTAATGATATTCCCTTCATAATTTTACTACGTCCTTTGTATGGAAGAAAATCTTTATGATTAATATAGACATACAGAAATTGTGTTCAAAATATTAATACAAATATAACAGATGCAACTATCGCTTAATATATAACGTTTACTTTTTTAACAGTGTGAAGGTATTTAATAAAATATTTTGTAGTTTTATACACAGAAAAATTGAATGATTTATCTAAGTGGTTAATTCAAAAAATTTATGTTTTACTATTGATATACATATTTGGAAGTAAATATCATATGAATGCTGTTTTAAGGTAAGGGGCAAGGTGTCAACAAAAAGGGATTGTCAGCAGGACTAAGACGAACACTCAGTTCCTATGAACTTGCACAAGCGCGATCATCCAATGCCTCTGCAGGACGAACACCAACTACTCAGATTCCCAAACAATATCGTTCTCACGAAGTGTTGTCATCCAACAGTTCTGCTTCAAACACAACGGAGTCCTCAGGTAATTACATCATACTCTTTATTGTCTTTTCCTTCTTTAATTACAATTACTGAAGATGTCAATGAAAAAACACCAAAATTTTCTTTCTAATAATATTTTAGAATTACAAAATAGGAAGGATATTGTGTATACGCATTTTTAGATTGTTGTGGTGTGTTCGTTAATTATTTGCTAAAATAATGTCCGTTGGTGGCGGTTGATTGTCAGAATTTTACAGAAGCAAGTCTTCTGTTTTAATCTGATTGCTGGTTGGGAGTGCCCCTACCCATGAAGCAAGACGTGCAGAATGCTAGGAAAGAGTTAGTTGGAATAGACCAACAAACGGGTACTTGGTTTACCTTTAAGTTGTTACAAACGAATACTAGGTGGCGCTATTGAGATATGTCATTACTATTTTCGAAACAATTGACAATTGTTGTCGTGAAAACAATTTCAGTTTAGAAATTGACTGAGTAGTTTGTTTACAGTGAGCGTTGAAACAAATCAATTTTGCGAAAAAATAAGAATTTTCACGTGAGGTCTTCGTTGAATGATTTATTACGATTTTAATGAAGGCCTAACTCATAGAATTGCTTTGTTCAACTTTTGATGACGAAGCACCATCAGAAAAGGCTGTTAATAATTGGTTTGCAGAATTTCGTCGTGGTCGTGCGTCCTTCAGTGATGAATTTCGTGAAGGTCGACCAAAATCGGCTGTTATCCCCCCCCCCAAAAAAAACCATTACAGGTATTTTTTTTTTTTTTTTTTGTAATGTTGCATTTGTTGTCACTTTGATTGCAATGGTCTTCTCGCGACGTCTGTAGATTATGATGCACTGAATACTATAGGTAAGAATGAAATAAATAATAATGGCACAAAACGTGCTCGGAGTCCTTGGCGCTTTAAAGCTCTTTGGCGTTTATTTACCTTCTCATGGTAAGGAAAAACTCCCAAAAACTTTCCCCAAATAGCTTGACTTAACCGGGATTCGAACCCCGAACTTCAGGATTAGTAGTCGCAAATGCTACCACTAGACCACGGGGACGGACTAATCACTAATTTGAAAACATTACTTTGGACAAAAATTGTAATTGGGGATATTTAGGGCGATTTACTTTTAACACACTTTTTACTATTAAACATGCACTGTCTGTTTCAATTGTATCTTGTTCATACAAATAGAGAACAAAGTTCACACTAAAAGGGCCTGGCACCGAAAGCCGGAAGGTAGGACTAGGGGCAGCGGCTTTGGCGGGTTAAGCTCACAAAAGATTTACAGGCATAAAACATTACTTCCATATATCGTTTTGAATTCTTCACATTAATGATATTGCTAATCAAAGAACAAGAGACTGTAATGTATAAAACAACTGTGTATGAACTGTTTTGTGGACTTTTTTTGTTGTCATTTTGTTATACAGTATAGCTTGTCTTTCATGTGATCTATTCCCAATAACAGAATATAACACTTTAGACATGAAAACTATACACGTTTAGAATTACACCTCAGTAATATATTATTATAGTCCAATGATATTAATTATATAGATAGAAAAATTGGTGAAATTATATGCTGAAGTATTTTAAACCAATGATTAATCGATTTAATTATACAACTTTATAATGCAATTATATATAGGATGTAATAAAAAGGTATGTCAAAACATTGAGGAAACATTCCTCACATATGCAGGATAAAAAACATTAATATGAACATGGTCCGGAATTGCTTTATTGCCTGTTTTTCTACACCTGTACCGTATAACAGAATATTCAAAACAGAACTGTGGGAAACAGAAGATCATATGAAATGTTGAACATGTCCTCCGTTAGCATTCATACATCCATCAACTCGCCGTCGCATGCGCCGATGTATCCCTGGAGTATCTCGTACTGTCTGACAGCGAAGACTCTCTACCCTTCGGCTAATCAATAGACCATATGAGCATCTGCCAACTCATTTTACTGTACCTGGAATGATGTCTGTAAACACATACAACTGACACTACGTGCTCGGTGCTACGTTAAGTAAAGAAGTGAGTATCATAACAAGCGGATTACGTGGTACAGAACGACTACAACAATGGTGAAACTAGGAACTAAGAGTGGTTACAACACCCCCACCCTATTTAACCAGAGGTAAAAGTGAATATTTATCTACTGTAAGTATCAAGCGACTGTTCTGTTGTGGAATTATTGCCACAGGACAACTATGCTGGCATTTTAGTTTGCATATCTTACTGTATAAGTGGATTGTAGACAAAAGGCTTTAACAAGGAAATAAAGCATTTCCGGTCCCATTTTGATATAACGTATTTACCCCCTCTATATGGAAAGAGTATTTTCCCAGAGTTTTGACACACCTTTTTGTTTCACCTGTATTTTTGTATGTCATATGACACTGAAATATTAAATAATAGTTCTAACGTTATTCAAAATATGTATTTAGCCAAGAAAGACATTCTAACTCTACATTCCTTTTATTTACGAGGGATGACATTTTAATAGTGATGACATTACTGTAGAGACACGACGCAACTGTACAAATGTGTCGTTTATGTCACACGTTGTTATATCTCAAACTTAGCTGGGAGCTTATGTACTCTGTGGTCGTTAGCCAGACACTTCCGGTATATGTCTAGATGACATCCGGGTGCAAGATGCGATGTTTTGTGTAAACACCGGCATGATGATAATATACACAGCAGGCACGCGTGACTAGTTGTTTTGTGCCCTCCTGCACGCACATCGAACAATGAGCATCTTTTTGGGAGACCGGGGGTTGTTTATTTAGGCACGGTCTAATGGATTTCAGGGCAGAATTCATGATAAGCGCCACAAAGAAAGCCACAGCTCAAAGTTAAGGTGCCTCTAAACCGAAGTATTAATGTTGTATTAGTAGTAGTGTTTCTATAACATAATTAAATAAAATAAAACTTAATGGTAAACTATTCTGCAAAACTTCTGAGAAAGATAATAATAAATAACAAAAAACGATCTTTTGCTGTTACGGATCTAATACCCAGTCCAAGCATCATTTGTTCTATAGCCGCAAGAAATCTTCTGGGATTTTAGTCAAAAAGACGCCGCAGAACGTCTGGTTCGTTAAATAATTAGGTCCATTCTCATTGGCAGAGTATTAATAGTTGCCTCGTTCTCTTCTGTGAAGGTATCCGTGTGTTCATCGTTCTTGTCCAATCATTTTCTATGATTATTAAATGAGGAGATTTTGGAGGTCAATTAAGGATATGGATTTCGGGTTGTTCACGGAAAATAGCCTGAATCACGTGTGAAGTATGCACAGAGCTACTGTGATTGTTAGAACCTTGTCCAAGGGGAAAACAGGTCTGACAATGAGTAGAAATACATTCTGAAGAATTTCAATGTATAATTTCCCCGAATTGGAGAAAAAACCTACCGTATTTACGCGAATCTATTGCGTACCTTTTTGCCCAAATGTAGTATTCAAAATAGTGGCGCGCATTAGATTCGAGATCAAATCCGTTCCGCAGTTCGCCGGTAACTTCAGTCATATTTATCGTTTATTACGTCATAATGCATTGCTGCAATTCCTGCCTTCGTTACATTTTTTGTTGGTCCATTATTGCATACAGCGTTTGAATAGTAGATAGTCACGAGATGGAGATCAAACAGGGAAGAACATCTTATGACATTACTTTCAGACGTAAAGTAATTCTTTATGCTGAAATAAAAATAGTAACAGAAAGGCAGGAAGAGAGTTCAATGCAGCTGAGAGCAATGTTCGTTATGGCGGCAACAGAAATTGACATTATTTGCAACTAAAGCTAGTAGGAAGAAATTCACTGGTCCTCGCAAAGAATGACATCCTGATATTGAAGAAAAAGTTTTGGAATTCGCACATGAAAGAAGGAAGAACGGCATCCTGTGACTAGCGGCAACATAAAAGAAATAACGTTTTCTTCTTCAACCTAAGTCAACTGTCAGAGTAACAGCACGAGTAATGGTTGTCCTATGTGTTCCAAGATGTAACAGTGGTCCACTTATAAATTCTACGTTCTGGTAGTTTTATGAAGCAGGGGGCTTATCTCTAAGAAGCCGTACAACAATGTTCCAAAATCTTTTTTTGTGATTTTCAAGTTTCAAATTTGGGATTAGGTTCCGTAAATACGGCATTTCGTCGTGCCCAAAGTAACATTCCTCAATCTGGAGCCGTGGTCAGCTCCTGCAGCGCAAAACCCACCTGAGTTCTCTGCGCTTAGGCAGAAGTTGCTGTTTCTTGGAAGCTCGAAGATGATGAAGGCCTGTATCACGGATCCCGTTCGTTGACTGAAAGATCAATTTCCGCCGCAACGCTGCTTATGATTCAGAATGGATTTTTCTGTGAAAGTAGCAACAATCTGGATATCGTCCGCTGGAACTGTTTTCCTAAAACCCTTATTAGTCTTACGATAATTCCGTGCTCTTCGCATCTTTTGTCGTGCATTTTTCCATCAATATCAAATTGCAGGATATCCTTTCGGCAATGTCCTCGGAAGCCACGAAAACCTCCCGTGTGCCTAAAGTACAATAAAGTGTTGTGAGCGAAAGATTTGGAACCATGCAGACATTTACACCTCCTCGATCCACCTCTGAACTAAATTACTTGTGTTGTCTGTAACAATGGCAACAGCTGACACACACAGGACGGACGCACGGGAGGGAGTTCCTGCATTGTTTGTGTTTGGCTTACCATCGCCGCCGAGAAATGTACTCATCTTGCGTCAGACATATGTCATATTATGTCTAGACGACATACGGTTTTGCAATGTTTTATACAACATGAGTTTTTGGAAGCGTTTTGGCAAGGACTATGTCTGCTGACTTGGAGAACTTGGAGAATGAAGTATGCTGAGTGTAATCGGTAAAGAGTTCCTGGTAAGGAGAAAGGTGATGTATGGTGGGTGTAAAGTGTTATTTGGGATGGTAGAGGAAAGGAAACAAGGATCTATCTTGGTTGTAACCAGTAAAGTAGTGTCGATTGGTGAAAATAAAAACGCATTGATTGATTAAATAAAAGCCGGAAACCCTTCTTACTTCGACTTGATTCCTAACATGAAGAAACCACTTCATGAAATTCGCTTCAGAACTCTTCCAGATATTCTTGAGAATATAGGCCGCTGTATTCGAGTTATATGAAGAACAGACGCTGTTAAAGGTACCTTCGACTTACACGCCGCTATCCACGGGCTTTGCACAACATTAGGTATAGGCCAAAGGACACTAAAATTTAGAAACATTTACGTATTCTGTGCTTGTAGTAAATGAATAGCTTCCTGTATTAAACTTTTAGTCTTATATATATATATATATATATATATATATATATATATATATATATATACATGAAAAATAAAAATAAAGAAACACTATTAACAATGTAACAAATGAACACTAATAATAAAAGTAGATAAAGATAAAACACAGAGAAAAAGTCAAACTTGAAATTGCAATTTCAGTGTGACTCTTTCTCAGTGTTTTATCTTTATCTACTTTTATTATTAGTGTTAATTATATATATATATATATATATATATATATATATATATAAGCTTAATTATGATTATTTTAGTTTAAAACAAAGGAACAATGATAAAAATAATAGATACCTATAAATAGTTATTGTCATGGTATTAATTTAACACAATAATTTTCTTGGAGCAATCAAAAAGTTACACAGTTCTAAAGGGTTTGAAAGTGAAATGAAAGTGGCTTTTGTGATTTGACACGGAATATTTTGCATACTTAAGAAACCGATATTTGTAAAGAAACCTACGTAAATAAGAATCAAATTAACCCACAGAGGCTTTTATTGCAGTTTTTAACATACTATTGTTACAAAAAAATCGTATAGTAAGAAGAATTGCAGCACAATCTTTCTAGTTATCTGGTTTCTAAATAGAGGAATACTTTTAATTTCTGATATTAACTTTGCTAATTTTTTTCATTGTAGGTTTAAGCCAGAGCAATTCTGAAAACTCTCTGCACTCCTCCAAGAGCGCAGATTCGAAGTTGCAACGATTTATTGGGTTATCTAATGCCAGCAAGGCAAGGCAACAGCAGAATGACAGCAGCAGCAGGAAGTCCAGTCTTGCCAATGGATTACCGTCTGACAGGAAGTCAAGTATTAACTCCTCTACTACCTCAACAACAGCTTCTATCACGGATCGCAAATCAAGTGTGGGTGATGTTGGTTCTCTCACAGAGTTGCTTAAGAAAAAGAAGAAAGATGCACGCAGGGCTGAAATAGTTGCCAATGTCACCAAAAGGCTGTATAATACTAAAAAGGTACTTTATTTCTTGATATAAACAAAATGCACATTAATTATCATCAGACAACTAATTGTTGATGGAGCAAGGATCTTCAATAGGTCCTGACTAATAACTCAGCTATGGAATTGGCCAAACGCTCCTCTTCACAATATTTAATATTGATAATGATAATACATTATTAATTTTGTCATCATTGTTTTCCTCGTCATCACCATCATAGTTGCTGATATCATTATCATCATCATCATCATCATCATCATCATCACCATCATCATCATCATCATCATCATCATCATCATAATTGTTATTAAGTCAATAAACTTACACATGAGTAACTTTGTCATTTTATATCTACAATCACACAAGATTATGTTCACTATTTTTAAGTTGTCCATTTCCAAGCATGCGCTTTAATATATTAAAATTTATATACTGTATATTTAAATTTCATCTATTCTCTAAAGACATTTCACTATTTTTTTTATTTCACCACCACCGTGGCAGAGGTCGTAAAGATGTGGTCTCGTGAGCAGAAGGTATGGGGTTCGATTCCCACCAGGACTATCTTCCCTTATTGAGGTTTTTTCCAGGTTTTCCTCAGTCCTCATAAATGGCAAATACTAGAGAGGTACCCTAAACTTAGGCATAGAACATTTCCTTCCTTAAAAATATTCTCTTCCAATTGATCATTTCGAGTCATGTATCATTAGTGTCCACCGCCTATGGTGTCTTATTATTAAAAACACAGGCATTAAACAACATTAAAAAAAAACCATCATAATTATTATTACAAACTCACACGTGAGTATCTAACTTTGTCATATTATGTCTACAGGCACCTTAACTTTGACAAAGGATTACTTTCACCATTTTCAAGTTTTGTCCATTTCCAAGCATATGCTTTAATATATGTATAACTATAAAAATTTTAAATTTATATACTCTATATTTACATTTCATTTATTCTGCAAAGACATTTCACAAATTTTTTGAAAAATAATGGTACATTCTGCTCTAAATAAGTTTTCAAAAAATCTGTTTTTGGGTGAAAATTACTATGTTGCACTTAAACAGAAGTAAACTTTATATTGTACTGAGCCCCTTGGTTCGTTCAGTAATGCACGTATAAAGATATAACCTATAATGTACAAATGAGGACTTTTCTGTTTTTAATACTGTTTAATGTCTACTAAAAATGCTCTGGGGTCAATATTTGTAGGTTTTATAAATATATAATATATATGTAAATGCGTGGCCTGTAAATATAAAATACACATAATTATGTCATTTTTCCTACTTGTAAAGGGTAAACAACTATTCAAAATCCTGTATCTACATTACATTTCTTTCTTCCTCTTTAATTAACCTATTCTTTTCTTTTAATCTACATATATTCCAATTCTAAAATTAATCTCAAATATTCTTGAAATTTGTTAAAATGAAAGAAGATATGGAATTAAAAATTATTAAGTATGCAATATTTTATCTTCCATAACCTTAGGAATTATATCTATTTTTATATAAACATCTATAATATTGATGAAGTATGTTGAAGTAAAATAAAATTAATAAGTTGAATGATAATGCTATATTCTTGTAATTGCAAAGGAGAAGACCAATCATTTTAATTTTAACGTATCAAACTGGTAATTATTTGAGATAGTGCAACATTGTGCACTCTATATCAATTTTATGTTACCTTAAAATAATTTGCACATTAAGATAGCAATTGTTTTATTGCAACAATGAATTCTATATAATATAAACATGCAACTGATCATATACTTCCCTTTGAACCAGATACACTTAAAATGATTGCTACTGATATTTATATGATCAAAATAAATAAGAGCTTTGAAACACTAAGCTCTTTTTTGTTTAAGTAAATAAACACATTAATTTCTTTACTGGCTAGTTGATCAAGGAGTTCAGAAAGTGTAGTAACCAAATTGGCTTAGGCTGCACTGTTCATATACTCTCAGTACTGTAGCAGTTTCTAGAATTGCAATGTTGCACATATTTCGCAGGGAAAAAAGGTTTCCATGCATTTCATAATTACCCTTCTTGTATACTGTTATTATATTTGTATACCAATTGCATATTAGAGTTATCAAAGGTCTTAGAGCCTTTTTCTCCTCAAATATTTCAATTTATTCTATCAAAGGCCAATGATAGCTCCATAATGTACAGGAAATTTAAGGTTGTTTATTCAGTTGATTTTTTAACTTTGACATCTTATTTTATTAATATTCATCTGCATAATCATTATGATTTTATTATAAAGAACTCACTGTATAAGAAATGAAAGGCACCTATTTATTTAATTATAGAAAATTTTGATAATTTCTGTTGAATCTGTGTAAATATAAACTACAATACTTATCCTAAAATCCATAATTAAGACAGGAGAATGTAGACATTTAGAAGTATTTTTATTGTTGTGAAAATGTACAACTATATTTTCTTGCCATTTAGCCAGAGCCAAAACCAGAGCCTGTGGTAGAGCCACCAAAACCACCACAGCCTGAAATTGATGATGCTGAACCAGAAGAACTTAAACTATGTATGCGTGCCAGACTTCAAGCTTTGAGCAAGAGAGCACTGAACATTCATAGAGGACGAAGGAAAGGTGTGGATGTAGAAGTTCAGACTGACTTTAAACAGCAAGTGTTGCGGGTCAAGGAGGTGGCCATAAGCACAAGAGATGCTTTCTCAGATGTAAGTCATGCCTATTCATACAATAATCCTATAGAATGCTTTTATTAGAATTTTGAATCCTATACTCCATACCTGACTCATTTCTAGCCAGGCGCAGCTACAAGGAGGCTCAGTAGGGCATTTAATCCCACTGAGATTTTATTAAAGCCTGCCAAATTTACTGCACATTTTCTTCTTCATCATTCATTTTGTTTTTTACTAAAAATCATAGAACTTGTCATAGAAAACTTACAATTTCTTAACTTTTGGAACTTTCAGAACCTCTATGCCATTTTTAACATTTTGAGATGTGAAATAAAAAATGTAGAATCTGAATTTAAAACAATCATGAACAGTACTGAAAGTGCAATTCAAAGAATAAGTGATATTTCAAGCCCATACATGAATTGCTCAATGACAGATGCATTTTTCAAATACTTTAGATAGGTAAAAAAATATACCTGATCTATTTTTTTTGTTGTCTAGTACATTTAGGGTATACTTGACAAAGTGGAATGATGCATTTTCTGTTGATTTCTTTTTTCTGAAGCCATGTTGGTTGTCAGTAATAAGTTTTTTACTTTCTATAAATTTTAATAATCTATTTATAGAAGATCTTTACTAGTACTTCACTGACTCCAGAGAGTAGAGAGATTGGTCTGTAATAGTTCAAGGTTGTTTTTCCTCCTTTCAGAAAAAAAGGGTGTAACTTGTGCTATTTTAAGAGATTGAGGAGAGACTCGCTCCAGTGAACAATTGCAGATATCTGTAAGAGACTGAAGCACATTTTTTAATATGAAATCTGAGCTGTTATCTATTTCTGATGAGTTTTTATTTTTAATGATGGTTATGTTCATATCTCTTATGGCCAGTATGGTATAGATACATAGTTGTGTTAGCCTGGTTTTGTGAATAGTAATTAATTAAGTTGGTATTTATTATAACATTATCTGCTGACATAATTTTAGTAATATTTATTAAGTGATTATTAAATATGTGTGCAACTAGTTTAGGATCTATGATTTTATTCCCTTTTATTGTTAGCTCTAAGCCACCTATAATATCATTTGAGGTTTTCATATTTTTAACAATATTCCAAATTGCTTTCATTCTATTTGGGGCTGCTTGTACATGTCACATTGCACATTTTTTAGCTTGCTTTATGAGCTGTTTTAGTACTGATTTATATTTGTTATCATATATTATGTTTTTGGGGGGCATCTTCATTAGCCAGTTGCATATTGGCACTTTAGAAACTTATAGCCATAGCTTCGAAATTTGTACATAAAGGCCATACATTTTTTATTTCAAATTATTTATACATATAATATCTCTTTACTCTGAAATTATTTCGGTGTAGTTCATTAACATCCTGTATATATATATATATATATATATTTTTTCTTTAGTTGTAGGTGCCTAGTAGGTACGATTGATGCAGAGTTGGATAGATTATTAAAAAATCTTTCCATGGGTACAACCGCAATAGCTTACATTCCTTTGGAATTCACTAAAAACGAGTTAGCAAAAAAATTAGTATAATTTACATAGGTACAGCCACAATAGCTTCATTCCTTTGGAATTTGCTAATACAAATAGATTAAGTCATAATATACTAATTTTAGACTATCTGAATTTTAAATATTGTAATAATTTCCTTGATAACTATAATAAGTATATACATGTCTACGTGCAGTTTGAAAGTTAACAGTGACTCTCTAGAAATTTATGTGATTAACCTGTTCAATTGCTTCTCCATTAATTATAACATTTATGTCTATTATTGCAATAGTGAAACATAAATGATTTAGTTTTTTTACACATGTAGTGTTAAAGTATTATGTATTAAGCTTTTGTAAATGATACTGCATTGTTTTGCTATAATTTGTTCTAATCCAGTAAGATATTTACAAGAAAATAGAGGGTTATATCATCAGCAATAATATAAAATTACATTTGCCAAGATTATATAAAAAACAATATTGGGCCCAGTACAGATCCCTGAGGTACTCCAACTTAAACAGTTTGATTTTAACTGGAATTTTACATTTTCTTTTTTATATAATGAATTTCTGTATATTGTTTGCAGTTTGGTAGATATAATTGTAGAATTTCTCTGGATTTACCCAAAATTCCATATTTTTGCACTTTTCCCAATAATATTAACTTTTTAAATTTAATTTATTTCAGCTTAATATGGCATTATACAAAATTAAGCAATGTCAATGTATAAAATAACAAAATTTATAATAAAAGTGTCAACTTATAAACTACCTAATTTCTCCACACATATATACATACATTATACAGTATAATGTATAAATAGTGTGTAACATAATAGTGAATTATAAGTGACATGTTTTTCAGTATCAATACCATTAACCTTGCATATAAGGAAATGAAACAAGCATTTATTGAAATTATTGTATCCATTGTAATATATGAGACACTGAGTCAAATGCCTTGGACAGGTCAAGGAATAATGCCATAATTTTCTCATCATCATCTAGAGTTTTAAGTATTGAGTGAAAAGAATCTGCTACAGCTATTATTGTGGATAAGCCTTTTCTGAAGCCATGCTGTGATTAGCACAGTACATTATGCTTGTTAAAGAAATGTAATAATCTTATGCATAGTACTTTTTTATGATTAACTTTATTTAAATAACTTTTCAAATATGATATGTACTCAAATGCAATGTATGGTTTACAGAACTACCAAATAAATAAATAAATAATCATCATTGTTCACCACCTGTGATGCCATAGAAATAAAAATGAATAAAATGAAATATGTAAACTGAAAGATCTCAGCACATCATTATCTGATGATCAAAATAATGTTAGCTCTTGAAAAACTTTCTTACCTGACTGATCGATTATTATCTACAAAGACAATTTTTCAACTCATTTTTTAGTGAAATATTTGTCAATTTACCAGAATCAAGAAGTCTTTTGTAATGAACAACCCTCATATTTTGACATAAATAAATCTGTTTTTAATCCTTTGGCTTCTCTAAATTTGCAATAGTAAGAAATTTGGCTTCCTTGATGCATAGCTATAGGATGTTTTTCTGAGGTGAAATGAAGATACACAGTGATGATAAGTTATAAATGTTGAAATGATTGAACTAAAATGTACATCTGTTTTTTATTTCAGGAATTCCCTTTGGGCTATCAGATGTATGACAACCAAAATAAACAACTCTATTTATCAAACCAGGCTGCTTGGATAACATTTACACGCCTTTTTGATACTTACCATGATTTCTACAGCTATCCAAGCATGAGGGGCCAAAACAACATCTGGGGGAATTTCCATGGTGAGCCATGGATGAAATGTCAGACCATCTCTTCTGAGGACACATTTTCAGATGATAGTCTGGAAGAAGTTGAAGTAAAGCAAGAGGAATATAGTCAACCAAAAGTCTGTGGCATCATCAGCTTTGCATCTGGAGATCGATTTGCTCCTTATGAAGAGGCAAGAACTTGTTCAACACAAACAGATTGTTGCAACATTTGCAATGGCATCCAGGCTGCTTTCTCTGTGAAAACCCATCATCATCATGTCTGTCATTGTAGAAAATCATCACCAGAAGTACAAGTAACATTGTTTAATGGACTACCTCTTACGGGAACAGAGGAGACTCAGATTTCTGTGGACGATGGCTACAGTTCCAGCAACAAAGATGATGAAGAACTAAGCATCAACATCCGTGACGCTTCAATGCCAGAAATTCCTATAGTGGACAGAATGTTGTATACAATCACAGAAAACAGTGAGCAAAATAGTGACTGTAATGATATGGTTTCTCTTGAAAATCTTGACACTTCTTCCAAACTGTCTACAGAAACATCTTGCAACAGAATGTTAATGGATAAAGTTGTGCAATCTTCACCAGAACTTTGTAACTTCTGTTGTTGCATGATACAAAACAGTGCAACACTATGTAGCATTAATTTGAGTGACTCCTGTGATAAAATAGTGCAAGTATCAGGATATTGTGACATTTGCTTATACAAAGAAAAAAGAATCAGCTCATCTCAGGCACTTGCAACTTCAGATATTCTTCCAGTACCCAGTTGTTGCCTATGCATGTGTCCATGTGACAAGAAATGGGTTCCTTCTTTCTGTTCTTGTGCAGTTCAATGTTCTTTAGATAAGGAATGTTTAAATAAAGTTACAGACAAAACAACTCAAACTCAGAAAACCTGCTACTGCCACAGACCATCAGGGCTTTACTGTAATGCATGTCTACACAGACAAAAAGAAACTGTACTTTGTGAAATGTGCAATAGGAGGATACCACCTGACAAGCTAACTGAAAGCAAAAAACGTATAAACACCTGCTGCCTTTGTATTAACCAGTGTATTGAATGTGTGAATGAAAAAAGAAGATTTGAACATGTGCTCCAAATTGATGCAAGTACAAATACATCCACAGATTTACAAGTGCTGCCAACCTTGCAGAATCAAAGCCAACTTCTTTTTGGTATACCTCAGCTCATAAAGTTTTCAACATTACAGTTTGAAGATTCCATTGCATTGTTCTTTGCCAGTCCTGTGTCTCAACCAACTATGGTAAAAATGGTCACAAGGGAGACTGTTGGTATTCAGACAGATAGTGTACGTATTTATTGTTGCACTTCCCCTCCTCCACAGATGGTGACTGTTGTTGAAAGTACAGAGTGCTATGCTCCCAGAACAAAACAAAGCAGTAATGAACAACAGAGGAACCAACCTTCTACTTCATCAGGTCACACATCACCTCTATCTAAACAAATACATAGCACAGATAAAAATGACACAGAAAAAATCTATAGTGAAAATAATTTTAACAATCAATGTGATAACTCTTCTGATGACTTCTCTGATGATGACGACATTCCAAACCTTCCAAGAACTACCATTTCGCCACCAGATGTAAGTGATTCTCAAAATTGGTCTGAAATGAAAAACCTCATACTTGGCCGAAACAAAAACTTGTTTCCATTCTATGAACTAAACATCAAGCCAGATGATAACTTAGTTCAGAGACCTCAGAAGAAGAAGTCAGTATCATGGTCAGATCTCAGTGGATGTGGTGCATTGCATACTGAGATGGTTTTTGATGACTGTTTCTTCAACTCATATCAACCTACAGCCCACAGTGCAGACCAACGTTCCTTTTCAGAAGCAGTTGTGCCTGAAAATATAAGGTATGTGGTAATTTTAGCTAGGTTGTTATTTTATAATATAAATAGGGCTTGGAATTGAATGATCTAAAATGTTTGAAAAATTTCATATAAAATCACCTAATATTTAATTAAAATGACCTAACAATTATTATTATTATTTTTATTATGTTTTTTGTTAAAATAGCCTACAACATTTATCTATATATTCAATCACTCACTTTCCAAAGAAGCTGTTATATGTAACTTATTGTATTTAATTTATTTTTAAGATAACTTTCTTGGATTAATGAAAGCATATTTGGAACCAATGGCATAGAGTGCATTTCTAGAGTTGCTTCACTGTAAAAGTCTGGACAAACAAATTAAATGATGTGTGGTTGGTACTCATGTCATGAAATGAGTTGTCACTGAGGCAAACCATTAAAGAAAGTTGGTTGTCGTTGGAAGATATTTCTTTGGCCATTCATCTGGATGGATTTTCATCACACAGGCTGCAAAAGGAAGTATTTTGGGAGATGAATAGGACTTTATAGCCCTTAACAAGAGTGCTGTTCAGATCTTGCCTCTCTAAATAAAATGGCATAGCAACTAGTACAAGAGTGTTCATATGTTTTCTGGGTCAAGGTGATATTTGCGTTGGAGGGTGAAGTGAATGGGATAGTTTGATTGAGCAGTTCACTGCTTTGAATATTTGGCATCATCTCAAGAAAGGTTAAGGGAAATAATGTTGAATAGTAAGTGAACATTAATGCTTTCATGTTTACAAAAGTCTTCTCTAATCAATATAATTATTTTTCTCTTTCATCACTGTTTAAAATAAAATTTTATTACACTTTGTTATACTATTTCAAAATGTTTTAAGGATATTTGTCTATATTCTTCAGGATGATGATATGATGATGATGATGATGATGATGATGATGATGATGATGATGATGATGATGATGATGATGATGATAATAATGATGATTTGTTACACCTCTGGTTCCTTGGTGACTAGTACATTCATTAAAGAAATATATAATAACACTTCCTATGGGTTCTCAGATGTAGTTAGTTCTATAACCCCATCAGTAACCATAAGAGCCTAAATAGTTTGATCCTATTCAGATCCAGAGATTTAGCAGGCTACAAAAGAGCAGAAATTGCAGTAGAATGATCTAATCAAGCATTGGTTACTCTGGAAGTGTAAACATTGCTATTATTGTGAACATAGTTGATTAGGGGAAGGGAGGGTAGGATGACAATAGTAAATTTCATTACATTTATTTTCTCATTAATCTGGTGAATTTTTTTCAATCTTTAGTCAGGGAAGCTCAGACAGTTTTGTTTATATTCCTTATTTTTTTGATTTCATGAATTTAAAAGTTAGTTTTAATTTTTAAATTTGTTTACTTAATGTCTCATTCATCATCTTGGCCTCATGGGCAAGTAAGCTGACTATTCTAGATGAGTAACTGGCAAGGGACAAAAAAACTGGGTAAACACTACCAATCATTTCATTTTAAATGCAAAAGTCACAAACATGGACTTTGCATTTTACTTCTGTTGGAGTGAGTCCACTATATGAAGCATGTACCTTTTTCCAATTTGAGAATAAGCATACTAAGTTTCATATAATATGAGGAAGTCATTCAAATTTCACTAGTTATTGAACCCACGATCTTGGGTCTATGAGACAAGCATTGTTACCACTAGACTACCAGGACCAACCTCATTTTGGAAAAGCAGTAATAAGTGATTAGAGGAAAGAGCACTGTGCTTAAAATGGCTCAGCTTCTTCAATTGCAATTGTCTCTGCATGAGATGGTTCAGCCTTTTTGGTTACATTGGCATCAACTTCAGAGGCACTATATTGTCTTTCTGTCATCATTGATGGCTCAAAATCAAGGTCACTGAATTTTGAGAATTCAGCGGTGTTAGTCCAGAGTTTTTAAAGTCTTCTGCTGATAATGGGAATGAATGTTCCTGAAACATATGCAATTGAAAAGTGAAGCATGTCACCAAACCAACTCTATATCAACATTACTTGCACAACAATAATAATTGTTGCAACTTTCAGTAAGCAGCATTGAATAACATAAAAACATCTTTATTTGTAATAATTTGTCCTGGATGTTGTGTTGAGTAATCATCACATGCTAAGTTGTAAGCAGTTTAAAATGAGCCATAGAAAGCTACATCTATTGGCTGCATATGGTGACTGGTCTGCAGAGGAAAACCTGTAAAGTTATGAGATATTCTTGGCACATATTAATGTCCCATAAAAAAATGCGTGATTCATTAATAAAAAAATGAAATTTCCTTCAGTTAGCCTAACATTTCTTATGAAATGCTTTAACTGTTGAACAACAACCGGTTGAAAGCTTATGCATTCATATTTCATTACAAACACCGAGGAACCAGAGAGGCATTGTTCATAATATACTGCTACACCTGCTTCCTGGGGGATATAAAGAATACGGGTATGAAATGTTAAACAATACTAAAACAACATTCTACACTGATGTTCATACTCTTTTGACAGATGATACTTTGATTACTTGGCAACGCCCTTTTTGGCTTAGTACACTAAGAGTATTACTGGGAACTGTTGAGTAGTCTGTTTCATCCATATTATAAATCTGATGAGATTCATACTTTTAACAGCTAGAATCTCTATGTAGATGTTAAAGAACACCAAATGTTTGTTTTATTGAAAACAGCTAATTTAGCTGCAGAAGTAGCTTGACGTTTTCAAAGAAAGAAATTGAATTTGGTCATAACCTCAGAATGAAGTCTTTACCCTATTTCTCTCTCTCTCTCTCTCTCTCTCTATTTGTTGTAGCTGTGAGGAATCTTAAATGCCTCTGCATAGTGAAAGACAATTTTAAAAAATTGCTCCCTTGTTATACCAAAATCTTGTCTGTCAAAGTCCTGTGCATATTGCTTTAATGAAGCAACTTCTCCTTAGTTAACATACATCTGATCTATGCAGCACTTGTTGAAAAAGTGCCAAAAATAAATGTGACAGGAATATGAATTCAAAGTCTCATTTTGAAGACTTAAGATTACACCTGTACATTGTTATGGACAATGCTAGGTATACTTACTTCCTCCTTATGTTTCAAGCATGATGCAACATTGCAGCATCTGGTAGATTATACTTTTTTGACTGTTGAATACACTGTCTTACTGTTTTGCACTTATTTTATGTAATTTCCAGTCTGTTTTTCTTTCAGTTCTTCATCTTATCCTAACACAACTAATTACATTTGTACACATGTTAGATATAAATCCCAGCAATATGGAACCACCATATCAGCACTTTGAGTCCAAGAGTTCATATGATTCACAAAAGATGAAGCAGGAGCGAAAGGATTCTCTCTGGAATAGTGAACTATAGCCGCATCCAGAGTAGCCTTTTTTGGTCTTCTGTATTTGCAATGAATTGAGTCCTATTATTCTTCTTTAAATCGCTGTATCTAGCAATGGGCATATCCTCTCCCTTTGCCAATATTAATGACTATTTGGTTAATGTCACAATCAAGGCTCTCAATAGGCCAATTGATTTTGGAAATAATTTACATAATTATATGTACAAGGGTAGGTCCATAAGTTTTCGGCCTAATCATTTTCTAGGTGTGATAAAGACAAAAACAAATTTCACTTTTAATATAGTTACCCTTTATTGCAATAAACTTCTCACATCTTTGAATTAACATTTCAATCCCTCCCGTCAAAAATAGTCAGAAGTCTTGTCTGCAAAATGGGCATAAACAGCATCCAGCACCTTTCAGCAACACTTATACATCCTTCCTCGAAAGTCCTTCTTGAGTTTTGAGAAGAAGAAATAGTCACTGCAAGCTATATCTGGGCTGTAGGGTGGATGGTCGATCTCCTTGAAGCCGCATTTCTTCACAGCTTCCTTTGCAACAAGAACTGTTGTCGTGAAGAAGGCGAATACCACCACTAAGCTTTCTTCGCCTTTTCTTTTTGATGGAAGCACATAGTCTGCACAGTAGGTCAGCAGAGTACTCCCCATTTATTGCAGTACTCCTCTCCTTGAAGTCAATGAAGAGTATACCTTCATAGTGCCAAAAGATTGTAACCATGCTCTTCTTGGTTGACTGAGTGACCTTGGCCCTTAGAGGCCACACACTCCATTGATCCTCTTTTGGACTAGGGATCATAGTAGAAAAACATTGTTTCATTTCCTGTAACAATGGTTTGCAGGACTTCTCTCTCGTTGCCATGGCAGACCTCCAAAAATGCCTGACAACAGATGACTCATGGCTGCCTTTGGATTGAGAAAGGAAGTATAGGCATCCACCTTGCACTTACCTTATTCGTGTTTAATGTTCATGCATATTCGAAGAACTGTTGATTTGGAAAGGCCCAACCTTGCAGCTATTTCTGTAACTTGCAGCCACCGGTCTTCCATAAGTTCTCCTTTCACAAGAGCGATGTTTTCAGGAGTGAGCGCTTCCAAAGGCCGACCTTCACTCTCTTCATCTTCAATGCTTTCTCAACCCATTCGATTGGCCCTTTCTTTTATGGTAGAATATGAGGGGGATGCTTCCCCATATAACCGTTCAATCGCTGTTTAATTTTATTTGGAGTATGTCCTTCTTTTGGATACTCCATTTTGCACATGTCACTATCTTGTACACATAGCCTCTTTTGTGAAGCGATAATCCTTATCGGCGAGGCCGGGAACTTATGGACCTACCCTCGTATCATCGAGTGTTCAATGCATAGCTATCAGCTGAAGGGTACAGGGTAAAAAACAATCAAAGTCCACTTTTGGTGAAATTTGAGATTTTGGTGCCAATGGATTGTAGGTGTGTTGTACTACATTCCATCACATTCATACAGGGAAAAAAACTACATAAAAATCAGTATATAAAAAGTAGTGTCCAGGAAAAATACTCAGAATCCTCTGATATATAGTTCAATGAGGCCATGGCAAGAAAGGGAGTTGATGAAGCTGCATCAATATTGTTTGACTTTTGTTTCCATCACCTGGACCCATTAGCTAGAAATTTTCATTTTTTTATTTATATTCCGACCAAAAAAAAAAAAAGTACAAATTATTCGCCTCGTTCATTCCATGGTTCATAAGTACAACATATTTGAATAAGTGAAAGTGACTTTTCCCATCAGAGGCCACAGTTATATGGAATGTGACAAAGATATGGATTTAATACATCAAAAACTCATGCTCAAACACCAAGTGATTGGAATGAGCACATCAGAAGAGGCCGCGTATAAACATTTCCCTTCAATATCATTGAGTGTTCCCGCGATATTTTTAAATCGCAGTCTTCATTTCTTAATAAAGAATGCAGAAAGACATGTCCAATGAAGATGCGGGAAATAAAGAGAAATTATAGCTGACGAATCCATTTCTAGAACTATAACCACAAAACAACCTACAAAGACTACCAGAAGTCCCATGTTATTGTTGACAGAATGTGCCGTACACAGATTGACTAGCAGCCAGCCCCTTCCTGTTCAAGTTTAATTCCACCAAAGTTACCTATAATAGGCACTGAATCATTTTGATTGAATGATCATTTTCTATAGTATTTCATTACTGTTTTTATTTTCCTCAGCAAACATCTAGTATAATTTGATACATTCCATAATGTAGTTAGTGGACTTTGATAGTTTTAATCTACAAGCAGTGTATTTTGACATTTTATTCTTAATTAACATAAACAAATAACACATGACACTAATTGCAAAAAAGGGCCTGTCAAAAAAAAATTAAGAATTATTCTAGAAAAAAATCTATATATCTAATGCGCTTAATTTTGTAGCGCTTTTAAACTTCAAATTACATTCCTGTAAGTAAGTAAAAAGTGAACTTTTATTGTTTTTCCCTTGTATCCTTCAAATGAAAACAACATTGGCGGTAAGATGTTACCAGCCTAAGAAAATTGGCAGCTTGCTGGTTAGTGACGATACTGTTTAAGTTACAAGGGAGAGCTGCCAAAGGGACCTAAAGAAATTGGTGCTTACCTGTGCTCGAAACTTAAGCTTCAGAAAAATGAGTTCATGAAGTTTTAAAGGAACGTTTCCGTTTTATAGGTTATACAGCTACGGGTGGCCAAGGTCGTTAGGACGAGGACTGGTGAGCGAGAGGTCTAGGTTCGAATCCCGCCAGGACCGTCCTTCCTGACTGAGTTTTTTTTTCAGGTTTTCCTCAGTCCTCATTAATGGTAAATGCCAGGGAGGTACTCTAAACTTAGGCCTAGAACGCTTCCTTCTTTTAAAAACATCCTTTCCCAAATTACCATTTCTTTTCATGTATCATCAGTGTACACCGTTTGTGGGGCCTCAGTAGTTAAAAACTAATAAAAATTGCAGGTTACAAACTGCAGTTGTTATAGGTAAATGAAATGAAATAAAATGTGCCCAACTTATAAGTCCAGAAACATTAATTCATTTTGCTGCACAGAGACTTGATGAAGCTCTCCAATGTTGAATAATTCTTACAAAAGAATGTGTTCAGTGATTACGTTCCATGTGTAAATTGTGTTTGCGCGCGCGCGCGTGTGTGTAAAGCGATGGGCGGGAAAAATAAGGTAGAAAACGTTAGGGTGCCTTCCCAGCATTTGCCAATTTTGATTGCGGAAGACGTAGAAAATACCTCAGTCAGAGAGGACGATCCTGGCGAGAATCGAACCCCAGTCCTCCCGCTCATAAGTTTGACCTCGGCTCCCCGTGGCGATACAAATTGGAGATGGTGTCATATTTGCATGACATGGTGCTCCACGCTACGGCTACATTGATTATGACATTTCCATAGGTTGGAAAGTATGACAAACCACGATCACCATACCTCACACTTTTAGAGTTATATCTGTGTGTGTATATCCATTCTGAGGTATTGTGTATACAGTGTCTTGCTAATGATGTTGCTCAATGAAAGAGAACTGGAGAAACGGTTCAGTCTGTAAAACCCAGTATGCAAGAACTGGAGTATTAATACTACTGTGTAGGAAAATAAACGGAATCCACATCGAAATGCACTAAACATTCCAAAACGTTTCAAAAGTTTTATCTCATTTATCTCAAGAAAGATTTGAGAATTTTTTTGCTATGGAATGCACTAGACTCGGTCCAAATCGGTGTGGCATCCGTTGAGTTGAATCACTTTGTCCAACGTGTCCGCCAGTCTTGAAACACGTGCTGGAAGCCATCTTTTGACATCTTCAAAACCGCCTCAGCCTTTTTCACGAAGGCTTCGGAAGTACCTAAATGCCCTCCCTCCCCAGCTCCATTTTCAGACAAAAAATGATATAACAGTCGGCTAAGTCTGGTGAGTATGGAGGATGGAGGACACATGCGAAGTTCCCTACACACTTCCACTAACACCATCTTCTGTTCAGGAGTCAGTAATCTTGGGATCCATCTCACACAAACGCGTTTCATGTTCAAGTGATCATGCGGAATCGAAAATGTACTACCGTGCAAAATGAGTAACATGTCTGCAAGTCTGTTAATTGTTATTCGTCGATCTTCACGAACAATGACGTCAGCTGTGTTAATCATGGTTTTGTTTACTGCTGTTGCTGGAGCATCTGGACCGTCTTGCTTTGTTGTTGAAAATATCTCCTTAAATTCTTTGCACCATCGAAGTGCTGTGGATTGCGGCAGAACAGCATCACCATATGCCTGCTGCAACACTCTGTAAGTTTCCATGTTGGATTTCTGCAAACGAAAGCAAAACTTCAACTTAGCACATTTTTCTACACGAATCAATTCCATTTTGTTTGTAGGCGACCGACGACCTAACGTATTTTGCTCATCCCCTATGTAAAGACGCTTGCGCGAGTGAACATCTGTTTTTGTCCACCATTCAGGACTGATCCGTTTTCATCATGTAACATTGTTTCAACAATGTTTCTTTGCTGTGCGCGATGAAAAAAAAAAAAAAAAGAATAACTCTCAGCTTTTTTGACAAGTCCTAGTATTTAAAATGTTCACTGTTCATGTTGAATAAATTGATTTTAAAACTTCGCCATGACTTTAAGGACACACTTTATATAAATATTGCTTTGATATTTCAGTCCTTGTTAACTTCACATGTCAACTATATTTTATTTGTTGTAGATCCTGAGTATATCTAGCAGCATTGAGTGTACTATTTAATCCACCGTTTTCTTTTTCAGGGCACAGCCAAACGGGACTGTCAGTGCGCTTCTTATGCCCGCAACAAAAAAGCGGCAGATAAGAAAACTGTGTGACATGCCTCGCAGAAGTTGGAGCATGCTTGACATGAAAGATCTAATTAGAAGTCAAGTTAAGGACGAATTACAACTTTCTGCTTTTCTGCACGAGGCCACTGCTTTTATACATAATTTAAGTCACGCCGCCATAAGCCATAATGATGAAAACATTAACTCTACCAACAATAACATTAACTCTTCATGCAGTTCCTTTGTTTCTAATTCAAGACGCAACCAGGCGAACCGTTCTTATCTTCCTCTTTCGGAAGGGAATATGGAATATTTTAACAAAGACAGTCATCACCCGCTGTCTTGTAGTGTCTATCAAAAGTACTGTAATCATAAAACAGGCTTATGGAAGACCCAGCATAACGTTGGAGATTGCAATTTAAATATAGAGCAGAACTTGGATAACAGGTGTAATGTGTCAGAAAAGGTTAACCATTATTGGCAGTGCCATTGCCAGTTATTTGTGCCACGAATACTCCACAACAGTCCCAAGGCATACATGCAGCATCTTGTTGCTATAAGAAGACAGATTATCCAGGCAACTTCGTCATCAGAGAAAGATTGAATATTTATAAACTTAAACAAAATTAAGTTGTGTGTTTTTATAAACGTTGCCTTTCAATTAGACAAAAATTAAAATAATACTTTGTTTAACTAAAAACTGTCTTCCAAATGGAAGGTGATAAAGGGGAAAAAAGTAATAACGGTATTTCATAACAAAATGCAAAAAGAAAAGAAAAAATAAAGCTGTTGTAACTTTTTCAGTAACCTCATAACGGAGAGAATGTATGTCTGTGTTCTTTCCAGAAAAATATTATATTTTATGCTTATATATTCACAATAGTTGAAATGAGCATGTGTATTATTAAAACAATGTATATTTTTAAGCACTCCAATGCTCTTAATGAAACAGCTTAACCAATTCAGAAAATATAGCTCTTGTGTACTTAAACGTGTCAAACATTATTAATGATGTTTTATTTATTCCTTGTTTCGTGCTAAACGAATTACTTAATTTAAAATTAAGTAATCTAAATCAATCACTATCATTTAGATAGATTGCAGGAATTTTGTACTCTGTTGAACTGTACTCCACCCTTTACCTATTTCTAATTGCTTTAAAATTATTTTATTTCACGATACAAAAAATGCCTGTAATGTATAAAAGTCATGTGTGCAGTTTCAAGTTCATACACTGTTGGTTTATGTCATAGAAGCTCTTGAAATGATAAGTGCTGACTTGCAGGAAAATTGAGCATGTGAAGTAAATGCCTGCTATTGCAGAGAAGGCCACTTTCTGAAAGTCATTAAGAGTGTAAGTAACATTGAGGGAAATGTGCTGTGTCTTATAATGTAATATAAAGATGGTGTCGTGAGTTTAAATATGATAAAATATCCTGTGAAAACGTGCATGGAAATGGTCCTAGAAAAATTGGCACACTAGAAGAAATCATAAATAGAAGTGCATGATTTGGTGTTATAATATCGACGAACGATTATCAGAATATAATAAAAGAAATGACATTTTATTTCTTAATGTTATATTATTTTGAACAAAATTATTATATATGAAAAATTAGCTATGATACGTTCTATAGGAATCTTAAAAATATACTTAGAAAAAGTATTTCTAACATTATTATAGTCTACCACAGGACCAAACTCATATTTACCAGATCCAAATGTAGGTATGGATAATAAGTTAATATTGATTTAGTAAAATCACACCAGGAACTTGTTTAAAAGATATTGTTAGTACTACTTGGGTTGACTCTTGTGGTTAGAAAGGACGTTTTCCCAAAACATTTCTCTCCTCTATCATCGTATGTAACGATATGGTTAGCAAAGAAAGAAAAAATCCGAAGAAGAAGGAAAGAAAAACAAACAAACAAAAACGTATAAACAAGAGTTTGGATCGAGATTTGGTGAGCCTGATGTTATAACACGTTTCGGCTTGTTTGCAAGTAGGTTATGCAGAGACAGGTGTTGACCGCCACGGGTGGCCGAGGTCGTTAAGGCATGGACTCGTGAGCGGAAGGTCTGCGGTTCGAATCCCGCCAGGACCGTCCTCCCTGACTGGGGTTTTTTCCAGGTTTTCCTCAGTCTTCATAACTGGCAAATGCCGGGGAGGTACCTAAAATTTAGGCCTGGAACGCTTCCTTCCTTAAAAAAAAATCCTTTCCCAATATATCATTTCATTTCATGTATCATGTCCACCGCCTGTGGTGCCTCAGTAGTAAAAACGGGCGTTAAACACCACCCAAAAAAAAAAAGAGACAGGTACACTCGTGTAAAATCGTTCATGTTGCTGCTATTAAACACATGGATTTGTTTTTTAGTTCGTTGTAGTTACGTGATTTATTGCAGTAGTTCATAGTTAAGTAAATCAACGGTAGCATGTTAGTTTTTTTTTATTAAGTTCATATTGATTTAATGAAATCACACCAGAAACTTATGTAACACAAAGTGTTTAGTGCAACATGGTTTGCTCTTGTGCGCCTTAATTATGGCAGTGTATCGCATAATACCACATTGACATTTTCTAAATAGCAGTAATTAAAAAAGGAATGTATATTAAGCATTTCTTAATAAACTTTGTGTTTAAAAGAACATTTTCTTTGTGTAAATTTCCTGTATACACTGTCTTATATTTGATTTATTTACGGACGCTCTTTAACAGCTCAGGTCATCAGCGTACTGTCTTAAATGACAGCAAGGGTTAATGAAAAGGAAAGATCCAGGAGTACGTATGAAGTGGGTTTTGAAGAGAGATTAAGAGCGTTTTAATGAATGGTGTGAGCAGGATAATATGTTTCAACTGTTTTGCAGGTGAGGTTAAGACAAGACAGGTATACCCGTTTACAACTGTTCCCAATAAAGAGAATGTCCTTTTACTTAAAATAGACAATGATAAATATGATGCTGTCCTAACTATGTCGATTAGTTTTAAGGTGTCCAGTTATTTGGAATCGTATATTTTATAATGCTTATCAATGGAGAAGTTTTAATTCATAGTATTTTATATTTCGTTTACAAATGAGAGATTTTGTTTGTAAACAATTTCAGATTTTGCAAAACCATCGAAATATTTCCTAATGATAAATAATGTTATCTTGTAAACACAATATTGCGTAAAAGTTCGGTATTTGCTATTGCTAGTAATAGGACCACTTCGGCCGTCATTTTATTCGTATAGGGAATCAAGTAACCATAGTTGGTTTTCATTATCTTCGATTTCTGCAACCAGATACTTCTGCTATAGCTGAAACAGATTTGTAAGTACCATAATGCATAGGATATCCACCAGGTTAGAGTTTTCGATCTGCAGGGACGGCACAACTGATAAAAGTACAACTAAAGAAGCTCGTTATTTTAAATCAAACCTGGTGTAACATGTTTAAAATTACTGTCGATCGCAAACATTTAACCCCAGTTTTTCTTTCAGATATACTTTTGGGGTGGCTCGCCCTACCGCTCTCCTTCGAAAGAAACATAACAGATAATAAATTAGCCCTTCGATGCCGCAATTAGTCCAAAACTGGTTGTAATAATATAACCTAATTAGTCAACACAGGATGACTAGTGACTACTTTACTCTCGCATTTTCCAGATTTTTACAATATGCAAGGGTAGGTCCATAAGTTTCCGGCCTCGGCGATAAGGATTATCGTCTTCACAATAGTCATATCTGGTGTCACACCTTATCTGTTAAGTAATTTGATTGCAGTTGTAACTTCCGCTCCGCCGTATACAGTTTTTTTTAATTGATTTATTTATGGAGCTCTTTAACATCTCAGGTCATCAGCGTCCCATTCAATTTAGGGCGTGAAATGGCCGACAAGTTTTGCTCAGAGGCCTCTCTTTCAGGCTTGAGGTTCTTTTTCGTGCCGTAAATGTACGACACGGGACCCACAGCTTTACTTCCCTTCCGAAGGAAGCCATACTTAGGATTTTTACGCCCGAAAAAATCCATCGGTCCTGACCGGGTTCGAACCCCCGATCTTGGGTTTAGGAGGCAAGTATGGTAACCACTACACCACCAGGACCGACCCGTATACAGTTGTTCAGATATAGTTGCATAAAGAAGGCTATGAGTACAAAATTGTGACATGTTCAAAATGGTGTGTCGAGCTGTTATTAAGTTCTTCACAAAAGAAGGACTTACTCCAAATGTAATTAAACAGCGATTAGACATATATATGGGGAAATATCCCCCTTATATTCTACCGTAAAAGAATGGGCAAAACTTTTTCCAATGGGTTGAGAAAGCATTGAAGACGAAGAGCGTGCAGGTCGGTCCTTGAAGGTGCTCACTCCGGAAAACATCGCCCTTGTGGAAGGAGAACTTGTGGAAGACCGGCGGCTCAAAGTTACAGAAATAGCAACAAGGTTGGACCTTACTAAATCAACAGTCCTTCGAATTATTTATCAACATTTAAGCATGAATAAGGTTAGTGCAAGGAAGGTGCCTTGACTTCTTTTCTCAGTCCAAAGGCAGCAATGAGTCATCTGTTATCAAGCATTTTTGGAGCTCTGCTGTGGCAACGAGAGAGAAGTTTTGCAAATCATTGTTACAGAAGATGAAACTATCCTCCTCTACTATGGTCCAAAAGAGGATCACTGGAGTGTTTTAAACCTGGCGAAGCACAGCCTCTGAGGGCCAAGGTCACTCACTCAACCAAGAAGATCATGGTTATAATCTTTTGGCACTATGAAGGCTTATTCTTCATTGACTTGAAGGAGAGGAACACCACAGTTAATGGGGAGTACTGTGCTGACCTACTGCACAGACTACGTGCTTCCATAAAAAAGAAAAGGCGAGGAAAGCTGAGTGGTGGTGTGAGCCTTCACAACAACGCACCTGTGCACACTGCTCTTGTTGCAAAGGAAGCTTTGAAGATATATGGCTTCAAGGAGATCGACCACCCACCCTACAGCCAGATCTTGCTCCCAGTGACTATTTCCTCTTTTCAAAACTCAAGAAGGACCTTCGAGGAAGGAAATTTAAGTGTGATGAACAAGTGTTGGATGCTGTATATGCCCATTTTGCAGACAGGGCTTCAGACTATTTTTTTGTAGGGGGGGGGGTTGAAATGTTCTGTCAAAGGTGTGAGAAGTGTATTGCAATAAAAGGTAACAGTGTGGACAAGAAAAAAAAATTGAGTAAGCATTAATAGTTCTTCCTGGTTCGTCACTCTTCTACAATGTAGACGGATGTTTGAAACGGGACTAACAAGAATTAAGGTACTGATTTATTTACGTAGCCCTTTAATTTCTGAGGCCATCAGCTTTGAATGAAGGCAGGTATAGGTTTTTAGAATCATGTATTTATATAAAATTGTAAAAAGCTTTCAGTTTATTTTTTTATTATCGTGTCCCAAATCATGTACACATTTGTGTAATCAATGATATCAAGCCCAATAAAGTATGTATCAACAGATCAATAGATATATTATAAACAACACTATGTAAAAGTTTCGTGTTTGCTTGCAAGTAGCAGGGCTACGACAGGCGCCATTTTTATCTGCATTGCAGCCTGGGGTAATGCAGTTGGTCCAGGATTTACAGAAATGGAAACCAAGGTTGGTGCACATAGACATAAATTTAAATTTATTGGAAAGGACATCTACATCCTGTGTATGTTGGTTAACCTGCGAAGCGGATTCGCGCCTGATTTTACGCGCGAAATGTAGCCAGATGGTCAGTTCTGTGTAGCTGTTTACCTAAATACATGGAATGTAATGTGTAAATAGTGTGATCTTCTGATTTATATGTTACAGTGCAAAGTGTTATCCAGTTAATAGTACAAACTATCCAGTCACTTTATAAGTTTATTTGCAAAATATCCAGTCGCTTATAAGTTTATTCAGGCTAATATAACCGAATACCTTATAAACTGTATATCATGTCAAACCAAACTACTTTGAACTTCAGCATTAGAAAGAAGTTGAGATCACGTAATACAAAACTTGTTGCAGGAAAAGAGAACACAGTTTTTTTAAAAGAACGTTTTATTGAAAAACTTGAAGATGCTTGTAATTGCAAAGAAGTATTCGTTGAGAATGGCCCCAGCCCTACACCAAAGAAAATAAACTCGAGACCATATGTTAAGAGAAATACGGAAGAAGCAGAAGAGGGTAAGTAAATGCTCTTGGCACATTCGACACAAACAAGGTAAAAGCCATAGCATCTGCACGTATTTGTGTTTTAACATGGAATGCAGATTGGTTATTAGAACACAAAGAAAAACAAATTAACTGCTGCAGTAATGAATTTGAGTTCCTCACATTACAAATTTATAGCTTTTGTTTCTGGCAAACTAAATTAAAATTTAAATTTGGTAACAAATTATAATTTTGTTTAGAATTTAACTGTTATAGTAATATTGTTTCATTGAAGTCAGTATGGCAAACCTTTTCAATATTTTTGCAGTTTTCTCATACTAAAATTAAGTTGCTCACAAAAATTGACTTTCTGCTTTTGTGTAAATTTACTTTCTTTTTTCTCCTTACTTTCCTAAATAAGTAGACATTTTAGTGAAGTTAGTGGTGTCTATAATTAAAGAAGAAATTGAAGTGAAAAGATCTGTTTGATGCTACAACATAAATAATAGGTAATGTTATTTTTACAGATGAAGAAATCACAACTCATTCTCCACCAAAGAGAGGAAGAAACAATAGCATCTCTTCCCCCAAAACACCATCACAATTTATTTTAAAACTAAGCTTAAACTCGCCAGGTGCAACTGTATCATCATCAGTTAAAGAAATAGAGAAACACGAACAGAAGCATTTCATTCCAAAGAGACTGTTTACTGCTGCAGGTACTTGTAATTTAAATGCATTTTGACTATACAGGATGTAGTGGGTTGATATTTATTCTAGTTTCTTATTAGGAGGTATTCAGCATATATTTCACTTCAATTTTCTTATCAAAAGCAGCTCTTATTGAATAAGATCAAAGCGGGCTATCAAACACATTTAATGCACTTTACTTAATGTTAGGGGTACATATTTACCACAAATACAACACACATTCATTTACATCCTTATTAAACCTTCTAAAACTAAGTTGTATATTTTTATACTCACAAGTTAATATTTTCCTTTGCTTACATGCTCTTTTGCTACCATATAACTAAAGCCGCTAGATGGTACTACCAAAACTTATGGTTTCTGCCCCTAGGGGGCATTAGGTGTGTCTTGCAGAGAGTGCTGCTTTAGTTAAAATAGTATTGCCAACATTACAACAATTTATCTGTTAATAATAAAGAAAAGTTGCATAAGTACCTCAATGGCTGGGATAAACCTCTGCAGGATGAACAAGGAAGTGAAGTCTTTCTTGCTGCAAAAAATTGCACTCAGCACGATCTTTAATAATATTCTGCTTCAGTAGAAACTAGACAGAGTGATCTAAATTGGCATCAACTTCCTTTATATATTTAGTTACATTCCACTGGCATCTGGTACAAGCAGCCATGTTGCAGAAATTATCACCTTATACCCAATTTTCCTCCAAAGATATAAAGCACGCAAGTCACCATTTTTCCTGCACAATTTTTGCTAATGCTTCTGCTACAATAGAACATCACCAATATATACTTTTGAAAAGGAGACAAGTATAGGCCATCAAGCCGTAGCAAGCCGCAGCAAATCACTGGGTCCATCAGTTTCTAGATTCACTCGAGGTAGGTTTAGGTTTGTGTGTGCGTATTTTAACTTATTATGAATTCAGTACTACGATTTCTTTTTGCACTATTTCAGACTTACCCCACTAAAACTGCTAAAATAATGCTAAAATCCATGTTATGGTGGCCATTCTTATTTCCACCCTGGTGTGGATGCAATCACCAGTACGAGGAGCCTGTGACTATATAAGTAATGTGCCGCCCAGGAGGGTGGGAGAGTTAATAGCTAGTAGAGTGGTTCCAAGACCAAAAAATAGTGCTCCAGCGCATATTATAACTATGAAATCATCCTGTTTTTACCTTTTTGCCTCACCATGGTTAAGACTGTTAAAACTTGATCTCATCACTTTTTAGCTCCATTGATCTTGTTCAACTTAAACCTCAAATGTTTTTGAATAAGGAAATTATTATGCTTCCAGATATTATATTATATATTTATTTTTATGTATAAAATAAGCAGCATTTTTCTGTGGTAGGAAACTTGACTTGCATTTGTTTAGCATGTGACCTAAAGAAATAGTAAATTCACAAATCTACCATTTTTGCATCAGTTTTTTCTCCCTTAAAAACTGCAATTTTTTAATTACCTATTTATGCTGTAAACAATAAATGATAATTATCTGTTAACATGCTGAAGGAAAATATAGTCAACCTGCCACAGGATGCTCTTATAATTTCAATATAATTTTTGGTTCCTAATTGACTCTGCAAATGGAGCAGTTACACTGTGTCAATTATTATTTCAAGGAGAAAGTATTAACTTTTGCAATTTTTTTTTTAATTCAGCTCCAAGAATTGCTCCCAAAGATATGATATGATTCTCATACATGTGGACAGTGTTATGAAGACCTGTAACATTACTATCAATATTTTTTTTTCTTTAATGATGAAAATAACAGCAATACCAACTTCATGCTCTACATCAAAAAGAGCTAACACTGTTGTTAAATGTTTCCTCATTATAAATGGTGGAGACATGTAAAAGAGGACATTTTGGAAGGTTAATGACATATCCAGACAGAGCACTGAGGCATAAAAATGAGGGAATATCCAAGAAAAAGAGAATTTCTGATCACTCTGTAAAATAAACTTTGCATGCCCTTATTACAAAGTCACTAATATACTCTTTTATTCTGGAACTTTGCTCAATATAGAATAAGGTTTATACAGCTTCAAGGTCATAACAAAGGGCTATGTTGTGTGCAAGGCTGCTGGAAAGGAAGCAATAGGTTTTGTGTATTTTACAATGAAAAAATGCAAGAACAAACTCCAAAGAGGTAGAGAAAGGCAGTATTTTGATAACTATTTAGCTTAATTTTTGTGACAATCATCTATTCCAATATCATGATTCATTTACTTGCCCCTTGAAGGATATTACTTCAATATTTTGTGCATCTTAATAGCATCAGTTGAGATAGTCACATAACCAGTAGCAGATGCACTAGCATAATGAAAGAACGAGAACTCATCAGCAAAGCTTTCGTAAAATATTTTATACACTTCATTTGCCTTAAAATACTAATATAATGAATTGTATGTTACAATACACTTTCAAATAGAAAGTAATTGTTAAAATTAAAACTTATAAGGAAAAAAAAAATTAAGTTTATAACTTTTGCCTAAAGTAAAGCTTTTGTGTTAGCATGCCAATTTATACTCATGGAAATCTGGCAGAGAGATGGAGGAAATATGAAAACAATGTCTCTAAGAGGCCAACAAATGAACAGATGAATGCCACAAAAATTCAGTTAAATATGAACTATTTGCTGTATGCACACAAATTTGGATCAATAAATTTATGATTTACTGTAAAGTGCTCAAAACCCATTGCTTCCAATTCGTGTTTATAACCTTTCTGTTATTTTACAAAACAAAGCTCTTTACTACATGCTTGGTAATAATCTGAATTAAAGTTGCCACAGAGCAATTAAACATTTTTTACCAAAAACTTGCCTTGTTACATCTTTTACAGGTAGCATTAGCACTATGCGGAATGAAAGAGAATATATGATTTTCCTCTTAATGTGAGAAGGCTTGTTACTTTGAGAATTTTTGTTTAAATATATTGTGTCATAGCACAATTAATTTCTGAGATATTGATTTTGGCACATTCTTGCAATGGAGGAATTAACCATTTGCTGTTAGTCCTTGGCTTCTGTAGTTGCCATTGGCTTTTTTTTAAATACAGATTCTGCAGACATATAGTAAACATTAATTGTGACACTGCAATTGGTGCAAAAAATATCTTGCAAGGCAGAATTGTGGAACATATTACTGCAAAATAACTGTTAACACGTACAAAAAGAGATTATCTTGCTATTTTCCATAAGAAACAATTCCAAATTTTATTAAATAATGTAAATTATGTATTTCAAAAGTAACCATTTCTAATATTTTCTCAAAAATCTATTCCAAAGGTGCAAAATCACTTTTTTGTGCTATTCATCACAAAGAATCATGTACATGACAGTTATAGGTTCCTTTCTTAATACAACCAAATTAAAAAATACATGTCCTTAAGAACAATTCTTAGAGCACAAAACACTAAGTTTGCAAGAGTTTAATGCTTGCTTCACATCTCTGTATAATGTTTATTGCCATTTTTACTGCTTAGGCATCACAGATGGGGGAAAATGATAATTGAGATGAAATGATAAATTTGGAAAGAAAGCAGTTATATGAAAATGCTTGTGACAAATAAAACTGTGTAACTAATGATATCTGGAAAGTAGACTTTATGGAACTTAAATATATCATTGTTTGGTGTGTTAATAAAAAGTACCAAACTAATTCATGAGAGTGATTACTTGATCAGTTTATAAGAATGAAATTACACTGGCCTGCAGGGAAAAAAAATTCTGCTGTCTCAAATGTAAATGGTGATTTAAAGTAATGTTCAATGCTTAAATCTATTTTCCCCTATTACATAAATTTTTTAAGCAATTCGAAGAATAGGTTTAAAATTTGTCAATTTTTTGTGCAATAAAGAGTATGATAAATCAAAACTAAAATATATTCCTATCTAATACCCAAAACTGATACCTTATGTATCTTTAGGGAAGTTTGGTGTCTGAAGATCTACATTTTTCTTTGTTTGGGAAAGGCTGTGTTGATTTACCTTTTATGTTTTGGTATGTATCTTCTCTCTTCAAGCACCAGCAATAGTCTGCCAGCATTGTCTCATTCTTCTGTCCCTGAAATTGTCTTTCCATCTTCTTAATTTCTTGATGAAATCTTTCATCTTGTTTATCACTCATGAGTACCAAATTGGGTTTAAAGTAGTAGTGAAGGTGAGAGTTCAAGAAGTGAAGTTTCAAACTCAAGTTTCAACTAAGAGCTTACAGTCTTCGTAAAACACATTATTTACCATTTCTATATTGTTCAACTTTTACATTTCCGAGGAACTTATTGATAACTTCCTTGAAAGCACACTAAGCCTGAAGCTCTATATCATTCATAGTGTTCAAAAAGTTGGTATCCTTTATTAGCTCTCTGATCTGAAGTTGATCATATACACCCTTTTTTTATTTAGCCTCAGACAAAAGTGGAAATTAATGGAATAAATACTTAAAGCACAAGCCATTCTTGCCTAGTGCTTTGACAAATTGCTGCTTGACACCAAGTTTAATATGGAACAGAGACAATAGCATCTTTTTTAGGGTTAACTAAACTGGCACTATTACATATTTCCTCCTGGCATTAAACTTTTTCTCCTAGGCCATTGTTTTATTGTGCAACATCTACTGTCCAATTAGCAAAAAAAGCAAGGAATACCCACCCTGCTGCCCAAGTAACATATCACAAACTTTTAGATCTCCACACTGTGGCCATTATGTTTCAGATATTTAATTTTTTCTAAAATGTATTTCCAAGCATAACTTTAAAATATGCAAAATATGCTTTCTTAATAATTGGAGTAATATTATTTTTTTGTTTTTGAACAAGCAGAAACCACATATGAGACAGAAATTATCTGGATTGTTCACACATTACCATTTTGGTATGCCACAGTTTGAAACCATCTTATAATTCCCTGGCATTTTATACACAACACAAAGAAAAACTGAAATGTAGCACTAAACAATAAATACACTACCGACAACCATTGTTAATGAATTTTAACTGACCTCTGTGGTTTTAAACTATGACGCAATCACTTTCCCTTACTTCCTGGCCAAGTGTTGATAAGCTCCAGTCACGTTGGAAACTTTAAACACATGACAGGAACTGATAAGAAAGTAAATAAGGGTTGTTTTGCTTTGCATTCTGCATTATATTGTATATAAACAGTTTTATACATAACTTGTGTGTGCTAAAGTGATTCATGTTTTGCTATTGTATAATTATCCCTGCAATATAGGAGTATAATCAATGTAATGTCAGATTAAAAAAAAATCTGTACTTGTTAAAAAAACTGATATCATTGGCTGTTTTCCATATAAATTGTTTGTTTTCACCAAGACAGCAAAATCATTGCAGGCCAATGCTATCAGTACAGATTTAGTGTAATGCTTTTGATTTTTGTTGATAGGCATTGTTTTCGTTGACAACTTGTAATGTCAGATATATCATCATCTTAATGTGAATTTTATGTTTACATTAATGGAAATATTTTATTTTCATTTTCCAGGGTTAACTTATCAACAGGCTCGACAAGCCTTGCATAACTCAGTTCCAGCTCACATGGTAGGGCGTGAAGAGGAAATGGAACGCTTAAAATCCTTCATATGGAAGCACATGGAAAATAACACTTCCGGTACACTTTATGTTTCAGGACCTCCTGGAACAGGAAAAACTGCTTGCTTAGCCAAAATTATGGAGCTTCCTGAGGTAAATGATTGAATAATAAATTCAAGGTGTGAAAACACATGTACAAATGGAACAAAAGGTCACTTAGGATAAAACATGCTTGCCTTGGTGTTATATTAGTAATAGCAGTCTGCATTACTCTAGGCAAGTCCCTTTTTGCTAGCCCCCTAATGCAGTGCCATTCATTTTCACAGTATGAATTTATTTGTACTATAAAATGTAATAGATGAAAATAGTAGAAAGTTAAACATACTTCATAAATTAAAAGAATATCACAATAAAAGTATACTAAATAATGTACAGCCACTCACATAAATAATCTGTACTCATCCCATTATTATAAGGCTGGACATGGGAGTGAGCTCAATAATACTTAATTAAATCCACCTATATGACTAAAATCTGTACTAAAAAATTAAATGAAAAGGAAATAATGGATAAAGGTATTCTGTGCAAATATGAACATTTCTAATTTTTAAATCATAATATTATTATCCTTCATAACATTATTGTGACTTGACTTGTCCACTGTAAAAGTGCCCATTCCAGAGAAGAAAGGTACAATATCCTACCTCTTCAAGTTTCAGCTGTCGATTCTCCAGAAACTGTTATAAAAACATTATGCATTGCCATTATGTGCATGCGCAAATTTACTTTCCCTACATTCAATTCCTCAACTGTCACTTCCTATACTAACGGTCTCAATGTTACAACACACATACTATTTCCCCCACAATGCCACCCTCCACATGCAACATCTGCTTCTAGTCACCTTGATTGATGCCCTCATTGATTGTGGATAATGTATGACAAGGAAAAATTTCACAAACTATCAGTGTACCTGAATAATACAAACATGAAAACCTGGAAATAAATAACAATAGTGAATGCACATTATGGTCGAAGACAAAACAAAAATTGTTGAAACTACTTTGCGCAACCTTATTTTGCTTCATTACGTTGTAAATGGAGCACTGCTTTTTTTTCACCCTCCACTCTTTTCTTTTTCCCCTATTAAAGCATGGACAGAAAAGTAACACTGCCCTTGGAAGTATGTGGTCTACAAACACTTGTTTTTTGCATATGTAAATGATAACTCAATCAGCAATTGTAGAGTTTGTGAGCCATTGGGTGGGTCCAACCCTATAACCGACAACGGGAAATATTGCTGATGAAAGGAGGCATCCTATTGCCGTGTGTTGAACTTTTGAAAGTAGCACATGTTGCCACCTAAATTGTTCAATGACAAAGGTGCAGTAATTCAGAGGGTGTCTAGACTGTAGTTTCTCTTATACACAGCAGTCTCCGCAATTGTTTCCGATAAAGAGTATTTACAAAATATGTAAAATAAGTTTGAGAATCCAAGTTTTTTTTTTTTTTTTTTTTCCCCATTTTATAGTAAATTTGAATAAAATGAAAAAAATATTAGATGCATTATTCACATAAAGAAGTCAGTATTGGGTAACATAATTCTCTAACTGCTTATTTTATCAGAACATGTTTTAGAAGCTTACACTCTCATCTTCAGATGGGGACTAAAAATGCTGGTATGTAATCATGTGACTTCTAATGGTTCCAAAATAATGTGAAACAGGAAGTCCATTGCCAGTATGTCAAAATTCATAATATGATGCTTATTTTTTAAAATTAAAATCTTTTCCCATATTGCTATTTCCTTGGGATTATTGGTAGCTTTCAACAATTTGATTTCTTTCATGATTTTATGGTAGTAATTAAAAATTTAGAAACAAGGGCAAAGAGTACACTTAAGAATGTAAGATATAAGGTGGATAAATCAACAGTGCAGATAATTTTTGGATGTACAACCATAACATTACAACAGAAACCAAATTGTTGAAAGCTACCAACTATCCTAAGGAATTAGTGATGTGGGAAAAGATTTTGAATTTAAAAATTAAACATTGTGCATTGAATTTTGACATTCCACCAATGGACTTTCTGTTATACTTTATATTGGAACCACCAGAGGTCACATTGACACCTGCCAGTGTTAGTTGGTCCCCAGCTGAAGATGAGAGTGAAAGCTCTTGAATCATGTACTGAAGAATTACTCAGTGAAGAATAGTGTCACCTAATACCAACTTCAAGTGTATAATCAATCTACCTCACTGTTTCTAACTTCCTATTAAGTTTCCAAGTTAGATACTTGTATTATTTTTCTTCGTTAGAAGTAATGTTGTTTTTCTGTTTTTGCAGTTTAAACGTGCATATAAAACTATTCATATTAATTGCACTTCAATGAAATCATCAAATTGCATTTATTCAAGAATTGCTCAAGAACTGGCACTCAAGGTGAACAAGAAGAATGAAAAGGAGTACTTGTCCAGCATTGAGCGCCATTTGAGTTTGCATCATAAAATGATGTAAGTAAGCACAAGTTATAGTATATATGAACAAGTTGATCATCAGTCATCTTTTTAAAATTATTGTACATATTTAGTTATGTTAACGTAAACTAAACCTCTCTCAGTTAAAACTGAATGTAGGAATCAACAACACAGGGAAACTATCATAAAATCTGGTTTAGATTAAAAGTAAAACTACTTAAAAATCATTAAAACTCTCTTGATGTTCCACTTTTAAAACTTATTTAAAAGTAGAACATGAAGATAGTTTTAATGTGTTGCCATGATTTTTAAGTAGTTTTACTTTTAATCTAAACCAGATTTTACTAAACCTCTTTATTTGGATTAAAATTTACTGTCCCAAAATAAACTTATAAACTGCTTTTACAATATATAGCATTTCATTAACTAATGAAATGTATTATATAAAATGTTCACTAATTTTGCAGTAGATGAAACTATTTTGTTAAATGAATTATTTGTTTTGGAGCTGTTAAGTATACAACAAAGTGGCCAAACATGCTAATGTTAAATCACATGAGAAGCTTTGTCTGCTCAAGAGCCACTGAGTATTAACAAAATGTACATGCCTATTTCCGGCAAAACATTCATACAAATGTTAAAAATACATGTGCCATAACTGGTGCTTTCTATCAATGCTCTATAAAGAAAATGTATTTCCAAACACATGCAAGTGCAGTTATAGGCAATGAATGTCTGGCCTAAAATAGTGAATTTTCTAAAAGTTATAAGCTTATTAAAGAAAGAGCACATTCATAATCATAATGCTTAATGTTACAACTAACACTAATGCTCTGTGCTGTGTAATCTGACATACCACTTATTTGTCATTGCATAGGAGTTAAGACTTCAAAGAATCCATTTCCCAATACCAGAAATAAATATGACAGGAGGTTGATGAGTTTCTAGCCAGATGGATGCCACAAAGAAATAATGTTTGCCATTGTCTTGAAAATCCTCATGGGTGTGAAAGTAAAGTTTCCCATCTGCAGTTGGCACAATGTCTCAAGTTAAATGAAAACCTCAAGGATTTGGCCAGAATAGGTAACTTTGCAGTATGGGAGAAGAATCAATTACAATTTCTAACAGTGAAAAGCTGGATATAATTTGCTGAGCAATAAAAATATATAGGTAAAATGGATTTACAGTAATATCTTTAACATGCACCTGGTGTAAATTTGTCAGCACTACATAATTGAAACCATTAAAAATTATCAAAATATTAAATTTTAAGCCGTCAATCTGTAAAAGTTTGCCCCATTTACCAGACAAAGTATTTTACAGATAAATTCTACCCGAGTCACTGGATATAAGCTATGAAGAAGGCTCCAAACCAACAATTTAGAATTAAAGAGCCAAAAGTTTATGCTCCCACTCCACTGAGATCTTGCCATGTGTCAAAGGAAAAGAGCTCCCACCTTAGCTAAAAAAAACAAGTTTCAGAACACATTATAATGATGGTAATAATAATTTTATTACAGGCCATAGACTTGACACTTGAGTTTGTCATTGTCAGAAAATACATTGATAAACCAAACATTTGAAAACTAGAAGCAAATTTACCTTATATAATAATTGGGGTATTTCCATTTATACTATGCACAATTTCATTCAACTATATTTTATATATACAGGGTGAATCAGAATAACAGCAAACAACTCTAAGGTATTATTCAGAAGATCCAATCCAGTATATTCGTACAGGGAATGTATGCCCATAGCCATCTTGTTATCAAGCAAGAAGGCATTAAAATTTTTCAAAAGATGCTGGAGTTAGATGAAATTCTGCTGAACAGACCCCCCCCCCCATGACATTTTTTTTCTCATTTGCATTTTGGAATATCGCTTATGTTCTGTTTTTAACATTGCTTATATGAGGTGGTATCCACAATATTTGGGACTGGTGCTGCCATCTCGACAGTAGTTGTAGTAGATTTTTATACCCCTAGGTGGCAACATTAGCATATCTGATAAGTGAGTGTTAAAGTTTCGTGCATCTGGGTATATGTGTTGAGATTCTATAGTACTTTTCATAATACTCTGTGTGTAGTGTGTGGCAATTTTACAATGGATTCAAGATTAGAACAGAGAGAACACAGAACATCAAATTCTGTGCAAATCTCGGGGAAATGCTATGGAGACCCTCGCAACAGTTAAACAAGTATTTGAGGGACGAAGCATGAGCCATGAGAAAAAGAACCTTAAGCTTGAAAGAAGAGACCTCTGAGCAAAATTTGTTTGCCATTTCACACCCTGAATTGAATGGGATGCTGATGACCTTAAATGTTAAAAGAGCATACATAAATAAACCAAATGAAAATTGATTGAGTGGAGCATCGATGGTGATTGAATACCTACATTTGAATGTTATGTTGTCAAAGGAAATTTGGAGGACATGAGGAATCTCTGGGAACAGTATTCCATCCTTGCTGAAAGGATGGGTGGCCAACTTTAAACATGAAAGATGCACTGTAAAAAGTAACTTACCATTGCCACAGTCAAAAGAGCAAATGACATGATCATGCTGAATTGCCAAACACCCTTGCAGTGCATTGAGTCATCTACTGCTTTCAACCAGTTTCTTTTGTGAATTGCTACTTCTGCGTAACATCACCAGTGGGCTAAACAACTAAAATTGAGAACTGCATCATGTCTTTGGAACAGTTCTTCTCAAAATGGAAAATGTCATTCTTTTATTGCTTGTGATCTCAGTATGATGGAGGAAATGTTGATCCAGTATATTAACAGGTTGCTGCTTAAGGCTAATCTCACCAGAATCCAAAAAATCCTAACTGTGGTTTAGATGAATAAAATCTTGTGATTATGTCATGAGTGTTTAGTACGACATATCACATGATTTTATTCATATGACTTGGCTCCACTGTGTTAGTTCCATATATTTTTTTAAAAAACAAGTTTCTTTTTTAAAAAATGTTTTAATTGTGGTTTAGATGTTTCAATAAGTTTTATGAAAAAATCCATAGTGTACAAAATTACATAATTGCTGAAATAACAGTGTGTGGCAAACTCAGTATACTTTACATTATATATTTCAGTATAAAAATTATTAATTCAAATATTTATTGTGACTTATTCCTTTTAAGTTTATGTTAAACTTATGATTAATTCACTTTGCAGTTTGTTGGTGTTGGATGAAATAGACCAGCTGGACAGTCGGAATCAATCCATCCTGTACACTGTGTTTGAATGGCCATCAAAACCTAATGCAAAGATTGTGCTTATTGGCATAGCAAATGCATTGGATCTCACAGATAGAGTCCTCCCTCGCTTGCAAGCTCGGCTTGATCTCAAACCAGAGCTTCTTCATTTTCCTCCATACACTAAGCAGCAAATTATTGATATTCTTACAGAAAGACTAAGCGAGGTAAATAAAACAGGATATTTACTTTTTATATGTTGTATTTGGAAAGTGCAAGAAATAAAGTGGTTAGAATAATTGGCATATTTTTAAATACCATATAGCTTTTCATATTTTTAGTTGCTTTGCTTTATGGCATAAAAATTGACAGGAGATGCATATTAATGATGCATTTATGGCCTAACATATATCCAAAGTTATCCTATAATCTATAAAAATGCAAAAATAAATGATTATTTAATCACAAAATAACAGTTTATAGGAACAAATTTAGACTACAATAAAAGACCTCTTGAGATTGCCATAACCTCTAAAATATTTTTTTTCTTACATTTACTTACTGTTTTAAGTACTTATTTTCAAAAACTGATTGTTTTCAGTACTTGGTTTCAAAAAAGCTGTAGAATCTATAAAAAGAATGCAATATACCTAACATTAAGATTAGCATATAAAATATATTTTATAAGATCAGAGTTAAAGAAATCATGAAGGAGGTCAAGTTAAAGTTTGAATACAACATTTAACTCAATTTTTTATACTTACTAATATTTAATCTCTTCTGAGTCAAAATACTTAGAACACTACTTATAGTTTTCAAATAAGTAAAACCATAGAGAGACTCAGAAGGGATTATTAATTGCATGTTTCATTGTGTTAGATTCCAAATTGAATTAATGTTGAAATTACTGATTTTTTTCACTGACATATTCATACAACCAGATTTGCAAGAGTTGAATGGAGTGAGAGGGGTCTGTACATTTTGATGAACATCAGTGCAGTAGTTGTCTGTACAAGCAAAGAGGATAAAATATTATAAGATTGATCTGCGAGAATCCCCTTACACATTTGCTGGAAGATATTGCACTTGTGCCTAAGTGTGTTTTAGAGAAAGTACGAGGGTCGTTTCGAAACTAGTGCCTCCTATTTTTTTTGTGTTGACTTTGGATGTCCAAGCCAGATGTTGTTTGTGTAGTGCTAATGCTTGAACCTTCCTCTTTCATTTGCAGGTGGTTCCGTTCTGCGGTAGTTGGCGCAGCAGAGGAGTCTTCCAAAATGGAGTCCGATATGGACTCGTGTATAAAACAGAGATGTGTGATTGAATTCCTAACTGCTGAAGAAATTGCACTGATTGAAATCCATCGACACTTGCTAAAGTGTATAGAGAAGATACGCTAGATGTGAATAATAATATGAGGTGATTGGTACGGCATTTTAATGGTGGTGAAAAGGGCATGCATGACAAAGCCACGACCCGGTCAACCCTGCACAGCTGTCACCCCCACAATGAAGAGCATCTTGATCAATTTATCCGTACTGATTGGCAGATAATGGCCAAAGAATTGTGTGCAAACCTGAATGTTCGTTTTACCTTTAGCAAGTGTCAATGGATTTCAATCGTTGCAATTTCTTCAGCAATGAGGAATTCAATCACACATCTCTGTTTTATACGCACGTCCATATCAGACTCCATTTTGGAAGACTCCTCTGCTGGCGCCAACTACTGCAGAACAACGGAACGACCTGCAAATGAAAGAGGAAGGTTCAAGCTTTAGCACCACACTGACATCTGACTCGGTCATCCAAAGTCAATTGTTATGATGCTTCCCAAGATTTTCTGGCCAATATTTGGAATCTAAAATCTTGGCACATTCAGGCAAATCAGCATTATCTCCTTCAAGCACATGCTTAAGACTTTTATAGAAAGAAGGTAACCTATTGCAGGATTGTGTGGTGTTCAATCCTTTTGAACTTCAAGTTCTTTGACTTTAAATAGAAATACTGTAGAATGGACCAGAAATTCAAATTCTTTCTAAGAAATTTAAAATTTTTTTACTTTTCTATCTGCTTGTATAAGTCAATATTTCTCTCTTGTTATTTAAACAGTTCGTTAAGTTTCATAGAGCACATAATGCCCAAACCAAAAATAAACTGTATGACATTTTTCTTAAAAGGCCTTCATAATGACAATGATCTGTTTTGCTTCCTCTGCTTTCTTCTTTTTCCTCCTGAAAGTGATACATGAGGGCTTCAAAATCTTGCCATACCGCAGGAACATCAAAAGCTAGTTGCAACCCATTGAGTGCTTAAAATTGCCATTTTTAAGAAGATGAAGTTTTGCTATACATTAACATAGTTTCCTACCACTCAGATAAATTATGATGATAAGTCACAAAGTTTGTCCATAATTTTCTTAAAGCAATTCACTCCTGCCACATGATTTATTCTTTCAGTATCAGACAGTTCAAGGTAATAGCTAGCACAATGCCAGAAAACAACAATGAAAACTTCTCTTACATTAGCATCCTTATGCCAAACAGCACAGCTGCACCATCATAAGTTAAACCATTTAGAATTCCTATACCAGTTACATCTGATGATTTGATCAAATCAATGAAAAGATTCATTGGAGGTAAAAGTTCAAAAACTATACTTGTTACCATCATTATTCAGGCCATTGCATTTCAAAATGTAGGAAACATATATGTGGAAAAAGGGCAAGGTATTCTATTTGAGTATTCTTCACCACAACATAACATAGACATAGGCAAATAATGGACATACTTATAACTGATGTTCTGCTTAGTCCATACTTTTGTATTGTCATTCCTCATATTCCTAATTGAGCTATTTAAGGTGCATCTTAATTAACTTAAATAATTTTTTTCTCTGTATACCAAATGCCAGCTTAAGGTCTTGCCGAGTCTCTCTCAGTTAGTGAGCAATCTGCAGGCACAGCAAAGTGTCCCAGTTGATTATGGGTTTTCTTAATAGTGTGACTTGGTAATGCGTGATTTAGTTGATCTTGTCATTTTTATGTCATGTTCTGGTTTGCTCCTCGGGTTAGGAATAAACAAAACTACCACCAATCACCATCAAAGAAATAATTATGGATATCACTATAAACCCAATGCTTATCAGAAAACAAATCACCTTGAACCCTAACACGAGTCAGAAAACCCTTTATAAAACTCATCTTTTTAACTGTTTTGATCCCCAAAAATAATCCAGATATTATATGACTCAGCAAGTATGGTACATCCACCAAAATCATAAACATTGTTTTTATTTTTCTAGTCTGGCATTAGGGATTTGTTCCCACTGGATACTTTGCACCTGATGGCAGCAAAGGTGGCAGCTATGTCTGGAGATGTGAGGAAAGCTCTGGATATTGCTCGAAGAGTAGTGGAGGTAGCCGAAGTTGAAAAATCCAATCAGCCATTGCCACTTCAACCTTTAAATGATCACTGTAAGTTTTTAAACATTCACATTCATTGAAGTATACAAGGTAAGGTCAATAAATTTCTAGCCTCACAAGTAAAGATTGACAGAAATTTGTTAATATAAATTTATTTAACATCTTATCCTGTTAACCAATATACATGCAAGCAGAATCCATTAATTTCCTTAATCAATTCAAATAATAATCCCAGGATTGGGAGTCCAGCTCATATTCATGGCATTGCTGTCCTTTGAGGTTATCATTTCTCTGCTGCATCTTAAGTCAGAAACTTACTGACCATCTTCCATATGAAAATAGATAAAATGATAATGGTAAGAAATGGAGTAAATCAAGATATTTTAATGTAAAAGGCATCTGTATATCCAGTTGCACTATTTACAATGACCATGAAGAGAATACCTAGTAATTTAGAGATAAATATTTGCCTTACATATGACCATTCTTTGGCATTATTTGCAAGAGGTGGTGTTCTTGATATCAGTTCACTTCACTTGCTCTTGAAATGGCTGACATGAGTTGTGTTTCTTGAGTAGCAGTTGATCGCAGGTGTTTGGGTTCGTGAATGTCCTAACAGAGGACGGACTATTAGAAACATGGTGACCAGGGCCAGAACTTGTAGACCTTTAAACAGGTGGATAAATCAGCAATAGCAGCTCACTTTTGGACCAAAAATCATGAAATAAAACCGAAAATTAAACTGATAAAACATCTTCACAGCCCATTGGAGTTATCCACATGGGAAAAAATTTTCATATTAAAAAATAGAGAAAACCTAACGAATTTCAAGTTTCTTCCTATGGATGAACTCGGCAACTTCCTCCTTGAACCAACAGAGGCCATCACAGAAACATCTGGTTGTCTAGCCATCATTAACAGTAATGACAGTTCAGTGAGCAACTGAAGATGGAAGAGATTCTCCCGAAATGCGTCTTACTTTTATGTAAGTGGTGTTGTAATGTAAAAAATGAATACCTAAGTTTAGGTTATAGACCTTTATTTAATTTATTTTGTATTTGCTTAGCATTTAAATAAACTTATGTTAATGACATTTCCTCTGATCTAACACACTGCTGATGATATATAAATTTATTTACATTCTCCAGTTGCCTTAATGAGCTATAAGAAAAGTTAACAATGGTTGGATTCAGCTTTTCTGACATAAATGAAGCATGGCCTTAACTCATGTTATCCTATTAAAACATTCCAGATTGAGGATATGACAATCATAACTGGCAAAAATGGTCATGTTTTCCTGTCTTTTGAGACTGGGGTGGTTAATACTGAGCAGATACAGAATTTTGCATTCCCTTAATTTTCTTTTCCAAATTTTGCACTCTGCTATTCCAACCTACTTGACTTTACATTTTCAAAATTTATCTCCACATTAATTAGACACCAGATCTCACTAACTGAGCAGCTTCTTATAATTAGCCATAAGACATTTTCATGCTCTATCTCATATAATCTCTGTTACTTTTTTGTCGGTCCTGGTGGTCTAGTAGTAACCATACTTACATCTTATACCCACGAGTTAGACAGTGTCATTGTTTAAAACTAAGTTTCAGCCATTCTGGTTTAATAGGTTAATTTCCATTTAAATTGTGATAAAGCTGTAATGAATCTGCTATTTTATCATATTAATTATTCTATCTCTTACTGAGGTTTAGTTATGTTTTTATGCTTTTGTTTACTTTAGGTAGGCTCACACACATATATATAGATAGATAATAGAATCTAGGTGTGAGCAATGCAAATTTAGTCACTATTTAGCTTTTAATTGAATATTGATTTTCCTGGTTTTCATACTTCATTCAGGTGTTGGTTAAATAAGTAATTTCACATTACATATATTTTTGTGCTTGTTTCAGATATGTGACTTAAAACAACATTGTAGACATCATAGTTCAAATATTTACTTATATTGTATCATTCGTTATATTAATTAGGACTGGTTGAGTGGAAGAGAACACTTTATAGTCTTGACTATATCATTTAAAATAAAATTAAAGCTTGAATTGCTGCTATTGACTATGTTCTATTGCATCAAAAGGTTTTACATATGAGGCCATTTCACCTAACCTTGTTGAATGAGCTGTCAGGATATAGACATGAATGGTTATCTTGAAGTGTGTGGTCTCTTCTGGAAGTATTCCCAACTGTTATGTCAAGGTTTTAAGATGAGAGCACAGTATACTACAGCACATGAACAGCAAGGAAAAAAATCTCATTTCAATGAAGAAACTGAAGGCAACCCCCGGCATGGTATGAATTGAGCAATTATAAAATTAAACCACCTTTTAGGACCTGTAAATGCTATAATATTCATGAATGGCTTATTCCGTAACTGGAAGGAAAGGGTCTAATGGAAAAGGTGCAGATACAGCAAGATGGGTCTCCAGCTCACATTGTCCTTTTCATGTGTTGCTTGTTAAAAGAGAGATTTCCTGGATGCTGGGTTGGACAAAACTCCCAAAATTCTCAGCACCTATTCTATGGCCTGGATACAGATTGCCTCATGTCGCTGCATAACCAATGGTGAACTGGAATAAGTAGTACAGGAAATCTTCATCTCAATTTACACCTGAAATGCCAAAAAGAATACCAAGGATTAAGGGTGCATAAATTTTTGTGATCAATATAACAGACTACACACAAACTAGGTGAATTATTTACTTTGCATCACATAATAAGACATATTATATACATAATGTGTAGAAAACAGCTATCAAAACTTGTAACCATGAATGGGTATCTAAAAGTTCATGCAATCATCTGGAAGGAAACAACTTTGGGTAACTTTGACATTGGTGCAATTAATCTTTGTCTACATAGTGGCCTGATCAATGACATTTCTACCAGTGGTCTTTCACCTTGTGCAAACCATTGTTATAGAACAGTGTACTTTGGGCCTGAAACCAAGAAACCATATCTCAGAAATGACATCATCCTTGGTGTCAAAATAGGGTCCTTTAGTGGGTGCTTCATTTCTGGAATGAGTAAGAAATCCCTTGGTGCCAGGTCTGTGGAATATCAAAGGTAGGGCAAGATTTTGAATCCTAGTTGAACTGCTTTTGAAATGGATGCACAGGTGGAATGGCCTGATATGTTCTCTGCTAATAGCAGCACACCTTCATTGAGCATCACTTGTCATTTCACCTTTAATGGCATGTAATTGAACTAGGAGATCACAGTAATAATAAATAGTGATTGTTTGAATCTGTAGCAGGTAGCCCATCAACAGTTCTAGAAAATGGCATCATGTTATTGGCTGACCTTTATACTCTTATCTTTATGATGAACGGAGTGAGAAGCTGTTTTCCAATGGTTTTTCACCTCTTTTGCTTCTGGTTCATAAAGGTACACCCAGCTGTAATCCATTATGATCACTTTACTGAAAAATTCTCTTCAGCTTCCAGCTACTTTCAGCAGTATAAGTTCTTGATTCAGGTTTTTTCCAGGTTTTCCTCAGTCCTCATAAATGGCAAATGCCAGGGAAGAACCCTAAACTTAAGCCTGGAATGCTTCCCTTCTTAAAAAAAATCCTTTCCCAGTTTATAAATTCACATTTCATCTCATGTATCATCAGTGTCCACCACCTGTGATACCTTAATAGTTAAAAAGGGTGTTCAACACTATATAAAAAAATATTCATTAGTGAAGGAGGGGGGATCTTTAGGGGCATCATAAATTTCATGTTTCCAGTTTAGAATTAATAGTTTTCATTTGGATACCGTCTTATACCCGCCTGTGGTGCCTCAGTAGTAAAAACGGGCGTTAAACACTACTCAAAAAAAAAAAAAAAAACGTCTTATACAATGGACTTTCATCTCTCCTTTTTTTTTTTTTTTTTTTTGATTCATTTATGGGCGCTCTTTAACATCTCAGGTCATCAATGTCCCATTCAACTCAGGGCGTGAAACAGCCAACAAATTTTGTTCAGAGGCCTCTCTTTCAGGCTTGAGGTTCTTTTTCGTGCCGTAAATGTACGACACAGGATCCACGGCTTTACTTCCCTTCCGAAGGAAGCCATACTTAGGATTTTTACGCCCGAAAAAATCCATCGGTCCTGGCCGGGTTCAAACCCATGATCTTGGGTACTTTCATCTCATGAATTTGCTTGATGATTTCCTTGGAAATACAGAACTTGCTCAGTTCAACAACTTCGTGAAAGGAAGTGCTGAAACTGGACACTGTCAACCATACATTATTGGCACCTCTTTAAAAAACTATCCATTACTTGCTGTGTTTCAAATTGAGTAAAGCTGGCTATTTTCTGGCATATATTTTGTTTAAATTCTTCCAGAGTATGTGAGTTTGTCTTACATAAAGTATTTTAATTTACCCCAGAGATAAAAGTAACTAGTTAAATTAACAGTGGCCAGTTTCAGCATCTCCTTTCGCAGAATCTTTTAAAATAGTTACGAGAACTGTTCTATAGTTGTATCAATGCCAAGTTGGTTCATAGTGTTACTTTGTGTAAAAGCCACAGGAATAAGACCTCAAAGCTGACAATTTATACTTCTTATGTGCATAATTGCTAAAAGAGATAAACAGGGCAAAATAGCAATGCACAATCAAAAAATGCTGTAATTTATATCTGAAAGTGTGAATGACAAGGACAAAAATTAATTCATCAAACTATATGGATGTTAAAAGAAATTAAGCACATATTTTGATAATGAAAATTAAATGTGTCTTTTATTGTAGGAACTTAAAAGTAAAAAACAGAATTTTTTTTACATTGGTATTAGATAAAAATAAATAGATTTGTGTTTAGTTAGAATATGTTGTTTTGGTTTCTTGTCCAGTAGTGTAATTATTTTCTTCAGATGTGAATAATTACTGTACTCTCTATCCCTACCTTAAATTTATTAAAATTACACTCTGTTGAGTAAACTCTTTTGGTTGCACACATGAAATTGTCTGCAGAATGTTTGGTTATCAAAACAAAGTATAAATAATATATATGATATGACAATTCTGACTTTTCAAAGATTACCTTCTAGAATTGAGTTCTTAACTTAATTTCACCTACAATGTTTGTATTGAGTATTAAAATATGGCAAAATATGTTGGCAGACCAAGGATTATTTGATTCAACAATCCCACACAACTGAGCCAAATTGTAATTTTTGTAATGTAGTTTCTGTAAGATGAATTGAGTTAAGTTCAATTATTGTGAATGTGCCTTGTCTGAATAGAACTTTCCAACAGGCAATGCAAGGCACACGCTGAAAATATGTAGATCATACTAACCAAACCTATGCACACTGAAGGTCCTATTTAGATTCTTCTTTTTCTGCTTGTTTTAAAACATTTTTAGGCATGTAAACATAGCAATACAACCATCTTCTTTAACAAAATATAAACATTGTGGCAGATATCATTTGTCACTTGTTTAACCAACATAGCGAATTGGTATGAGAAACTGTCAGATCATACAATATGCTTAGGAGAAAACTTTGTTTTTGGTAATCAACATTTTAATGTCGTGGTGAAACATGTACTGCCGAAATGAAGCTAAAACAAGCCCTAAAACTGCAATAGACAGATACAAACAGCATTAACCCATACTACCTTGGTAAAATGTCCTTCTTACCAGTAAATGCAATCAATTTATGATAAAAATGGACAATATACAATTTCTCTATGTTGCCTATTTACCAAACAAGGCAAAAAGTTTACAATAAGCAGTAATTGTTAACATTTGGGCATTTTCCACTGTGACTAAAATAATCGGCTTACAAGACTTCTATCCTAAGCCTGTTCCGGGTCTTTATGAAACATATGTACCATTTAAATAGTTATACTTAGCAACTACAGATGTTAGAAGGATAGATGGTCAACCCTTTGCTTCAAGTGCCAAGGATTTATAAAAGAAACAACCTGGTATTAGGCTTGGCCCCATTTTGGTTGGGCAAAAGGGATTCTTCAGTAAAAATATGAACCATTCTTCACTAAGTAATCTAGTATTCACATGAGAGCTAATAATTTAACACATCTGCTGGTGTGTCATCCGCTTGGCATCTTCTACTAAATCCAGAAAATACTATATCTATGTTTGTGAGAATTAATCAAATGAGAAAAATTATCTTTAGTTGTAAATACTTTCCTGAGATTTTAAATAAACTATAATATTTCTTAATTTCTAAGTGCTGAGTGGAATGTCCTAATTTTTCATATTAATTAACAATAGTTTTTTCCAATTCATTTTCACTGAGGAACTGATGTATTAACATTTGCATTGCAAAGATTGGGGTAGATTTGACAGCAATTGTGTTGATTTGAAACTTTTATTTTATAATTGTCTGATATTTTAAAGAGTTGCTGTCATGAACACTGTGCGATTACTGTAACTTATGGTTACTGCTTTTATATATTGATCACTAATATCTTTACATTAAAAATTTACAATTTGATTAACTGCTGAACCCTTGTCTTTGGCTAATCAATTTCCCACTTGAATATTCACAAGACTTGGGGTCAGCTACCTTCACATAAATCCAAATACAAAAAAAATCACATATTTCCATCAACAGTAAGAAAAATGCAATCAAAGGAAAACTTAGTTATAATTTACTCTACAACTACAAACTTGTAGGAAACCTATTTTTAAGTTGCATGGATGCCCTTACATTCATCAATATAGTCTTAACTCCAGATTGTTGCCTGTATTGATGAAATCATCGTATCCTTATCCTTAATTCTACACTCTGAATCATACCATCCATAACCTCAATTGTACTTATTCTTATTCATAATTAGCATCTTGCCTTTCTCATCGGTTTGTCTCTCAATCTTCCCAAATATACTATCATTTTTACATTACTTTCTCCTTCTGTATTAAATATTGTTTTCCACAGTATCTCATCCCTAATATTATCCCATTTCTTTTGCCATATCTTTTGCCTTCATCTCTAAGCCTCTTCACAATGAATTGGTTTTATATAAATATTGCATGTTGAACATCCCCTACTTCATTATTGACAAAGGTTTTAATAGTGATAAAAATAATTTTTTTTCATGTTCTATATGCTTATTCCAAGGACGCTTAGTGTCAAAAATCATCCCGAAGTATCTGAATCTGTTTTCTGTAACAGTTTTCCATCAAAATTTAGTTCCTTTTTTAATGTTTTTTTCCTCATTGTTGTGTTTTGTAACATTAGCTTAGCTTAGAACTGAAAATGTTTATATGCAATTGTGTGTTTTGTTATGTAACATTGAACATCAGGCTGGTTTCCTGGATACAGAGCAGATACAGTAAAATTACTTTTTTATGTTACAGTAGCAAATGCAACTAGCCCAAAAAAGTCACCACAGAAGCCAGAAAATGCATCTGTTTCTTTGAAGGAAGTAATATCAGTAATGAACAGCGTGTATGCAACATCACATACCTTGCATTCTGCTGAGCATAATGCAAGCTTTCCCCTTCAACAAAAAATAGTTATATGTACAATGTTGCTGATGCTAAAGAAGGGGCGGAGCAAGGATATAACTGTTGGGAAGGTATGTGTTTACTTTTGTAATACTGATAGGTTACTGAACAAATTGTGAAATGCTGGATATATTTCTTAATTCTGAACCTTTCAAAATACATAGGACATTCAGAAAGTTTTGCAACTAGCCTACCATTGTTAGAGAGTAATGAGTATAAAAAGGTAACTAACACAATTGCTGTAGGCTATTAATGTATGTATGAATACTAGTTTTAGTAGAATGTTTGGTTCAATTGTGTCATGGACATTTTTAAGGAAAATGTTTGATTCTACAATTTTCACACTATAAGCTGTGTGGAACAGAAAAGGGGAGAAGGAGACCATGAGTACTTGGTAGCAATTCATGGTGATCAAGTACCTACACAGGTGGCTGAGTTCTTTAAGGCGCAGATTTGTGAGTGGGATGTCTGTGGTTTAATCCTCACCAGGACCATCCTACCTAACTGAGATTCTTTTCTGAATTTTCCTCAGTCCTCATAAATGGTAAATTCCAGGGAGTACTCTAAATTTAGGCCTGGGATGCTTACTTCCTTAGAAAAAAATTATTTTTCTAATTTATTATTTCATCTTGTCTTTTCTCCACAATATGGAACTTAATCCACATTGAGTTCAAGTATCAATATCATAGTAAAATCAGAGATAGAATACTTTGGAGATCTAAATCTGTATGTAAAAATAATCAAGTGTGAAATAATAAAATTTGATTTCAAAAACACGGACTCCTTGGTGCAGGTCACTATCAATCACAAAGCAGTAGGAAATGTAAATTCCACAAAACTCTTAGAACTCATCATAAATAAAACTTTTAACTATTTTTTAAAAATTGCAAAAACTTTAAAAAAATTTGTCATATGGAACTAACACAGTGAAGCTCACATGAATTAAATCTGTTGTCTAACACTCTTCACTCTGGTGTTAGACGACAGATAAGTTTGTCATATGGAACTAACACAGTGAAGCTCACTTGAATTAAATCTTTCATCTAACACTCTTCACTCTGGTGTTAGATGACATTTAATTCAGTAAAGACTTGTTTATACTTATATATTTAAGAAAAGTTGTGCCTGATAATACAGCTAGAATAATTTATTTTTCTCTTGTTCAGGCACAATCACTTAAGCAATAGAACTATGGGGCAGTATTTTCAAAACAAACTTTAATAAAATCTTTACCTTATAAAAAAGAGCTGTTGGGTATCTAGGACATCTTACATACAATGATTCCTTTAGGAATGCTTTCAAGACAGTTAAAGATTCTAACTCTGCCATGTTTATACATGTACAAAACCATTCTATACTTAATTAAATATAATTTGTGCAAACAAACTCTGAAGTACACAAATACAACTCAAAGAATAAAAATGACTTCTCCATCCCAAGCCATAGACTCTGCCTTTATGAAAAGATGCCTAACTTTATAGCGATAAAACTCTAAATGCTCTTCCTAAAGAAATCAAATCCTGCTATAACCACATTAAATTCAAGAAAGTTTTGAAACATTATTTAACGGATAAAGCCTACTATAGCATTGACAAATATTTATTGTAATTTAGATCTTGATTTTATTGCACATATCTTATAAACAAATATTAATTGTAACCTAGAGGTTATTCTTATTATTCTTATCCATTTTTTTGTCTGATTATTGCAATATATATTTGTATTTTTTATCTTACAACCCAAATGTAATATATATATTTATTGATTGATTTGTTTTAACGGAATAAAATTATCCTATACTGTAGCTTCATACCGACATGGTTCAGTCATGTATTACCCATACTGACTGCAGTAAATTAAAATCATATTTCAGAATTTATTACTGCAAAGTAGACTTAGCTGTCAGGCAGAAGATAAATACGAGTTCTCTGTTCAGAGCATTATTTTGAAATCATTTATCTCTCTTCTTACAGCTTCATGAAGCATACAAACGAGTTTGTAGAAAAAGGGGTATATATCCCCTGGAGCAAGGCGAGTTCTTTGGTTTGTGTCAGCTTGTAGAGACTCGAGGCATAATGAAGGTGCAAACTCGCAAAGAAATTCGAATATCAAAGGTAAGAAAATTATTTTGTCAAATACTAATTTTGATACTTTTCTGTTAACATGCCAAACAGAATTTGTACCTGCTGAAATCTACCACTGTGATGTCATTATTGTGGCTGACACTATTCAGATATAAATGAGAAAGCATTGTCTTCAGGCGAACATATAAATGGATCTGCTGTTGCACAGAAGAATGCTACAAAATTTCAGTTAAATAACTACCAAAATGTTACATTCTGCAGGCTTTGCACTTTATTGTTCCACTTTGCATTACCTCATATTCCTCATGCTACATGTGAATATCTAAATTTGGATTTACAAAACTTTATGTATGATTCATTATAAAGTGCTTGTAATCTATTGCTTCCATTTCTTTAGCAATCCTATTCTTTTCAGCAATTCATGCACACAACAGAACCTTTCACTGCATGCATTTATTTTTTATTTATTTGGTTTATTTACAGACTCTCTTTAACATCTCAGGTCATCAACAGCCGATAAATTTGGTCAGAGGTATCTTTCAGACTTGAGGTTCTTTCATGTGCCAGTGCCATAAATATACAACATGAGACTCATTGCTTTACTTTCCTTCTGAAGGAAGCCATACTTACTATTTTTACACCCAAAAAATGAATCAACCCTGGCTGGGGTTGAACCCACAGTTTGGATCTGTGAGGCTAGGCATGGTTACCACTAGATCACCAGGACCAACTTCCATGCACGTAGGAAAATATCTAAATCAAAGCACAACAATTAACCATTTTCAACAAAAGCAATTTCCACATCAGCAATGTATATGAGAACCAAATCAAATCTTTAGAATAATTATTCTTTTTATAGCACAAAACACTAAGTTTGCAGAAGTGTAATGTTTCTTCCTCTGAACTAGTAAGAAAGAAAAAAAATCAGAATCCTTCTAAAGTCGGCTATAAGAAAGAAGCCAATTGGAACGAAGGACCAGATTTATCTATTGAAGGTAGTGGTAGTAATTTTAAAATTTCGTGAAATTCACTACCTGATTTGGTAACAATTTTAATATCTACTAACCCTTCCTGAATAAAATGCTGAGTTCAGCAAGATTACCATGGTGAACTTCATCAAAACAACACTATCATTCATGTAAATTGAATAGCAATTTGGGCTTTATCAGAAAACTGATGAAATTGTGCATTTAACTTAAAAATATCTATGTTCATGAACTAGCACTAGGTACGCCAATTCCCCTTTCTTTAATAAATTAGACATCCAAAAAATGAGGTCATAATATGCATACAATGGTAACACACCTCAAAAGTAAGGCAAATGACTTCATAAATAACTTATGAAAATTTAAAAAACCACATATGCATCTTAAATAAAATGCACCCATTTTGAAACAACTGTACTGTGTTTCCAAACTGCAGTGTAAATCAAATCAGATATTTCTCCTAGAAAAAGTTTAACTCCATGGCCTGAATTGGAAATGAAGTGTATGGTGGAGCCAAGTGGATACACCAAGATATTTCTATGTAACTTTACTTTGCCAATAAATAGGAATTTATTGTTAATGCTTGCTCACTGCCAAATTTGTCTTTGCCATTAATTATCATTCTTACAAAAGAATAAGGACAATTGTAGCTCTTTTCTTTCTTCCTAATCAGTTTTAAAATAATACACAGTAGCTTCAATATAGCATACGGAAAATAACAATTTAACAAGTTATAGGAGTACTCCAGAGACAAGAAAGAATAAAACTTTGAGTATACTCTCCTTGAAACAAAAGTGCATATCAATAATTCATTCATCTAAGATTTAAACAAATAACTTGGCCATATTAAATGTGATTTAAGGGTAAGATTTCGAATAATTCAGATGGGAAAACTTGATCATAACTGGAACTTAATCTTTGGCTTATCATATCAGTGGTTTTCCATCTGACATATCATGTCGTGACCAGCATTAACTGCAAATCTGAGTCTATGTGTCTTAGGAATTCCAAAAGTTATCTTGTTACAGAGATTTTATCCCAGAGGCAGCTCATAATCTATGAGTACTTATTGTCCCAGGCCATATAATTAAATGTGATTTTTCACACATGGTAGGCTAAGATTTGGAATCTACTAAACAATGCCCTCCCCCTGTACTTGAGTGAAGGGGGAAAAAAAACTGCCAAAATCATTATAGTAAGAAACCTTAGCATGAACATGAATACTTTATTACTATTTCTACATATTCACATTGACAATTTTGCAATATTTCATTGATAGTGGAGTGCTTGTTGTTTCAGGATCCTATACAACTAACATCCAGATTGTTGGTAGATATATCCTGCTTCACTCTAACTATTCATATTATAAAGTGAACCTTACAATTACTTCCATAAAATAAATCATCTTTACATCCATGTTTCTTTATCGCATTCTTTCTTTGCCTTGCTCACTTTCCTCCATATCTTTTCTCTTACTTTCCCAGCATAATTTACAAACTGAATCAGAAATTCTTTTACTACTACCAAAAATTTTCAATACCAAAATTTCTATTTGCATATTGTCCCAGTTCCATATTTCCTCTCTCCATACTTGGTTTCTGTACATTCTAATATACAGTACAAATTATTATCTGCATTGCCACATAATGGGTACACTTTTTTGTCAACTTTTACTCCTTTAACAACATTGTTTCTGTTTTTGTCCATGCCATACTCTCCCTTCCCATTTTATTACAGACATCAATATATTTTGCCCTGTCCCAATCTTTCTTAAAACTCTTATAATATATCAGAGTACTCTTATCCCTTAAGCTGCCATACATGTAGTGTTTCTCTAGTCATCAATCCTTGCTTTCACTTTATTGCATAGGCTTTATCCATTTGTTGACTATAAATTAACTAGTTCTCCCATTCCAATTTCTCTTACTATTTCCTTTAATCAAGATAATCAGCTTCTTTCCCATTTAGCTTTTTCGCGTACCCCAAAGTCTTTGATAATATTTTCTTTCTTCGATGATTGTATCCTCTGCCAATATTTCATAATATGTTTTATTACTAATTCTTTCCTGCCCTTCCCAATTCAATTAAGGCTACTGCATTGGGTGCTGCTCTTGGTAATCCTAATATTGTTTTACATATGTAAATGAATCTGATCTATACATTCCCCCCTTTTTCAGTCTCCCAAATTTCTATCCCATGTATCATCTTAATTCAACTGTAACCATATAACTTTCTCTAGCCAGTTTACACTCATATTTGGTATTTTCTTCAAGCATATTCTTACACTATTGGCAACTAATTTTCCTTTATCTAGTACATTTTTTCCTTTGTTCCATCAGAAACCTTAACATAAAATAAAAATGATTGCTAATGCACAGTCAGGTCAGGAGAAAGTTTGGCCTGAAGACAGTGTCTGCCTGCAGCTTGAACCAGACATTGCAGCTTCAGTTATAGGAGGAAAGGAAAAACATGCTGGTAACAAAAGGATTCCAGAAAGATCAAAAAGGAGAAGAATGGTGACAATATCAAAAGAGCTTTGACGTACAAACTTATGTAAATGATACCATAATAGTTTATTATAATATGACTATAATTGAGTAAAGATGAACCAATGTACTTCCTGTATTTAAAACTAAAATTATGATGGCTGTTTAAACCTAACCTAGTCTATAAACCAAAAAAAGGCTTTAGATTATATTTAAACTGGACCTGCTGGTAATACTTTTTGCATTAGAAAAGAGCCATGGCATACAAAAATACAAACTGATGACGTAACAGCCTCAGGTGAAATCACAATATCTTTGACATATTAACAGAAAAGTACCTGAATTTCACTAATATTAAATGTTCTTTATGACATAAGTTAAAAAGGTTAAATTATTGGAATGAACAAAATCTTCTGTTATAATGGAAATTTTGCATAGAGTTTTGATTCAGAAGCACCTATACTAATTTTGTAATCTTTGTTTTATGCAGGTTTATCTTCAGTGGGATGAAGAAGAAGTGAATGCTGCTCTTCAAGACAAGAACCTCCTTGGTTCAATACTAAATGACACAGCATGCCTATGTTAAGACTGATTTAAGTATATCTATTCCGTAGTTTTAAATTATTCATAAATTCATAGTTTGTATGTTTGGTATGTTTTTTGAATGTAAAATATTTGAAAGTTACTGTGTTTATTTCTCTTATGATACTTAAGCACCCTAAATAAGCTACAGTAAGTTTACATTTGTCACATTCCATATGTACATAACATTTCAGTTTCAAAAACTGCACATTTCCCAAATGGGATTGAAACTTTATATTAATGAGATTATGATTTTTTAGAACAAAGATAAGTATTTTTTGTGGAAATCAGGAGAGCCATGTTTGTGCCAAACATATGACAAAACTGCAATTCTTGAAATCATAATTTTTGTGCTTTTGGCTTTTAAGCCCATATCATGCAAATGATCCAAATGGTGAATAAAGCATTATTATTATTATTATTATTATTATTATTATTATTATTATTATTATTATTATTATTATTGGTCTGAATCAAGGGAGGAACTTTGGGTGGACAATGAAAACTAATACTACAAAACAGCATTGTTTAAAAATGGCAACTATTGTGTATATATATATATATATATATATATATATATATATATATATATATATATACTATTGTATATATAAAGTATAACAAATACTTTAATGCTGAAAACAAACTAACATCCTGCAGAGTAGTCCCAAAATTTGCTTTTGTTTAGTGCATACATTGTATGCACTAAACAAAATGCACTCTTAGTTTGCTAAGTGTTCTCCATGCAACAGCTTCTTTAAGAATGAAATTAAAAGTGCATCTGCTGAGTTTTGATTAATACAAAGTATTTTTCAAGACATCCTACTCCTAACAAATTTACATAAATTGCTCTGTGACATCTTGTTATTATCAAGGATTATGTTTGACAACAGTTCTGAATGTTTCTGTTGAATGATTTGATGCAGATGATTCTGCAGAAATGATTTGTAATACTGTATCATGAGTTTGTAGGGAGGGATTTTGTTGAACCTTGTGGCATAATGGTGAACCAGAATAACAAGACTTAAATAAATTGTTCTTAGGAAGCTATAGAGAATAGAGTGGTAATATATCCTACATTTATGTAGTATATAACAAAGCTAGTTTGACTGCTTTTGCACATGTTTCATATATTGCAATTATGAATTAACATGTCATTCCCCACTTAATGGTGTGCTCCAGATGGCTACATCCATGTTCCCAAACAGACACATGACATCCTCTATGCAGCAGGCCTGTTGTTACATGTCCACATTGGAATGCCTATTATCTCATCATTGCTCGATTGATATAGCAAAGCATAATCACACATACTTCTATAGTTCTGCATTTCACCCATCAGCTAACAAGGTGAACTACCATGAAAAATTTCCATATGGCTATGTAAGCGCATGCTAACTGCAATGCATTAAAAGCTCAAAAAATGCAAAAAGAATTGACTCACTCAAAAACTTGTTATGCCCAAAAACTCGGCATCTTGATGCAATCAAAGTAGAAATCATAACTACCCTCTGTCTGACACTTTAAATGAAGGTCAAATAGTGCAAACTCAAGCTCGATTTTTCCAATTTGTTGCAAAGTAATAAACATTGTGTCAATTTTTGGTAAGCGAGTATATGGTAGTAATATTATATTTATAAATGTTTCTTATATATGTGTGTTTATCCTCTGAAAAAATAATGTTTATACCTCATATTTTCATGGCTAAATCCCCACAAAGATTGAAAATAGGATAATTAATGCAATTTTTCTAAACGTAAAGAAATGCCATAACTTATGAAAAATAAATTACTTTTCGTATTTTTTTTTTAAATGTCCCTCTTAATAAGGTGATTTTTTTTATGAAACACAAAGCTGCAGGACAAAATAGTTTAAGAACAGAATGAATGCATTTAGTTGATATATGCAGATATTAAACTTTTGGTAGGAACTGTAGCTCTCGGTGAGACCCCACAGAGCCATTGCAAGATATCTGTTTAGTTTGCCACTGAACTACTGGTATGCTGGGCTCATGGACACAAAATTCAAAATGAAAGTGTTCACTCACTCATTTGAAAAACTGTCTCAAAGAAATGTTTGTTTCTAAGAAATGGCTAGAAATTAGGGCATTAAATGGCATTTCTACTTTTAATATGAACTTTTCAGCTTCTCAGGAGCTGAGGTCTGTGGTAAAGGTTGAGGAATGTTCGGCAACTTCTTCAAAGATCAGTAAGACCCATGATATGGCTAGACTGAGAGCGGGAGGTCAGCTGCCACAAACAGGAAAGGATCTTCAGGTGGCAAAAGTAGCATAACAGCAGCACAGGAGGACATAAAAGGAAATACAGGCACACATAACTGTAGATCAGGAAGTTCTAATATGTAAAGTGAACAATTTACTGTTTCCCAGCATACTTTTTATTAAAAATTTCCAGAATATGCCAAGTATCCCTTTTTAATATTCTGAGGCAAAGTACTTGCTAACACCATTAATGATTTTCAAAAAGATAGAGAATTTATTGAAAATTTGTTACTTTTAGAGATTAAAATTTGTTTTAGATTAAAAAAATTATCATGGTTCATTCATCAAATGTATTTAAATATCTCTTCGTACAACTTTTCTATATAGTTTAAAGTTGCAATTGCAAAAATGCCAACCAATTTTCTCAACTCACGAGATGAGCTAGACATTTTGATAATGCATTATATTTATGAAATAATTTATAGCTTGCCAAGAGTTTATCTAATTTGAATGAAATTTGGTATACATGTTGGTTTAGCAACAATATATCACAGTAACATTTTCAGAAAAATCCATAGAAAAATGTGAAACTTTGAATTCAGTCACAGTTGGCTGTGATATTTTAACATAATTATCCATTTCTTTATCATAGAAGTCACATAGTAGAATCTTATGAATCCTAAAAATGGCTAAAACTATAGTTTACAAATATTAAAATTAAAATGAAATTTAATATTTACGATAAAAGTTTTTGCATCTTGTGAACTTCAAACATAAATCATTGCATTTAATTTTGTAATACCATTATTGTCATTTGTTAATAACATTGTCAAAATTAACTTACTTTTAGAAGAAAAGTGAATTTAATTTCGTAATACCATTGTTGTCAGTCATGTTCTCTTAAAGAAAATTGTCAAATGTAACTCTTATTTAGAAGCAAAATGGAGGCATTATTAGAAAGCTTACACTTGCAGTTTATTATCGGCTACAACAAGATGCCAAAAGGAAAGGTTTCTAAAATTTGGTTTATCCGCAACTATCTCAATTTTACCACAGATGACAAGATACAATTTTATGTGCCAAAAGCAATTGAGATGTGACCAAAAATAGCATTTTCTGCTGCATAAAGAGTCTGCAGGGCATGTCAGCAGCATCGAGAGGAAACAGAATATCTAGTTCCAATTTCAGGATTTTCTGACTCTTCAGAATACAGTTTTAATCCATGTTTATGTGAGGGCATAGTATAGCAAATGTACCATTGTGGTACAGAACCCAGTATTCAATAAATTTCTTCAAGATGCTGGTGGCCAAAAGATACCAGATGAATCAATCTTAAGAAAAAAAATATTTGCACCAATTATACGACAAAACTGCTAGAACATGGGTTATTAAAATTTTCATATATTATTTCTGAATTGCGCTAAAGAAAATATCTATTTTCACTAATTTTGAAACTGATCTCTCAAATTCTCTCTTTTTACTCCATTTTTGCTCACAACTCAAATATTCATAACTAATTATAAGTGGCATCGTTGCGGCGAGGGGGAAAAGAAAGAGAGAAAAAATATAAAACACTAAAATTGAATAACTAGAACTGGGCTATTTTTAGTCTAATGTTGTAAGCAACAGGAGACAAAAAAAAAAAAAAAAAAAAAAAAAAAAAACATTACATTACATTACATTTCCCGTTCACGAGTGTAACCAAAATATGCATTGTTGGCAGTAAGCAATGTAGCGACAAACGACAAGTTTTTGTTCATTTTCAGTACTCATTTTGCTGATTGTTGTGAGCACAGTTTGTTTTAGTGCTTTGCACGTTTTTTATTTTCATTGCGACATTCTATTTACATTCCTTTTTTACCGTTTTTATTTTTATTTTTTTTTTTTAATTGCGGGCAATGGGGCCCCTCAGTTCCGCTCCTGCATCCCGCAGCACAACACAAAGGACCCATTCTTATATTCCTGTTGAAGGTGGACGCGATAGATTTAAAAAAATTCATTCCTCCACGTTATCGCCACATTTAAGCTAAACTTTGTTTCGTACCTCACGCGACCACATGTTTACATAACACACAACCGAAAGCGACACCATTTTGTTTGGTATCGATAGTTGCAATAAGGTCTGCTAATGCAAAATGTAAGACAGTAGGAATTTGCTAATGTGTAAATGGTCTTGGTTAATCAGATCAACACTCTAAAGTCCTCGGAAAAGGATATAATATGGTATCGTAAATATTAATGAACAGCAGTGGAGTTTTTTGGGCGGCATATTTTGTAAAGCATAAGTGTAGGAGAAACCTTTGTGGAACAGAATTTTACAAATAACTACAAGTTACAAGTGCATGCAATTGTAATGTATTGGACCACACTTATGGAAAAGGGCCCAGGTCACTATTTAATATTGTTTGATAAAATCGTTATTAAAATGGGAACTATGGGATTTAAAAAGTTTATATATATTTTTTTTAATTCACTTTTCATTTTACTTTAATGTTTCCCTATCCTTTGGACCGGATCTGCAATGCTCCATTTCGTATTTTCTTGTTTCTCCAACATAGTGAAACTACAAAACGTTAAAGTCATGGGTAGAAAATATCTATTAATCAATTACCGGTATACACTAATTATCCATTGTCACTACAGGCAGGCGATGAAAACTCAAATATTAGTAAAGAAGGAATCCAGACATTGAGTATTTATCATAATATTACTGAATAATATGTCCGAGATCGAGCAAGCATCCTCATTTGCATAGAAATCTGCAATATTTGTATCTCATTTAAACTTCAATTTATTTTCAGGAAGCGGGTCGAAAGTTGTATATAGGCTCCAAGAATAAATGCAAAGGTTAGGCACATCATTATGTCAATTCAAGTTCTATTGTTTCCTGTCCCGATTAATAAAGTATTGGCATGACTAGGCGATGAAATGTTATTTGGTGTTGTTTTTAATTTAGATAATTAGATCTCAGCTGTTAATAATAAGGGTAACACTCACCATTCTTTAATTTATATCACTACGTGAAATTCTGAGTTTTGGGCTGAGATCGGTGAGTTTTTAGTGTAACCTACCGCATTCCGAATATACTAGTATAAAGTGCATTTACCTATACACCAGCCTGAAGTACTCGAACAACTAGCGCAGCTGTTTACTTCCGTCAGTTTGTTTTGCGATAAAAGTTGAACATCTACGGCGAGTTAATGAAGTGCTTTCGGAGAAAATAATGTGTTGATAATGAAGGATGTATAATGCAGAGGACCTAAGCTTCTAGTTCAGGATGTGGTTCCAGTAACTGAATCTTAAAAGTGAGTTTGTAGTTTAATATTTTTTTTTCATCATAATGAACAAAATCTTTTAGAACGTTGTTTATTTTAATAATACTATTTGATATGAATGCAGAGGAGTCCAGTGTTTACTCCTAAGTAGAATGATAGCATAAAACTTCGGTCAGCAGGTTTAATGTCAGCGTTTATGCATGCGGAGGTGTTTCATATGTATATGTATATATTTCGTATTGGTAAAATTATTTACATACATTTTAAATGTATATATATTTTCTTTCTTAATATGTTTGGAAGATATGCAGTTCGGATCAAAATGTATAAGAAAATATAACCCTTACATTTCATTAGTTAAGGTCTCGAGGATAGGTTCATTTAATTAGGAAACTTGCACATGGCGAGTGATAAGGTATTTTTGTTCGTGAATTACATAGAACTGAATAGCAAATATTAAATTAGATGCAAAACCGTGGAACATATTACCTCACTAAAACTTATGGTTGTGGAATTGTGTTCAGTCATGACTGTGTAGGTTACATTTCTCTCTATATTCTCTCCATTCCTTTTTACAGTGAGTGTTTATTCAATAACACAGATGCTGCAAACATGAGGCATAGGTAAGCTTTTGGGATATTAAAATTTTTCCTATTTGCATATTTGTTCACAGCAAAGATCAGGTTAGGTTATAGTAATAATAATGTACAGTGAATGTAAATGCTTTTCTCACGTAGAATTGTCACAGTTCATATGCACTAGTTTTTATTTGTTTTGTGTATGGGTGTTTTTCCTCCCATTTGTCTATTTTTGTGGGTACAATGTTCTGCATGGTTCACTAATCAGTTCATTGACACACAAGTAGGAAAAAAAATTTCAAAAATCTGTTCTAAATTATAGTGCTTATCATAAGTTACTCATAAAGCTATAGTATATAATACAGTGTAACTTAACCTAAATTTATCCTACTTAGCTAATGCCTCACATATTACATTTAGATTAATTTGTTGCATGATTACTTTTTGAGTTATAGTTCCTGTATTACTTGTGGTTAAAGAGAATATTAATGATAAATATTAACTTAAGTTTCCCTTTTGATTATCTAGAACTATGCATAGCAAATAAACATATATTATCATAATGCACTATTAAGCTGTGCATTAAGTCTTGTATAGGAGTAATATAATAGAGTGATTCCATGGAAAACCAACACACTTATGACAAAGTGAAACATCATCCCTCCAGATTTACTGGAAAATTTGTGTATAATTAACTCTATATCCATCGGTCTTCAGGCAGTTTATTAGTGTTATGTAATCAACAGTTGAAAAGTTACAGTACTCTAAATCCTCACCAAAAATAAAAAAATGCATGTTTTTAGTTATTGTTAAATAATTCTTATAAAATTATGAATATGAATGCTTTTGCATAGTTCATATTAAATCTCATTAAATATATTTTCAAATCATCTATTTACAAATCTTCAGCAACATCATATTTTGAATATATGGGTTCAATTGAAAAAAAATATTTTTAAAATTTTCCAAAAAAATATCATCTCTGATTTCTTTTAAATTTTGTGTGGTATTCAGGTTTAACTTCAAATTTATTTAGGGGCCTTCCACTAGTTTACATGGTAACATTGTTTTTATTAAGATATGAGGCAGTTCTTAGGTAACAATTTTTACTTTATCTTTGTTAAAATTGTTCATGGTGCTTCTGTATTGGGTGCTGTGAGCTGGTTAATATTTTTTATCATCACTGTTTTATTCAGGCTTATTCAGTAAGCATTTTGTTACCTCAAGTTTTTATAAGTTCTAAAAGTTTAATTTTTGTCTTAGTTGCTGACCCCAGATTAAAAAAATAGTAGCATAAGAAACTTAAGCTTTTCCATTATTAAAATAAGACTAAATTATTTATGAAATGCCTTATTTGTATTTATAATGTAATTTTTTAAAAATCATAACACTCCTGGCTTAACAAAAGCATATAAAAACTGATCAGATCATATGAACAGTTCACAGTATGAATAAGAGAATACTGCCTTTACACCTGGGCTTTTGTTTTGGGGATATTTAATCATATATAATTCTAGGTTGGCTATAATGACTATACATTGTCCAAATTGTGTGAAAGCATATTGTTAAGCACATAATCGAGATAATCAAGTTATCAAGCGAGCAAATCAATCAGCCAACCAAGCAAAATAAGTAAGGAAGTAAACATTTAATGCAATTATTATGGAAATCTGAGGTGCAAGGGAGTCAGAACTGAATTTTTTTAGGACTTCAAAAATTATATGAGAATCAGGTTTTGTGTTAGATGTGAAGGTAATAGAACTACAGATTATAAGAGACAAAATATAGGTTTACGACAAGGGTGTAAACTGAGCTCATTATTATTGAATTTGTTTATAGATGGTATCTTTAGATAGGATAATAGAAAATTATAGGCATGGTTAAATTATTGTGAAGAAGGAACTACCAGTGTTTTTTACTGACAATGTCATAACAGGAGCAGTAACTGTGATAGAATTAAAACATACCATTGATGAAACTACTAGATTTTGTGCAAGATGGGGCATAAGGATAAATAATAAAAAATTAAGGATTAGATGGTTTATAAATAGAGACCCAATATAGGTAGTGAAAGAATTTGAATATTTGGGGATTGAGGTTCACAAGTAATGAAAAATGGGAGCTGCACTCTAAATGTGCACAGATTAAAAGCAAATTAGCTGTGCAAGCTATCAGAATACATTTGTATAAAATTCTCACATTGCCCATGAAATGGCTAGAAAGACATGAGACTGTGGTTGAGTCAAAGATGATGTATGGAGTAGAAATTTGGGGAGTGTCAAAGAAGTGGATAAAGGTTGATATAATACATAGATTGTTTTGTAGAGAAGTTCTGGTGTTACCAGAAAGTTTGCTGTGGGGGGGATAAGTTTGACAGAACTAGGAAGAATAGGAAGGAAAGATATAATAGTGGAGAGAATCTTGAAATATGGAACATATGTCTAAAATTAGATAATAACAATGTACTAAAAGAATGTCTTGAGTATCAAAGAGATGTGTTGGGAAGAGAGAGAAGGTTTGGGGAGGTGGGGAAACTATTAGAAGAAATTGGAATGGGGAATGTATGGCAAGTGCGTCAAGTAACTCTGTGAATTTTGGAAGGAAGTGAGGCAGAGGGTAGAAGATATAGAGAAGCAAGAGATTTGGGGAAGCTTTGAGGATAAAAATTCTTTACACTCATATTAAATAATTAAAAGAAATTGGGCCGGGAGAAATATATAGACAATTGTAATAATTTGAATTGTAATTCGAAAGAATGGGTCATGCATAAATGCATACCAGGGTATTTCTAAAAGGATTAAGGAAAAATGTTAAAGAAAGATGTGTTATTTGTGGGAAGGTGGACAGTGCTTTCCATTGTCTAAATCAGGGATTCCCAACCAGAATGCCATGGCACCTTAGGGTCCCATGAGATATTTTGGGAATAAACTTAATATTTAGTAGGGACTACTTAAAACATATCAAATTAAAGAATTACTGGTATTGGTGATGAGGAAGAAGAGGAAGACGAATCATTAGTTGGATTAAGTCTCATCTCAGGTGTTCAATCCATGGATTAATAATAAGGGATGACCTCATAAATTCAACCGTTTCATTTTATGTAGTTTCGAGAATTTTTTCTTGTTGGGAATATAGTAATATCCTACATGAGGTTTAAGACTAGAGTTATTAGAACATCCAAAAACAGAACTGCTGGCATATTGATAACATTTAAAACTATATTGTACAATGATATAAAGATTAACCAAGCTTCAATACTTTGAAAACACAGCAACAATGAAATCCTTCATACCACGCAAACTCACAACAAAGACAATCAAATCAAAAGCAGAAATAGACAGCTTAGCCTTGAGGATGACATGCATGTTTCGTTGGCAACTGATAGCCGGATATCAAAATTTGTGTTCTCAGCATCAGTCACAAATCTCACATTAATTAGACAAAATTTGCTTTAATGATTTACAATTACAATATAATCCTCTACTTTTGAAATTGTATTTGTTTAATTTAATAATTCATAGTCAGTGTATATTAAATATTTATGTGGTATACTTTCTCAAATGACAGGTCATAATTAATATATTCTCGTAAGTTATTATTAAAAAGGAAGTTTAGTTTTATGTTTGTTATGGAATGTTTATTTGAAAATAATTTAAATGGAATGTTTATTTGAACATAATTTATAATGCATATATATGTGTGTGTGTTATATCACATGAAAGTTAAAATTTTAAAATAATGTAACATAATTTTAACGAAACTAACAGGGGTGTCTCGAATTTTTAACTTCATTCCTAAGGATGGTGCAAACATAAAAATATTGGAAATCACTGTTCTAAATGGTTAAACGGTGTAGGCATGAAAGGTCTGGGATGAAAAATGACACAAACTATGACAAGATAAATTGGCAATTAAATTGTCAGATATGAGGGTAGAGAAAATAAATAAGATTGGGGAATTCTTAGGAAAAGTAAGGGATAAGTGGAAAATTATAAGGAAGGAGCTTGAGGGCACACGCAGTTGTGAAAAAAATTGTAATTTTTTTAGGGGCCCTTTACCATACAGTTAACCTGTTGGTTAAGATGTAGGAGAACCTTACTTTTGGTATTGCTAAATTCTTAGATATTTTGTTAATGTAAATTTAATAATAATGTATTTGCTGAAATAAAATATTCATTCACACTATGGAAATGAGCAAAATAATGTTACAGTCTGTTTTAGTTAAAATATTTAAAAAAAACTTTATGGATAAAATCAGTAAATGTGTAAAATATTTTAAAACTCAAAGAAAAAAGATGATTCAGAGCACCAGATATATATATATATATATATATATATATATATATATATATATATATATATATATATATTCATTTTTAAACAGATGTTTAAAAGAAAGAATATGCCCTAAATTTGTTTGAAAATTAGTTAAATTTAATATAGTCATGCACAAAAGGCAGCTGAATAAAATCCTTGAGTTGAAAAAATGCAAACATTGCAGAGACATTGCAGCAATATATTTGGAGCTATACGACTTACATTTAAAATTGTCAAAATCTTTAGATATCTGGGAGAATCTAGAAAAGAAATGCATTTGAATTTATTAGTTTTAGAGGAAAACAAAAAATCATTTGGCAGAAGAAAAAATTTAATACGTTACATAAAAAGCCAGTGGATAAGACACATTTCAAAACCTAACCTCAATGTCGCTAACATCTCTATTAATAGTTTTAACTCCCCCCCCAAAAGGAATTATTGAATAAAGGGATTAACACTTGTCTCATCTAATCTAGAAGAATATAAAATATAGAGCTATATAAAATATAACTGAATATAGAGCTTGCCACAGAGAACTTCAATCTAATAGATAAAAATTTTGTTTGAAAATCATTGGTTAATATTACAGAAAATCAGAAACAGTAACTTTGGCTCTAGATTCCTTTACATAATTTACAGAAACTTACAAAATCTCTCAATCACAAAGATGTGATTTATATTTAAGGCTAATAAGGGAAACAAGATTGTCATTTTGAATAGGGATAACTACAAGCAAAGAATGCAGGAGTTACTAAAGAGTGACGAATTTGTTGAAATCAAAGCAGGTCCGTTAAACAAATGCCTAAAATCAATGGAAGAGAACTTGAAAAATTGTACTTTGCTCTCAAAAACAGACCGCTAAAATTGTACTTTGTCAAAAACAGACCACTACAAAATTAAAGTTCACAATCCATCCTTAGCCAAGATTTTCGGCTTTCCTAAGATTTATAAACCTGGGAGAAGTATAAGACCAATCATCAACAACATTAGCACTCCTTGCCATTGCTTAGCAAACAGGATATCTTCACAGTTTAATTCACTTCATAAATTTGACAGTTTAAGCTTAAAAATCTGCATGGTCCTTATCAATAGAATTAAAGATTACAAATTATCTCCTAATGACACTGTGATTTCCTTCGATGTTAAAGCCTTGTTTCCAGCATACCATAAAATAAATTATTTGTTTTTTTAAGAAAATGGTTACTTTCTTCCAACCTAACAGAAGGAAATATTAATAAATACATTGAACTCACCAAACTGTGCATAAATCAAGCTTTTTTCACTTTTGAGGAAGCATATTTAAACAAAAATCAGGACTAGTAATGGGTAGCCCTCTATCACTGCTACTTGTTTAGGAGTTTTTTTGAAACACACATCAAAGGCTTTCTCCTACATTTTAAGGTCTGGTATAGATATGTAGATGATATATTTGCCATTGTACATAAAAAACATGTAGAAGATGCACTAAAACTATTAAATTTGCAAGAACCTACTATAAAATTTACTTTCAAAACTGAAACTAATAATATATTGCCATTTCTAGATCTAAAGATAATAAATTGTAATAACAAACTTGAATTTGGCATTTACAGAAAGGACACACATACAGATAATCACATTAAAGTCAATGGTTTTAATCCTAGATCTTATAATCTTATAAACTTTTAACAGCATGAACATAGGTTAGTAAATATACCTCAAAGCAAAGATGAATAATATAAGAAAGAATCTGCACATAATAGAAGTACCCATTTCCAATGGGTATAAAGAACATAAGATCAACCAAAAAATAAAAGGATTCCAGAAACAAAAAAGAATTAAATATCAACTTTGAGTGCATAATCAGGGGAAAAAACCTTCAAAAAGTTCACTTACCACTCATAAGTCAATAATAAATTAAAAAAAAAATTAAACAGTGTAATATTACATTAGTACCTCAAAAGAGATATAGTGTTAACAAATTATTGAAGTTAAATAAAATAGATTCCAGACCCAAAGAGAAAAAATAAGGTATGTACCAGATTAATTGCAAAGATTGTGACAAAATGTGCATAGGCAAGATCAAGAGGCATATATGCATCAGATTGAAAGATCATTGGAGAAATATCTGTTATAAACAGATAGACAAATCGGCTGTGGCAGCACATTTCTGGAATGAACGTTATGAAATAGAAAAAGGCATAAAGTTATTAAAAGCTATTATTAATTTAAAGTTATTAAATTGTAAGTAAATGGAGTAGTTTAGTGTAAAAAAATGAATACCTAAGTTTAGAGTTTATTAAAAGCTGCTAAACAACTCAAGGAGCTTAGCATATAGGAAAAAATATTTTTAAAAAAATGCAAGCATAAACTCATCAATTTTGATATTCCGGAAGTAGACAGCACCCTGGTTAGGTTCACCACTAGACCACCAGTCCTCATAGATACCTACCTTTCCATCTTCAATGAGCGATCCATCATTCATTTAACAGTTGATGGTATGAATAAGTGATTTACAAAACATTTCCTGGTTTTTTAATTCTTGAGAGTGAAACCATAAAGAGTATTTCGAATATTTTAACTCAGACTGAGTTTATTCCATGGGAATGAAGAGCCACAAAGAGGTTTTTTTTATATAAATATTTTAACTAGGAGAGATTATATACTCGTTTCACTGTATTTATTTCCTGAATGTATTAAAAACTGGAATAATGTTGCAATATTTTATTTTAAAGGATTTTAAACTTCTGTGTCTGCAATTTGTGGTTTATTTTAGTTGTAATGGTAACCAACATTGCTCATATGTAGCCAAGCCTTCCTCCTCGGGCTCTGCATCAGAATCTTTATGTGCTGATTTGTGTTCTGTTTCATTAAGAAACTGTGAAGTTCTTTGACTTGAGTAAAAGAATATTATATGTTTAAGATCAGGTTTATCTAACACTGATTTAAATGCGTATGTTCATATCATGAAGAACTTTAACAAAATTTATGAATTCAATAAAAGAAAATGTTGTTATCCTGTAGGGAAATATGCACATCAATCAGGCATTAAAGATCTTGGAAAAATTGATTTAAATATATGTAATGTATACAGCCAGTTCTTAGACGTTATATCAGTACAAAAGTCTTGTGTGCCTTGTAGAAAGAGTGTCATTATTTCTAAGCATAGTGTTTTTTTTTTTTTAAAGGGTGTTTAATGCCTGTTTTTACTACTGAGGCACCACAGGCGGTGGGCACTGATGATATATGAGATGAACTATTTGGAAAGGATTTTTTTAAGGAAGGGAAAGTTCCAGGCAGTTTAGGGGACCTCGCCGACATTTCCATTTATGAAGACTGAGGAAAATCTGGATAAAACCTCAGTCGGAGAGGACGGTACTGGTATGATTGGAACCCCAGACTTCCCACTCACAAGTCTGTGCCTTAATGACCTCGGCCATCCGTGGTGGTCAAGCAGGGTGTGTAACTGATATTCCAGCAAATGATACTGCTTATATGGACATTGACAAACTAAATACATCCTTAAATTCATTAAAAATCACCAATAAAAAAGCAAAATAAAAAAAGAAATGCTAATCAAAAAATTAAACTAAAGAAGATCACCAATGCACATAGAAGAGCATTGAAAGACTGTATACCATTAGTTCTCATAGAAAGTCTCTCAGATTCAGAGCCCCTTCTCCATCAGTACATGTGAAAGTCAAAAAGTTTGGAATGCAGTCACTTAAACCCAGATAAACAGTTTGGGAAAATTATATCTTGATGTGCCATCCTTGATGAAATGATTTGTCAGAAAAAAGAAATTCAAAGTAAAAAGGAGTGAGAAAATTTATATTTGGACTGTTCAGTCTAAAAGTTGGAGGGTACGTAAAATTTATTTTTATGTAGTTTTCCGTTTGTGTTTCTTTTTTGTAAATTCCAAAATTCAAACAATCTCTATTTCTTATAATTTTTAAATCTAGAAATGGTACCCAACCATTTCTAGATTTAAACATTATAAGAAATGCAAACTGTTTGAATTTTGGAATTACAGAAAAGAAACACATATGGAAAACTACATAAAAATGAGAGTTATAACCCTATTCCACATAAGTATGCAGTATTTCACAGTTTGGCACACAGATTGATGAATATTCCACTCACAGAAGCAGAGTACAAAATAGAATACAAACAAATAATAAAGACAGCTATAATCAATGGTTTCAACAAAACACAGTGATAAAAGTTATCCATAAATCTAAAAGACAAAAAGGGATAAGGGAAGTTTCTACACTGAAAAACACAAAAGAAGAATACAAATTCATAAGACCATCCAATTCAAGAAAATTTTCAAAGAACATGGGATAATGTTAGCCCCAAAGAACAGGTACAACATCAAGATTTATTAGGTTGCACAGTAAAAGACTCAATACCAACAGAACAGAAATCAGGAATTTACAAAATAAAATGTGCAGATTGTGAACGGAGCTACATAGGCAGCTCTGATAGGAGAGATTCTCCCGAAACACATCTTTTATGTAAGTAAGTGGAGTTTAGTGTAAAAAATGAATACCTAAGTTTAGGATAACAAGATTCAATTTAGAACTGAAAAGTTCTGCATAAAAAAGTTTATATAATTTTTCAGGAGTAAATTTATCATAAATGACCTGAATTAAAATTCCAAGCAAAGTACCAGTTTTCAATTTAGTAAAAAAATAAAAGTGCTGAATGAAGGTATTTTACTGATAAAAACTTTTAGACAAGTGAAACATGTTTTGACAGAGGAAAAATGAGCTGATGTGGGCTATTGCTTAGAATATTCTCTTCTTAAATCTTCTAAAAGATTTAACATCTAATTGGAATTTGTATGACCAACACATGGAAGCAACAAAACTTCTGCATTTCTATCCTAATAAAATGAGTGTTGTAACACATTAATCTATTGAAATATGAAGAAACAGTATAGTTTTGTAATTGGCATAACAGATTAGTGTGTGAAGGAATCCTTGATCTGCCCTGATGTTTTTAGTGACGAGCTTGGGTTAATCTTTCAAGCATGGGCACATCCAAGAGCAATGTGCTACCTATGTAACTTCAATGCTTCCTGAGATTTTGTAGAGCTCAGATTTGAACATGGCTAGAGTGTAGACCATGCAGAAAAGACACACTGCCTCTGTTATTTCACTATTAAGAGCTCTTCCTTTCTTACCACTAGATATTGCCAATCTAAAATCACCTTAGCATTGGTGTATTTTTAACATACCTAATATTACATTCATTACAACATTAAGAGAAATAGGAAGCACAGTGCCTTATGCAAGGTATCTATTTCTTCGGCATTTCACCATAGTAAACACTCCAGCAACAGGAAAGCTCTTGTGGTTGGAGGACAGTATGCTAATGCTCATAACAGTAGGTATTGTGGTCTGTATGCAATAAATACAAGACCTATCATGGGGTCCTATAATCTTTTGCAGGGGCTCTTGACTCTGAAATATGTGTAAGTGAAATAATAAACTTTTTGTGAATTTGTAAAAAAAATGGCAGAACTTCACACACAATTTAAATGACAACAGAATAGTTAGTTCTGGTTTGTTGCCTCTAAGATATCCAGATCTTAATTTTTGTAACAATTTTTTGCAGGACAGTTTTAAAGACAAGGCTTACAGAAACAGTTCACATAATCTGTAAACTATAAGAAAATAACTAACAAATAACAGTTACAAGTGATATTTAATATTAACAAAGATTAATTTCAAGTTCCCTATAGCCTCTTTAGAAGGGTACTGGCTGGTCTGGAAGATGCAAATAGACACTTTGAGTAATTTAGGTGTTTGTGATAAATATTACATAAATTGATGTTGTACAAGCAAGCATAGACCTATGATGGAAAACAGTATACTGGATAAAGATCACCAAAGAAGCAGTTGTAGTAAATATTTTTATTCTTAAAAAACATTTTTGCTTAAATGAATTTCTGGTCATAGTCTCAAATATTAGCATGATAATGAACGTTGCACAGTAGTGCTAAACTACTTGTAGCTTAGATGATCACCAGCTGTTAGTATTTTGTGCTGCATATGCACTCAGTATTTGCACATCTTATCTTAAAAGCAGCCCAAAATGTACAGCCCTTGCTTGCTATCTCTGCATATAAATAAAATAGAAACTGCAAATTAGAACTATTTGGCAAACAAATTAGTGCACTCATCTTGTAAATCACCAATTTTAAGAGAATAACCCTTGTGTTATATAATGTTACTCGGTTAATCTTTTAATAATCCTTGAAACTAAGTATACTATTTTGTAGAATAAAAATTATACGTTAGCACCTTCTGTTTTGAAAACATACCTATTTGAGCTGAGTTTGATGTAAAACCAAAGCAATATAATCATTAGATGAACGTGGAGAATACTTCTCTTTATTCAAACTTGAATTTCATAACTTTACAGTTGAAAATGTAGTTTCTTCTTTGCTAATAAGATCTAACTCTGTGGAGTTTCAAGGATGGTTTTAAACATCTGATTTAATTAGTTGCTGATGATTCCATACTTATTTCAGAACCTTTCTCCTTTTTAAATTACTTGTTTCCTCCCTTTATTTATTCATCATGTGGTAAATATAACTCAGAATCAGCCAACATTTATTTTACAGCTGCAATGTATTATTCTTTTAAGGTGGATTGTTGGGGAGGTGGGTATGCTGGCTGGAAATAACTACGCAGGTGTTGAATGTTTGCATCTGGAATAGGTTGCAACCTCCCCTTCCCCAGCTGTCTTGGCTTTCCTCACGAGACTGAGGAACTTATTCCCAAGATGGCTCGAGAACCGGTCATATTGAATGTCTATGATATGGTGAGTAATTATATTAGGTGCAATATTATTTGCCTTTCATATTATCATAAACATGCATATATTTAAATAATAAATGGCAGTTAATGTGTAATATTTGGAACAATTATAAAAGTGCTTATATTATACAGCACCAGTATGATGTTATGTCTAGGCATTGCTTGAGTATGTTTTTTAACATATTAAAACTTATAACATAAAAATAGCAAGCCTTCAGCTAAAGTCTTGTGAAACTTGCATCTTACACCTCTAATCAAGGGAATACTGTGAGTCTATACAGGGTTTATGGTTAGAGGCCCACTCTAATAAAAAAACAATATATTCAGAATATAGTTTATTCTAATAACTTCCATTTTCCAATGAATAATGATGAAAACAACCAATTGCTGCAACAACAGAGACTAAAGTTATTACAGCTGTCTTTATATTTTGTCTTTAGAGCTCATGATATTTTTTGAGGAAATTACTTAAATTTCACTAATTTTGTTTGGTTTACAGAAAATGTTTTGAAGGCTGTTGAATTAGTGAAATTTGAGTAATTTCCTCCTAAAAATGGCAAAATTACACTCTATTTCACTATGAAAATTCTCACTATTTAAAACTTAAAAGCTATAAACACTTATAGTGTCAGTGCGATTACTGTGAAACAATGCAGACAAATAAGTCACAAAGGTGAAATAGTAAAACACATAAGCCTTAGTGCAGAATGCATAACATTCCATGATTCCTTTGGAACAGTTGTATTGAATTAAGACACATTTAGACAGGTAGACAATAGTGTTAAATTTGTAAAATAAGAAACATTATAGACTAAATACAGGTAGACAGTTGTGAACTATCGTAGGGAAATAGCTCATATGAACTAGCTCACCATATGAAAAATTGATAAGCCCTCCCTGCTTGCAGAGACCCCAGCCCTAATTGGAACATAAGTGGCTCAATTCATTCATTTGGTACAGAATTTGTTTCAGGCATTGACTACTGGCTTGTAAACAGTGTACATTGACTTCCTTATCGAATTCCATGCCTGTCTAGTAACAGGACTTTTCCACATCATGTAATAAAACTCTGAAGGTATTCACAATATATGTTCTGGACTTGACAGCCAGCCAAACATTATGCTTCGCTTTTCCAACCACTCTATCTATTGCATCCTTTTCCATGACTAGTAACAAAACTATTTCATTCGCTTGTGAATGAAAAGAAAATCAAGAACAAAATATTGGACAGAACAAATCTATTTTTAAACTGTGCAGCTGCACTGTAAGAAAATATTTTTACATATTTCAGTTGTGCATACCAATCTCACATTGCAAAAAGCATATGAATACCCAAACAGCCACTTTATTATGTTGTGGCTCATCATGACAACTTGTAAGTTTATAGGTATTATATTTGGAAGCCAGCTACTGCAGTAAAAATTGTGAGTTACTGCTGTTGCTATTATGCAGTTTCGATTTCATCTTGGTGAACTAGGGATGCATGTTCAGCAAAATTAATTTGCAGAACTGCTTCTCCATGATTCATGTTAGTCAAAATATGCTGAGAGTTCCTTCATAAATATATGCTTTTTGTATTGGCTTACTTTTTTATTTTTTTCCCCTGCAAGTTGTTGGACTGTGGTATTTCTTTCAGAAATATTGAGAAACCCATTTTCATTTGCATAGAAGTGCAGGTTTTTCTAGATAATTCAAAGAATGACAAAAATGAGTTTTCTTTGCATGTTTTTCAAAGTTAATTCATAAAATCATCATTCACTATATCACAGACTACAGAATCTGAAAGTTTCTTTCCATTTTTTGGGTAATATTAAAAAATCTGTGAATTATATGTGAACTTCAACATGTCCCAACTGTAACACACTTTCAAAGACATAAATAACACTCCCCTGCGCTGATTTTGCTGTCTTGGTAAAAGTAAACAATTTATATGGAAATTAGCCTGCTGATTTTGAAAATGCTATCAGTTGTTTCATAACAGGTACAGATTTTTTGTGATCTGACATTCTGTTGATTACACTGCTATGTTGCAGTGTTAATGATACAATAGCAAAACATGAATAACTTTAACACACCCAAGCTATATATAAATGCTTATATAGAATATAAATGCACAATGCAAAGCAACTTTTCTTATCAGTTCCTCTGCTATGTGTTTAAAGTTTCCAATGTGACTGGAACTTCTCAACGAGTGACCAGGAAGTAACGGGAAATGAAAGTGTTGCAGTCTAAAACTGCAAACAAGTCATTTGAAAATCATTAGCTGTGGTAGTCGGTAGTGAATTTGTTATTTAATACTATATTTCAGGTTTTCTTTGTGTTGTGCATAAATTGCCATGGATGGCTTCAAGCTGTGGAATATCAAGACGGCAATTTGTGAGCAATCCAAATAATATCTGTTTTATATATTGTTTGTACTTGTTAAAATACAGAATAATAATACTACTCCATTTATTAATACTGACATAACTGCTAATATATTTTCCTGATTACTCGTTCATAAATCTATATATGTAAATATTCAATTTTCATTGTTAAATTTGTTTAATTTACCTTTTCAACTTTTCTGTTGAATAATCCTCATTGTATTAGTTGTGAAATTTTTATTGTACTTTGGAGTGGTCTAATCGTACCACCAAAAGTTATTTAGTGAAAAATATCTACTGAACTTAAAGTCAGTTTGAAAAATAATAAATTACCATTTATCTTCTGGTTCATTCAACTTCATATCAGAGTCTACTGTTCCTGGTACCTGGACCATTAAGTGAGGGGTTATTTCCACTACTATCAGATCTAATTTATCTGTAATTACTGGAGGACCACCCCTTTAGCTCTCATACCTGTAGTGCGGCATTCTTTGGTCAGGATGTCTCTTTAATAGAATTTCATATTTGTCCAAAGCTTTCTTAGTTGTTTTGGATCTCTGTAGAAAAGTGATAGCCAAATAATAATTGAAATGTAATTATTTCATTATAATATGATATGACATGTAAGCTATTAATATAATATGACAATGTAAGCTATATTTCTCTTCAAGTTACATAATAATGTTATACATAGCATTTATTCAGGATATTATTGTAACATAATTACTTACATATTCCACATTGCATATGAATGAATTGAGCTCTTGTGCAATTTTTACCCAATTTTCTTCTTTCTGTCTTGAAGAAACAGCATCATCTTCTTAAAATTTTTTAAAAAGTTGTCCGTTTTTAAAAATTATAAATGAAGCTAACATAGTGATGCTCATATTATAAAACTGTTTGAATATGTCATCTACACACAAGTGCAAATGTGCAATATTTGAGAAACATCTCTTAAAAAGACTTCTTTTTCAATATTGAGGTAAAATGTTTGCTTCTCCTCTGCATGTGAGTAATCTTGTTTTCAATTGCATCCTAACAATACACACCACTGTCTGGATTTTTATTACACAATAGCAAAATACTGTTAAGATGACTTTGAAATACAAAAAAAAGTGCAAAATATCTGAAGTATGACTCCCTGATTGAATCGTTTTGAAAGTGAGCTCACAGTTTCTAATAGAATTAAGTTTGACTTTATTATAGAACAAGTAATGCTTTATTAAGTTAAACTTTATAAAGTACAACTTGACAGATAAATGTGAATACCAGAAACATCGACCTGTCTAATAAGTTCAACTGAATTAAGTAAAACTTTTTAACCAAATTAGTCACCAACTATGAATACCTGCCTAAGATAGTTATTTTGGAAACCTTGAAGAAAGTAATTTCCAGAGACAAATCAAAAATCTGGAGAAACATTGAATGATATGTGTTGAGTGAATTATGTTCCAGAATAAATATGATGCAATTGAATTTAAAATATTTTCAATGTCATTTTAAAAACTTTTCAATCTACCCTCATAAAGTATGTTATAAATGTTAATTGATGTACATTTTGGAATAAGTTAATGCTTTGTTTCAGTATTGGATAAATGAGTATACTACATCTCTTGGGCTTGGAGTCTTCCATTCAGGGGTTGAAATCTATGGCACTGGTAAGTTTGTGATATATGGTTGGGTTTCTGACACTGGAACTTCATTAGCCTTTTGGTTAAAGAAAGTAGCTGAAGAGAAATGTACTGCATTTGAAACATGTAGTGAAGTTCCAGTGTCAGAAACTCAACCAAATATTGTAATTTAAAATAATATCACTGTTAAAAGTAGTCCTTAATAATAAACTGGTAAGTTTATTTGCGTACATGCTGACACACTACAATAATCAGAATATAACTGAACAGTGTCATTCATGTAGTGGTTGGTATGACAACTACATATTGCCTAAACTTAGGTATTTATTTTTAACACTAAACTCTATTTACTTATATAAAATAAGACGTGTTTTGGGAAAATCTCTCCCATCTTCAGTTGTTCACTGACCTGCCATTACTTGAAACGATGGCTAGACACCCAGATGTTTCTGTGTTGGCATCTGTTGGCTGAAGTAGGAAATGGCTGGGTTCACCCATAGGAGGAAACCTGAAGTTCATTAGGTTTTCTTTATTTTTTAATATGAAAATTTTTTCCCAAATGGATAACTCCATTGGGTTGTGAAGATGTTTGAGCAGTTTAATTTCCGGTTTTATTTAATGGTTTTTGTTCCAAAAGTGAGCTACTACTTCTGATTTATCCACCTGCTTAAGCTGAATATTCCTAAAGTGTTCTTTCTTCCAAATTTCTAAATTTCTCTTTGTTTTTCCCATGTAGCTCTGTTCACAATCTGCACATTTTATTACATAAATTCCTGATTTCTGTTCTGTTAGTATGGGGTCTTTTATTGTGCAACCTAAAAATTCTTGATATTATATCTCTTCTTTGGGGCTAACTTAATGAACTTTGAGTTTCCTCCTATGGATGAACTCAGCCATTTCCTACTTCAGCCAACAGATGCCAACAAATAAACATTCCGGATTTTAGCCATCGTTTCGAGTAGCAGCTGTTCAGTGAGCAACTGAAGATGGCAGAGATTCTCTCTAAGCGCATCTTATTTTATGTAAGTAAATGGATTAGTGTAAAAAATGTATACCTAAGTTTAGGATATATTACCATTCCATTGTCAACAGCTTCATAAGTACAATATTTAACTACATATTTCATTGAAAAAAATACTAAGACTTATTCCATCTGTCGATTACTGGCATTCTAGGACAAATTAGGTCATTCCTGTGATAAAAGGGAGTAGGAAATATGGTTTTATAGGGAAGCTGTGGCTCTGTCTTGCTTTCAAGGATTCAGAATATTTAACAAAGTAGAAAGGTGGTTGCTTGCTGGCTTGCTGGTGGGGGGTGCTGATATTTATTATTTTTGTCCCTAGCTTCCCAATAAAGAGCTTCTAATTTATTTTTCATTGGTTAATTGCTGTCTAGTTGACTGCATTTCATAGAGGTTCTTTGTTTAGGATAGTATTCATTTCCTTATACAATCAATAGTAGCTGTCCTTGATAAATTTCATCCTGAAGGGATGTTCTGATAGATAATCATGCGAAACAATTAAGCGGAATTGCACAACTTCTGTTTTTCTTAGTTTCACTCAAACATGTTTGAAAGTCTTTAGATCTCCATATGACTTTCCTTAGTTTTTGTTGGATATTTGTTTTGTTTTTCCACTGCTGCCACCACCATCACCACCACCACCACCACCACCACCACCACCACCACCACCACCACCACCACCACCTATACCCATACTTATAATTATCACTACCACGTTTTGAAACTTGGCAACTAATGGTAGCTCACACGCAACACAATCAATGTCACATTAGTGAATCCCTTCTTTATCTGTTTGTAGCCGTTCTCTCACGATATGAAGGTGGCTGTTAAGGAGTTCTCGGAATTGAGTCCAAGTATGATGGTTATACTTATAAACAGTTAGGAATGGGGTGAATACCATTTGATCCAATTATTCTTCATCAGTTGAAATTGCTCAAGAATATTAAAGAATACAGAAGTAGAAATTAACCTTTCTTACATATCTTCACATTTCTCTCATCTTTCTTCTGCTATTACTTCTTTGGATATTAACAGTATTACATTGTACCAGCCGTTAATGCACTTCAAAACCATTGTCTCCAAATTAAATTCAATACCTGGAAGTGTTGGCAATGTAGTTTAAGGAAAAAGTACATAGTATTCTTTTAAAAATATATTGTAATTAACTGAATATTGTCAAATGTGTGAGATTCAAGAAATCTTAGCAAGGAAATGTTCTAAACTGCCTAGTAAAATATCACTAAAAACAGACGAAAAGTTCCTGTGAGGTGGAGAGAAAGAAGTTTTTCCATTTATAAGGATACATTAAGAAACATCTTAGGAGCTTGCTAACTATGGAAAACTTAAACTGGTCATAAACTACAACAGAAAAGTTGAGAGTATGCAGAACTAAAAATATGAGTATCATTATTTATTTTTTATTTATTTCTTTTTTTTTAATTAGGAAAATTTTTCTAACTCTTCAGAATTAAAGATAAACTTTGATGAGGGTAATTATTCATATATTTACCACAATATTTTTGTTCACAGAGGGATTACATAAAATTGATTTAAATTTTTATTTTATATCAATATGCTGTCTTTATACTTTTTATATGAATATATTTATGTGCATATTGTGGAAGTTTTCAATGCATAAATGTATGCATGTATGCATATTAAAGGGATTTTTAGAGTATAAAATACCTGTCCCTAGTGATAAGCAGCAAAGCCATGTATTAATTTATTATTATTATTATTATTATTATTAAATATACAAACAAAGCAAAGCTATTTTATCATAAAATTTCTTACATGAAGCCATTTTGCAGACTTTGGAAGGCACTGCACTCCCTTAATATCTGAATCAACTGAGCATTATCTGAGCCATTGTTTGAAATGTGAGATTCATTCCAAGTGAAATAACAAACTTTTCTGCTGCAGTGTTGATCGTGTGCTCCAATTCTCACAATTTATTTTCCTTCTTTATCATGTGTATAATGCAGTTTTTTAACATTTTCTTCCCTGAACATTGCATCAACAATTTTTTGAACCTTGTAATGATAAGGCGGTAGCCTAACAATACAATGTTTCTCTTTTTTGCTCGTTTCTCTTTCCAAAAATTATCTTAATCACAGTTTTTGCATGCATCTTTTAAAGTTATTTGCAGTTTCAGTAATTCAATTTTAAATTCTTGCTACAATAAATATCTTTGTTTCAGAGCCATGTTATATAATTTTTTCTCCATGATTTTTTTGGCACGTGCTGTAATTGTACACTGTGCTTAACAATAATGCTGTTTGGTTAAATTTTGGAATAATTTTCTTGAACCATGATCTGAAATCATTGCTAATCAATTCCTCATGGTAGTGCCCACCTTATTTAGATTAAAAAAACGAATTTCCCATTCCATAAAACCAGAATCACTACCTATATGCAAAAGAATGAACCTCTTGCCCTTTCCATTGGGCTTTTTAAGATCCATGCTTAGTCCAGGCAAAAATGCCTATTTGTTTTATTTAATTGTGTTATATATTGCTTTTGCTATCGTATGACCTTTTGACCCAGCACTCTTCAAGTAATATATTTTATCAGAATCACTACATATAGCTGTTAAACCTTTTTCAAGGTTGGCAGTTTTTTTTTTTTTTTTGCATAAAACATGTGTACGTCCACAAATTTGTCGTAAGTACCATCCAGGACCTTACTCTTTTTGTTCTTTCATTTCTGTTCTGCTGGAGGGTGTCAGATGATTGATATTGAGTGATATACATTTGTTTACTGGCAGTCTTTGAAAAAGGGAATGCAGAACAACCTTGAACCCTTATCCTTTTGATAAGGCATTGCTCTATACTGTGGAATACATAGTAGCTTTTTGGTCGTTTCAGTTGTGAGATTAATGATTCATCCATTCTACAGTCCCAATCTGGCACCATATGACTTTTTGTTCCCAACCAAAAAGAAGAAAACATACAAATTGCTCCTTTAACATCACTCAAGCTGCAATTTAAATTAGCAAGCTGTTGTTAAAAGTACCTCTAGAAAAATGGATGCAATATTTTGATGAGCAATTCTATTTAATGGACAATTGAATAAAATTTAAGGAGAAATATTTTAAGAAGCTGTAAAACATAAAGCATAAATAATTTTGTTGTACATTACAGTTTGTAAAAACTTTAATTTTGATGCTTGTGTTGTACATATCTAAAGAATTTATTTAAAAACTTTTAAAATTTTTCCAAATTAGTTTGACGCTAAGGAAGGTTTGGATATTCAGTTAACATCCAGTGAAACGCTTATACAGCGTCCCATGATGTTCATCAAATCTCAGTTACCTCAAATGAAAAAAAAAAAAAATTAAATAAATAAAAAAGAAAACTGCTACTTTAGCAGAAATAACTTCTAAGGGAGCAAATAGCATAGCCAACATCACCTAGAAGAAGTGCATCTAGGAGATAACCATTCATAAGTCTGTAAGCTTTGGAATTTCTCAAATTTTTAGGCATGAACAGGTTCAGGCCAAGAAGCATTCATGCTTAAGAATAGTTCTTTGGCATTGCATGCAGCATTTATGCTGCCAACTCCTTTTCTACTCATGCATTCAGTCTCATGTCAGTGTGTGTGTGTTTTTTTTTTATTGGCATATGAGTGCAATCTATTACACCAGTAGTATTTGGGAATGTATAATTTTCAAGCCAACTGACTCGCTTGACTGATTATGCATGAGATTAAATGATAAATTGAGGAAGAATTTTTATTAAAGGATGTGTTCCAGGTCTACGTTTTAAGGTGCCTCCCTGGCATTTGCCATTTATGAGGACAAAGAAAACCTGGAAAAAACCACAGTCAGGGAGGATGGTCCTGGTGGAAATAAAACCCCAGACCTCATGAGTCTGGGCCTTAACGACCTTGGCCACCCGTGATGATGATAGTTCTTTATGGTGTGGTTTTACTTATTACAATTTCTGAAATGATAAAACAGTTTAGATCAGTGCAAATATGGGAGCATGGCTAAAAGAATTGAAAAGTTGATTGACAGGTCATTAATACAGAAATTGGGAAGAGTGGAGTAGAGATAAACATTAAGAGCAATTACTGTAAAGTACATCATTTTCTAAATAAGGTACCCTAAGAACAATGAAAGAAATGAAAATATATCTTACTTCACACTTCAAATTTTTGCAAAATAATGGAAAAGTTAGAGAAAATGAACTTCCCTATAATGTATAGGGTGCATTTCATAATACTGGATATTTACGGTATAAAGGTTTTATTTTGATATCCATTTTTGCATTAGACAATTTTAATTTAACCCACATATTTAACATGTTTTTAAGCCCCAAAGTCACAAAACCAGAAAATATTCCCATTTAATACAAATTTTCATTTAATAAAGGATCTGTTTAAAGCAATTTTTATTTATAACTCTTTTTCCTGTAAGAAAGCATACTCATGTTTTAAATTCCCAAGATTTGGTCATAGAACACATTTTTACCATACATCTCATGAAAAGAAAATTTTGTACAAGTTTGTCCAATTTATTAAACAACATGCATTAAAACATTAACAATTTTAACAGGTGCACACTTTAATAAAAACAATTATCAGTCAAACCATAATACAGAGATAGTGCATATTAATGTCAAAATTACAATAAGCATGAAAGACATTGAAATATGCCCAGTAATAATTTCGAAACGTAGCAAGGTAGAACTCACAGGTGAAATAAATTTTCCCAAGAAAATGAGGCACATTATAACTAATGAATATCTGGATTTAAGAAAATTGTAGCATATGGATTATACAAATAAACAATTTCTACATTACAAATTTAATACACAATATCGCAAATTATTTTTAAGGAAATCATTAAAATTTCACGAACATTTTTCCACTTGAACATTTTTGAAGGCTGTTGCCTTCATCATTAACATGGTTCCATTGTCAGCTTTCCAGCATGGCAATAAGATGTTGCTCTGTGGATTTTACGAACTTTGTTATGAGTTTACTGTTGTTTGGGAGATCAAAATTAACTAAATTTTCCTATTTTTGTTTATGAGTTAATTCTATGAGTTTTTGAAGAGCTTGTAAGAGTTTGGTTCCTTTTGAAATTAGTGGTTCTTTTGCCAGAAATAGAATGCTATTGCTGATTTTTCCGGGTGTTTATATTTACATTTCTCATGTGTTCCTTAAACCTTAGGGTAATGTTTCTTTTTGTTTTGCTTATGTGTTTCATATTGCAGTTTTTGCAACTAATTTCATAAATACCTGATTGTTTCCCTGGCATAATTTTGTCTTTTGTGTTGGGTTTTAGGAGGTGTTTTAAACTGCATTTGTTTACTGAAACCAAAATGATGTTTACATCTTTAAAAATCTTCTGGAATTTTTGGTGTGCCCTGAATGGAAATGTGAATTTTTTTTATATATATAAAATCTCCTTTATAGCCTTGTAGTATGGTGATGTCTTTTATTTGTTTTTGCTTTTTGAATTTTTCTATTTTCTTGTTGACCAGATCTATTGTGTAGCCATTTTTCTGTGCTATATCTATGATTTATGGTACTCGGATTTGTATTCTGTCTTGCTTATTGATAGGTTTGTTAACATCCATGTATGTTAACGAGGAGCTGGGCTACAGTTGTACCTGGCAGATTGTGCTCCCTAGTCATATTCATTATATTTGCAATGTAACGTACACTGCATCCATCATCATTTAGAGCTATAATTCGAGCCACATCTTCAGGTTGCATTTTTTTAAGATAAAATGTGACAACCCTACTTACACTCACAACATGTAAAAATAAAGAAATAATGATAATGAAGCACAAAATGCTTAAGACAAATTTGCTATGCCTGAGACATTGTACACATAATTGAAATATTAAAAAAAAAACAAAGAAAAAATATTACATAGCCTACCTGTCTCCAAGACAACAAATGGCTAGCATAATATTTTATGACAAGCAGATGTATACAAGCAAATATAAAAGTGTCCAGGTTTTTTTCACCCTTGAGTGTATATTAATGTAAGTATGTAGTAAATACTGATTGCTAATTGTAAGATATTTTCAGAATATGCCTATGGTGGACACCAATTTCCATTTTCGGGTATATTTGAAATAAATCCAAGGGATGCAGAAGAACTTGGAGAACAGTTCCAATTCAGGTTAGTATTATGCTCAAAACTTTACTTTTAATTCTCTGATTAAAAAGGATTTGAGGACCATAAATGGACATTGTTCTATTCTTCAAGGCTCAGAAGCATATTCAATTGAACTAACTGCTTGAAACTGTAGAACATACTGCATAGAGTCATAGCTGTTTACAGCTGTGCCATATCATCAAATTACAACAATATTATAAGAATGCCAAAGTTAAGTTCTTTGAAGACATGGAGTAACTCTGCAAACAAATGCAGGTTGCAAACTTCATGGCATTTGTCCTCAGAAATGAATTATGTGTTCTTCAAAATAGAATGTGTTTGAATGTTGACATGACTTACAAGTTTTTAAATTAGAATATGTTTCAGGAATCTTCATTCCCATGCTCAGCTGTTTACTAACTGCATGGTAAGCTTAGGTTTGGCTGGTGTGGACATGTTCAAATTCCCAAATGTAAGAAACTAAGATCCTCAGCATTTATGAGCATTACATGCAACATTGTAATCTCAATATTCTGCTTATGTGTTACCCCTGGCATTATGTTTTACCCCTGGCAGAGTAGTTGTTAAATCATTTTTCAAAGGTAGTATGAATGAACTTATTAATAAATAATATTACAGTTTGTTATACATCCTTTACATTGACATCTAAACTGTGGATTCTAACAGTACCAATACAACCACTGATTTCTTCCATACTTTAGTCACCCGGTTGTATGTCAGAAACCACATATTCATTAATTATTTTTAACTTTTTTTCTCTTTCTCTTTCTTTGTGCTTCTCCACCACTTCTCCCTTTCTTTTCCTAGAAACTCTCCCATCATTTGTATTTTTTCCTCCCTCCTATTCACTAGCATTTCTATTATCACTATATCTTTCTGCAATTTATCCCATTTATCATCCCATATACTATCTCACCACCATTTAATTTTCTCACACTCCAATAAATAATGATCCACACTATTTATGTTCCCACACATAATACATCCTACCTTGTTTTTCACTCTCAATCAATCCTTTTGGAATGTTACTCCTGTATACATCCATGTCAAACCATCCTCCCATTTTGATCACAAATTTCAGTATATCTCTTCTTGCCCCCAATTCTTTTTAACTGTTTTATATAAAACCAAGGAACCTTTATCTTCTAAACAAGCCCGGATTTCTTGCTTTTCAGTATCCTCAACCCTCTGTCTCACTTCCTTCCAGAATCCATTAACATTCTACACTTATGTAATCAATTTGCTTGCACTAAAACTCCACTTACTTTTATAAACTAAGAATAGTTTTGGAAGAAGGTCTCTTCCATCTTCAGTTTTTGGCCGTTTAGTGTAAGCAAATTGATTACATAAGTGTAGGATTTATCCACTCCACTGTCAACAGCTTCGTAAGTACAATATAATCCACTAACATTGCTTACACCCAGTCTCCATATATCCCCCATTCCTATTTCTTCTAACATCTTCATCTCCCCATACCAACTCCTTTCCAGAACCTCTTCTTGATATATAAGACATTCTTTTAATACATCATCATCTAATTTGAGGCTACCATACCAATACCTCAAATTTTGTCCACGATTATACTTTTCCTTCCCACCCTTCCTAGTTCGACTAAACTTACGCCCTTTGAGAATTTTATGGTATTCCATACACTTCTCTACAAAACAATATGTACCACATCTATCTTTGTCCATCCCTTAGGCACTCCCCAAATTTCTACTGAGTACAACATCTTGGCTTCAACCACTGCCTCATACAATCTCTCATGCATAATCTAGGGACCTTATACATACTTATTCTAACAACTTTCATCTGTAATTTACTTTTGATTTGTGCACACATAGCCTGTATCTATCGTCACCTCCAAATCTGATACCTAAATAATCAAATTCTTTCACTACTTCTACTAGTTTACCCTGAATGAACCATCTCTTACCTTTTCTTAACTTGATTCCTTTTTTAAATATCATTTTATCTTTGATTTTTTTTTTCATTTATCCTTAAACCCCTTTCTTCACAGAATGTACTAATCTCATCAATGGAATGCTGCAATTCTATCACCATTATTGCTCCTGCTATGAGATCATCAGCAAGAAGTAATCCTGGTATTTCCTTCTTATAATTCAAAGGTAGCTGAACTTGCATATCTGTCATGAACTCATAGAACAAAAGTTACAAAATATGCAACTCATAAATTAAATTTAATTATTCTGAGAAACATTTTATAATATTACCTTACTAAACAGTAACAAAGATGGTGAGAGATTGTCCTGAAACACATCTTTCTTTTATGTAAATAAGTGGAGTTTAGTGTAAAAAAATGAATACCTAAGTTTAGGATATATTACCACTCCATTGTCAACAGCTTTGTAAATACAATATTTAGTAACAAGGAAGTTTCAAAAGGATCCATTTTAGCACCATCACATTCAGTGGGGTAGCTAAACATGTCAGCAGAAGAAAACAGTCATGTTCTATAGTGCCATATGTAAATTTTGTTTTTGAACAAATGAATTTTATTTTCAGACAGTCAGTTCATGTTGGTTATACGGATTTCACTGAAGAGGATGTGAAAAGGATAGTCAATGAACTGGGGAAGGATTTTAGAGGTGACAGATATCATCTTATGAACAAGAACTGTAACCACTTTTCAGGCTCGTTCACTCAGGTAAGAACCAGTAACAATTTCCCCAAGTTTAATTTTGTATTGACTATACAGTGTATTCAGAAAACACTGGAAAGAGTTTTCAGTAATTTATTATTTGAGCATGAACATAAAATGTAGTAATCAACCTAATCTCTTTTCACTATAATCTCCTTTGACTTGTCAACTGGAATGATGATGATGATTATGATGATGGTGGTGGAGGAGGAGGAAATAATAATAGCTTTATTGCTAGTAGACTTGTGAATATACAAATATTAAGCATGGTCAGTATCTAACTATACAGAGTTTATACTGTCACAACCTCCCTGGTGACAATTAGATAACCAACACAAATCAAATGTTATTAACTATTGTGTGGTTACATCTCTATCACTCTGAATTCTGTAAAAATGTAAGAAATTTACACCTCTATCTCTCTGAATTCTGTAAAAACATAATAAATTTACCAGGATGTAATTAGGAAGAGAAAGGGGAATAGCTTTAACTATAAGCACATATTGGATGATAAGTTAGGTTAACAATTGTAAATTTACTTAAATGTAAATTGGAACTTGCACAGTGAAGCTAATCATATTAATTAATATCATTGTATGATTCAGCTGAACTACACACTCTTAAAGCTTCATTTATTTTTCATAAATGTATGGAACCGGTTTCAAGAACATTTAGTTCCCATCTTCAGCCAGGCTAAAGTTCAACTGTTGGATCATTCGTTGAGCTGTGGGAATGTATATTCTGCTCTGGTGGCAGTGTGATGAAGTTGTAGTTTATGTTTTCATCCCCGCCAATGTCAAAGTTCATTATGCTGTCTTTGTATTTGTAGGTGTAGATTTTTTCCCAGGTTGCTAATTCCATAGGTCCTTGTACTGATTTTAATAATTTTGTTTTGTTTATTATGTCGTGATTTTGTGTCCAAAAATGATATGCTACTGCTGATTTCTCTTGTACTTTGCTTGTACTTTATGTTCCTGAAATGTTCCTTTAACCATGTGCCTATGTTTCTCTTTGTTTTTCCAATGTAGATTTTTTCAAATTCTGGACAGTTTATTTTGTAAATACCTGATTTTCCTTCTTGTGGAATACTGTCATTAACACTATCTGTCAGTAAGTTTAGAATCATCTTGGTATCTCTGTGTGCTGTCAATGTACAAAGTATTTTAAGTTATAATGAAAAACAGTATGTTTGTGAAATTTATTTTTCAGATTTTATGTGGACAGGAGATCCCTTCCTGGGTGAACAGACTAGCATACTTCAGCTCATGTGTTCCATTCCTACAGCGCTGTCTGCCCAGAGAGTGGCTGACACCAATGGCACTTCAGCACAGCTTAAACTCCCATCAAGAAAATTCCTCAGATACATCATTGTAACATCAAGCTTGCAGCCATTAGGCTAAGAGGATTTTTTTTAATAACCAACATGAAGAAGCTGGGAAACCGTCACAAAACTATTTTGTTCAGATTTCTTATGTTCAAGTTGTCTGATGTCCTGCGAAATGAGAGCAATTGAAACATTACATAGCAGTGTGTGTCTTTAAAATGGGGGCTGTTTGGTGCTCATATTAGGGGCTCAAGCCTGTTTCTTTTGAAAATTGCAATTCTTTATTTAACCTCATTCTTTTTGTGTTGATTCTTTATGTGAAACTATTGTTTGCAGCTTCTTTTTAGGAATGAATATACTGTCTTTGAAATGAAATGCTAAATACTTGGGCTGTTTTAGAAAAGTGTGCCAGCGAGTATATTATTGGCATTATGTAGTCAGAAAACCCTTAGAACAGAAAGATCTTAATGTGAGTTGTCATTAGTAGGTCAGTATCATCTTAAGTAGGTTAGGAATTCACATTTATCAGTTTTTTAATGAGTTTATTTCAGAATGTGGTACATAGGTTAGAGTGGTAGCAATAAACAAAAGAAAGGAACCAAGAAGTGAAAGGACCATAATTTGCATATTTTTCCTTGAAAGTGACTGCAGTTTCAATATTTTATATTTACAATATATGCACAAGAAATTATAGAAACAGAGAGAAATCATTTTGGCAGAGAAATGTGCAACACTTTAACTTGCAAGAAGCTTCAAGGTCAAGTTTCTGAGTTAATTTTGTAATTAAGAAGGATGTAGGGTTTTGTTGTTCATTTCTTCACAGCTTTATTTCTTAACTTTAAACTATTTGCTGTAAGGTAGATTATCAATTTACTCTTTAGCAATTTGGAATTTGTTTATATGAACTTTGAATATAATTTATATTGGTAAATGATAAAATTTTTCTCAGTTACTTAGTTCATGTGCCTCAATGGCAAGGTGAAATTTTTAGCAGGAAAATGATAACCCAAGTAATTTTTTTTAAAATAATGTTTAATGCTCATTTTTACTACTGAGGCATCACAGGCAGTCCAATGAAATCATTTACTTTTCACCCATCTGCATTACTTTTATATTTATGGTTTAAGTGAAATACCTGTTGCAGTTTCACTGATGAGGCATCTTTTATAAAGTCTTCCTTTGTCCCTATATTCCCACTTGGTCTAAACAAGGACAATATTAAAATTTCTTGGCCTAACAATGAAGGAGCAATTTTTTAACTTTAATATTATTTTTATTTTTCAACAATCTTCCTGAAGATCAGTACATTTATTTCAGCAGTGCTCCAATGCCATTATCACGTTAGAAGTGGTTTACAGAAAGTGTGCAAAATACTGCTCTATGCTGCAATTTCCTTTTGATGTGATGAAGAATTTTGGTCAGCAAGGAAGAGGTTCAACTTTGGGAACAGATGAAAGTCTTGGTGGATGCTCCCAACATTTCATACTTCAAATCTCTCAGTTTTCTCATCAGTAAAATGCTTTTGGAGTAGGTGCATTAATTGGAATAGAGTTCTGTGATTATGGTTTTACCCTTCTGAAGGTAATAAGTATAAAATTCCTTTAGAATTAGTGCTTGGTAAAACAGTTGTTTTTACATAACAGTTCCCATTTTATAAAATGGTTGCAAAAAACTGTTATATCTTTGATATAGCTTAACTCGTGTTTAATTTTGACAATTGTTTTATCTCCTCCATATTGTTACCTGTTGAAATAATCTGGAAATGCTGTTTAGAACAGTTTAAAATAAAAACATTTTACATTTAATTTATCCTTATACACATTGTGCAATAAGAGAGGAATAGGGTGAAGAAAATCTTTCTGTGTAGATATAATCATATGTAATAAAATTAACTGATGGCCCTTATAAATTTGTATTAAATTTAGGTATAGATGATAGATAATTTGCATTGCAGATAATTCACAGTTTATTCCCCCTCCCTCCTCACGTAAAACATTTTTTCAATTAATTTTTATTTATAAAATGTTTCACCTTTACTAAATTAGTCAATTCTTTTCTCAAATTTTTTATGCATAATGCATCATTCTGCCTTCCACTGAAGTCATTCTCCTCCCCTTGAATTTTTCATATAATAATATTAAAGCTAAGCTACCAATTCCTCCCTTTAGTAGCATTGTGAACGTGATTGGTGGTACTGATCACGCAGTCAAGCTGGTATCACTGTTGATACAATTGTTAACGAAAAATGTTGATAATTTTTTGTTTGTGGACATTGTTTTCTATGAAATATGTTCACTAAAATCAGGAAAAATTAATGGGCACAAACAAAGCTAACTAATATAATTGATATCATTGTATGATTCAGTTGAACTATACACTCTTAATGCTTCACTTACTTGTAATAATATATAGAACCGGTTTCAAGAACATTTAGTTCTCATCTTCAGCCAGGCTAAAGTCGAACTGTCAGATCATTCGTTGAGCTGTGGGAATGTGTATTCTGCGCTGGTGGCAGTGTGATAAACTTATAGTTTATGTTTTCATCCCCAGCAATGTCAAAGTTCATTATGCTGTCTTTGTATTTGTAGATGTAGATTTTCTCCCAGGTTGCTAATTCCGTAGGTTTTTGTACTGATTTTAATAATTTTTCTTTATTCATTATGTTGTGATTTTGTGTCCAAAAATATGTTACTGCTGATTTCTCTATTTGCTTGTATTGTATGTTCCTGACCTTTAACCATGTGCCTGTTTTCTCTTTGTTTTTCCAATGTAGATTTTTTCACATTCTGCACCATTTATTTTGTAAATACCTGCTTTTTTCCTCTTGTGGAATACTGTCATTAACATGTCTATCAGTAAGTTTTTAACATTAAATCTATTAATCGGTGCCAACCTGATATTAAAATCTTTAAAAATATTCTGAAATTTTTTGTAGCCCATGGATGATATGTGAATTTTTTAAAAATTAGCTTATCTTTTCTTGCTGAAAGTGTTGTGGTTTCTTTGATATGTTTTGGTCTCTTGAATTTCTGCACCTTTTTATGTACTAGTTCTTTTTTAAAACCTTTTTTAACTGCTGTTTCTTCTATTTGTTTGTATTCATTAAAATATTCTTCTTTGCTAATTTGTAGCTGGTGTGTTAAACTGTTGATAACTGCATGTTTGTGCAATGTGGGGTTAAAACTGTCAGCTTTGATGTGATTATCTGCGTGTATATTCTTTCTGTATATTCCAAATTCCAGATTTCCTTGACATTTCATTATTTTAATATCTAAGAATGTCAAGAGAGTTCCAGATTTCCTTGACATTTCATTATTTTAATATCTAAGAATTATTTGCCTCTCTTCATCAAGCTGAACATTGTTCCCTTACTTTTTCCTTTGAAAATCTTTGTCTTACTCCTTTGTTCAACTTGTTCACAGCTACCAGCACTGTCGAATGGAAAGGCCCTTTCAAAAGTTTTCCACAAATATTTTCCAATTCTAATTGTTAGCAGATGATTTGTCTTAACAGTTCTCATCTTATGAGTTACCTCAAATGGTTTCATAGTTTTGCAGAGCTCAGCACATATTCTTTATGCATCAGCAGTAATTGTGGGGATATTATATCACATCTGTATTAATTTCAGCTAACAAACTTTTCACAGCATCCTGAAGCAAAGTGAACCATTGCAACATAAACATAGTATGCTATTTTTTATAATTGAGTTGCGCTAGAGTTGTAAAAGTTTTTATACTGCAGTGTGTTTCTTTTGAAATGAGCTACTGTGTGTTTAATTTCATCCTGAATTTGGTTTATTGTTCTTAATGAATCTTAAACAACTTAGTTGATGTATATGCGTAACAAGCAAAATGTTTCCACCTCAGCCCATTAACAGTGGCATTTGTTATATTGACTGCATTGTCACCGACAACAATCAATACTTTATCGGACAAATCAAAAACATCAGTACTGCATTTAATCTCATTAACTAGTGTTTTAGATCCTTCAATTTATATAATCGAGAAGGGCTGATTCTAGTTCAAAAATCAAGTGATAAGCATTGACCTGTGGGCGCAAGATAAATTTAATAGTCCAGGGAGTCCAACAGTCTATGTTTAGGCATACACTTTAGATACATTTTATTCTTTCTAATGCAACATTTGAGCTTTCTTCATAAAAAATGGTACTGGTATCGAATTTGAGGAAAGTTTTTCTTTTTAAACAATTGAAACCATCATCTTCAACAAGAGAAAATGGCTGGAAGTCCTTCATAAATAAGTGGAGCAGTAGCTTGTCCAATTTCTATTTTTGAATTATATTAATTTTTCTTGAAATGCAACTTAAAATATTTGTTTGTGTCCAACTTTTAGAGGTGTTTGTGGAAGTAGAAGCTTCACTGCTATTTTGTTCTTAATTAGACAGTGAGTTGATTTAATACTATTATGCTCCACTTACCATTGAATTATACAGAACATGTTTCATAGGCCTTTGCCATCATCAGCTGTGTGTCAACTGTCGGACTCATTGTTGGTTGAATGGACTTGGTGTAGCTCTCGGGACATTTTATGAACCTTTGGATTAATCCAAAAGTTCATAAAATATCCACAAATCTGGCAGTCGACACATAGCTGATGATGCAGGCAAAGGCATGTGAAACATGTTCTGTATAATTCAATGGTAAGTAGAGCATAAAAGTATTAAATCAACTCACTGTCTAATTAAGAATAAATTAATTGCTTCACTGTATTAGTTCAGACACGAAATTTATTTTGAATCTACTGTTATTGTTGACATTGTTATTTTCTAGGATAGTATCACAACTATATTTCAATTTGATTTGAAGTTGGTTTTATCTGGAGTGGGATCATCAATTCTGGAATTATTTAATGCTTCTACTGTATCACCAACAGTAGAACTCTCTTCTGTTGTAAATTTCCAGTAGGGTAATTTCTTATATGAGTTTTTAAGTTTGAAATCATGGAATTGTAGACATTTGTAGCCCATATAAATTGTATAATGGAATTTTATTAACAACAACAATAATGTTAATTAACATTAAAGCAAGTCCACAATGGCTGCTTTTAGAGTGCTTTCATTTTTACTTCCAATGTTTCACCCAAAAGAAGCCCAGCAATTGATAGCAACAATGGCAACTGAATACAACAGCTGTAAAAAGTACTGTTTAGTTCAGCTAGTACAGCGGCACACCGATTAGAAGTCCACTATCAGCAATGCACCCATGCAATGAATGCAGGTGATGGTTCTATATGTGAACAGGTTGTGAATTATCACTTGATAAGTTATTGGTGTTAGTGCATGGAAGAACTCAACATTAGGGCAATGCTGCAACTGCAACTGTTATTATCTGGCAATGATTTTATTCTACAACCGTTTGCAATAAAATGGTGTTATATTAGTCCCAGCATTTAGAGTTTTAAAAGACTTAACCTGCCTTAACATTATCTTCTTTCGAGCTGAACAATTGTTTTGACTTCTGTTTCAATTCTTGTGTTTGGTGGTGGACAATCTGATCCACATATAAGTTGATGCACAAAATCAGTTCTGTTGCAATTAAAATACTCCAAACACTGTTGCAATATTTTTATACAAATGCATTTTTGAACTGTTGTTAGCAGGTGCAGCACTTATATTGTGCAAAGTTTTTTCATATGTAATTCTTCATGTAAAATGTGGCCTATAGCATCAACAGTTTCACGCTCTTTAATTTGCTGGTCATCTAATATTATATCATGTAATTAATTAGTCAATGAATTCTGCGGTTGTTGCAAGTTTTCAATGTCCTTCATAGTGGATCATCTTCAACAATGATACAGCCATGTTTAAATTCAGCAGATCATTGTTTAATCATTGATAATGAAGGAGAAGAGTACCCTTAAATTTGCATAAATTTGATATGAACTTCCTTTGGCATTAAACCATCTTTTACAAAAGCTTTATCACTGCACAATACTCAATTTTATCCCCTTTATATACTTATAATATATCTGCATTAGAAAGCTGTATTGAATTAACTGTTTGAAACACTGACTTGAAATTTCAAATGAATGCTCAAGACAGGTGTACCAGTGTAAAAATACAATAATCTTATTGCATGGCCACCCATAGTTGATGGCAAGAACTTAAGCAGAATCATCCTTTTATTTAAATGTAATGTTATTTATAAGTTCTCTACATATAAACTGTATAAGGGATTGTGATCATTTTTGTGCTAAGAGAGAGAAACTCTCTTTTTTTCATAGTGCTCAGTGTATCCATCTTTGCTGGACACTTATGCGATAATCCTTTTCATCCCAAAAGCATGTCAGTATATCATTGTCGACCAGAGTCACAGCAGTGGTGATATGATTGTGAATACTCTGGAGATTAGCAGGAAGTGGAGTTACAAAGATAGTAACATTTACAAACCCCCACAAGAAAATATTAGTGTTAAATACGGGGATTGAAATGGCCACTACATTAACACTTCTTCTTGTCCTGTGCATCCTACCCACCGTTGTAACATGGGAGCTGTGCACAGACCGTCTTCATTGTGGAATTTCTCATACTATGTCTTGTAACTGTTTAAAATAGGTGCTGCCTTCTGGAAATCTACTTGTAATTGTTGCTGCTCAGTCACAGCAGATGAAGTTCTAGCATATTCCAAAACAAAACAATTGCTCATTATTTACCAAATGCCACATTTTCTACTACTGTGCCCTATTGGCAAACCACTGCAATCAATAATGTTTTTCTTTAAAAAATTTGTTTTGACTGTCAGATCTCATGCATATCTAATATTGTTCTATCCTATCAACAACTGAAGATGTGTTAAAATCTCATCTGAAGTGTTCATAGTGTTCTTCTAAACTACAGTTATTGACATATCTCAGGAATCTCATTTAAGATGATTGAATTTATCAAAAATCTTTTTGGTGCAATTATCCAAGTTTCAAATATGAATTGTTATTTCCTTAGAGTAGTTTATTTTATTTGCTTTTCTTTAAAGTCTGGATCATAATGGCCAGTTCCCTTGAATGTCAATATTATGAAAATGTTCATGATGTAAATAATGTATATGTTTAATAATGCCCTCTATATATCATTTTCATTTTATTGGATAACTTGATTATTAGCATATAAAGCTGAATTACATCTGACTTAATGACAGTTTCTGTCCTTATATCAGTTTTCCATTCTCTTATTAGGTTGTCAATACCAGGTGGCCCACGCAAGCTGTTCTTCGTTGAAGTTAGTTTATCTCAGATAATGTGGAAGTGGAAAGGTTTGCATAAGCAGAACTGTAAATGGGACTCCATACTGACAGAGAGGAAACCTTGCTAAACTTAAGACCAGAGCTTGAAAACAAACACTAACTATTATGACTGGTCCCATAGCTGTCATTTGAACACCTCTCTGCTGTGCGAGGGATGTCTAGTTTGATTCCAGGTGGGCTCAAGAGAGGTTTCTTTATGCAAGAACGTATTATCACGGTATGCCCAGGGTCTGATGTTTGTGTTTGTTTTTATGGTTATTTAATAACCATTTTTCTCACTTAACAAGAATTTCCCCTGAGGAAAACCATGAGCACACATGCCAAATATAAATTATCTGACAGCTAATTTACATCATTACCATATCTGTGTAGCTGGTGAACATTTCAGCATTCTAACAATTTGACTGAATGACTTGACTGGAACTGCAAACAGACAATTATCAGTACAAAACCAGGAAATCAATGCATGCAGAGAGCAACACTAATCAGTGACCTTTTTGTACCTGCACTTCCACTTTGAACAGAAATGATGCAGCAACCCTTTTTGCTCTAACCTATGTGGGAAACGTAAAACTGCAAAACAACAGCTTGTGTGTGCCTGGTATATAATTTAAAAAACTAACAGACACTGAATATTTTGAGATATATAATTCCATTAAGAGATGTTCATTTTTCTACATAATCACCCTCCTTTTCAATACACTTCTCATACTGTTTCATTAACTTTTTTATTAGATCAGAAAAAAATGTTTTTCGTTGTCCAGCAGTCAGAAATGTACTGTTTCTTTTGTCTCATCATTACTCCAAAAATGTTCTCCACCCTAAGTGTCCTTTAGGGCAACAATGATAATCTGAGGGAACAGGATAAGCTATATAGGAATACTTTAAGATCTGAAATCTCAGTCACTGAATGTGTCATTTGAGAGTTGCAGTTATAAGGTGCATAATCATGAAGGAGAAGAATGCTTTTAGACAAAAGTCACATACTACAAGAGCTCTGTATTGCTGGCTTCAGTTCTTCCTTCAACATTGTGCTGTAACGAGCATTATTTACTCTTTCACTCTTGCTTCAGCACTGTTCCTTTAATATCCTAGAAGAGAGTTTCTTAGCTGGAGAAGATTGTGCCGTCATCCTTTAGACTGCCTCTTGCTATCAGGCTTGTTGTGATGCATTCAAGTTTCATTTCCATGGCAATACAGGCTGGAAAGTTTTCTCCATCATTATAAAGTAACAAAAAGGCTGTGGAAGTCTGTATATAAACCACCATGCCTGATCAGTTAGCATCCTAGGCACCACTGTGCACACAAATTGCAATACTCAAGAACCCATTAACAATATGTGCTGATTTAATGATGGCATCCAGTTCCCTAGCCAGAACTTCAAAAGAAATGTGCAGTTTCAATGAATAATGATGTCAGCCTGACCCATAATCTCATCAGTGGCAGATGTGCTGGAAAGACTGAATTGATGGATTGATGTTTGCACTTTTTTAAATATATCTTACCCACTCATACTCCTCTCTCATTATCTCCATATTGTTATAGCATTTTTCTACAAATTTCATGAGGTTTCACACCCTCAGAGCACAAAAATTTAATGACTGCTATTTTGTATGTGCTGTACTTCTGATTAAAAATGTCAGGCCTTCTTATTGACACTGTTAACATCTTTTGTAAGAATGTATCTTCCCTGCCTGAAAGTTTAAAACCTTTTGTATGTATATTTCATGAAATACTGTGGATTTTCTGTTACTTTTTGAAATACCTTCATGTATTAAAAAGGAGATGACAAAACTACAACCTTGCCTAACTTCTTGGATAGTTTCTATTTCTTTATTTGGTTTCCATTCTCAATTTACATTTTTAATTGTAATGTCTTTTTTTTTTATTTATTTATTTATTTATTTATGGACACTCTTTAACATCTCAGGTCATCAGCATCCAATTCTATTCAGGGTGTGAAATGGCCGACAAATTTTGCTCAGAGGCCTCTTTTTTCAGGCTTGAGGTTCTTTATAAAGCCGTGGGGCCCACGGCTTTACTTCCCTTCTGAAGGAAGCCATCCATACTTACGATTTTTACGCCTGAAAAAATCCATTGATCCTGGCTGGGATGGAACCTGCAATCTTGGGCTTAGGAGGTAATGTCTTTGTGTAAAGATTTAATGTGTTGATGAGTGATTTAGGATAACACCATTTTTCATTCCATAAGAAGTATTTGATTTACTATAACTTTTCTTCAGTAAGGCAGTTCTGTTATTCAATTTTTTTCTTTTTCTTTTCAGCTGAACTAATTTGTAATTAATAACCTCTTCTGAGTTGAAATATTCAGAACACTCTATGGTTTCACTTATTGGAGATTTATGATGTTTAACAACTAAGAATGTGGACAAGGGTTCACAAAACATGTCCTGAGTAAATGTCCAATAAGTGAAACCATAAAGAATGTTCTAAATAGTTCGTCTCAGAATATTAATGCATGTTTTACTGTGTTGGATTTCAAATTGTATTAACATTATAATTTGTAATTGTTTTAGCAGTATTATGGAAACAGTACACCCCCCCCCCCCCCCAAACTTTTTACTTGTACTAACTGATAATGTTTTCATGCCTCATATGTTGACCATACAGCACATTGCCTATTGCTATAGAGACAAAAGAATAATTGTGCTGTTATGATTACCTTATAGTTGGAGCAACCTTTTATAGTTAGGAGGATGTTGCTTTTTTTATGTAAAATATTGTCAGCAAACTTTATTTTAGTTTCTAGGGATTTCTTCACATACACCTCTGCTAACCCTAGAAGACTTCTGCTTATGTCATTTGAGTGCCTAGAATATTAGCTTCTTTATCCATGAATAAACTATCTGATGTTCTTAATGTATATTATTCTAAACTATACAAATTTAACTGCCAGAATAAAAATTGAATTTGAAACAAGATAAGCTACCATGCCTCCTAGTCTGCTATCTACCAGCCACATGCAGAAGCTGGCCTCTGACCAAATTCCTAGGTCTTATTGATTTGTAATCTTCTTTTAAGGCAGTGTGAAGGCAATTTCCTAGTGTCTTGGTTCCACATAGAGATACTGTAAAAGAACTTGTTCTTTGATGTAGGGAAGCAGGATCAATAAATAATTGAATTCCTAACCAAAAAGGATGTGTTCGAACTTGGTGATAGTGGGGAAACATTAGAACATTCTCCTAAGAAATCTCTACATCATATAATCCTAGGAAATATGTATTTTAAATAGTGATAGTGGAAAAACATTAGAGCATTCTCCTAAGAAATCTCTACATCATATAATCCTAGGAAATCTGCATTTTAAATAGCTCATACAGCACTACTAGATTGCTAAAATTGAAATTTTACAAAGTGATTGTAATTAAAAAATTACAGCCATTTAATGATATAAGTATTATAAAATTCTGTAATTGGGTTTTTCAAAATATTGCTGGTTTGCATTTAATTTTCAGCAATGTGGATTAGTGTCAGTCACAGTTATGTTTGTTTGCAAAACTATTGGCTCTGGAGCACAAAAAAGCCTATATCCCTGCATGTTGAAAAATTTATGGTGGTGCGCTTTAATGCAGGGAAAAAAAGAATACTGTTAATATTTTTCCACCGTACTGTAAATACAGAGATGTATCACATGCAAATACTTGCAGGCAGTGTTGTGAACAATTATCCAATAATGAGAGATAAGTGGACATTTTCTACAAGATTTTCCCAAAGCCCACACTGCCTATTATTCTTTGCTCTAAGGGAGATTTTTGATGAACTGAATAATTTCTAGATGGTTATGGCAGTTCTCACTTTGTGTGTAATCCTAAAAATTTAGAGTCATGAGAATAAACCCTGCACGATACATGAACACAAGAATGTTAGAGGAGAACTTATTTTATCAGAAAATGTCAGGCAGACACCTCTTTGAACATCTACATTACATCTACTGTAACACAGGTTAATATTGATTATGACAAAAATAAGATATATAGGTCAGCTAGCTGCCATGGCCCACACATGGTTGGCAGATGGTGACTCTGATGCATGGTAGTTCCATAGCAGCAGCATGCAAGTTTTTCCTGAAAGTAACTTTTACTTATAAAACAAATTAATCTGTGGTCAAAGAATTTATGCCGCATTCATTTTAAATGATAATTGTCCAGAAGGTGGTATGCAATATACAGTGTTAAGTGCATAACAGAATCTAAGAAATAGATTAAAAAAAACAGGAGATTGATTCTGTTATACTGTACTTAATCACACTCATATCACAGTATACTATTAAGTGTTTAGTACAAGTTTTCTTCAAAAAAGAAGTTATCCATGATAATGGTTTAACACTTAAACTAGTTTCACTTCTTGGTTCATTTGGTTATGATTATGAACACAGCAGACCAAACCAATCATGAGGCTTGCTTTGAGCAACTTGTGGACAGTGCACAAATAAGAGGTTATTTTATAAATACAAATCTTTTTCTTAAGTTAACACTTTTTCCATTTTTAACATATAAAGTATAATATTGACAACAAGAAGAATTGTGGGTGATAAGAACATGTAGTGAGAATGTTTGTGTAGATAGAACAAGTTGTGATGTCCTGTTTTTTGTGTACAACTCTTCAGGGTTGTCCAAAGAGAATTTAAAACTGTTTTACCAAATCAAAGAGTATTAATATTTTTCTGAAATATCCACCATTTGTTTCCAGCCAATCACAGATATTTGTAAGAAATATTTACCTTCAAATGTGGATGGATATTGTTGTTGAAACATTTCAATGATAGATATAATAACTGCATTTAAATAAGAGGAAATATTTGATTTAACACTGTATATAGATGAGCTTGCAGCATATTGTTGGTTGGAAGTTAAACTTTTAGTTTATACATCATTGTAGATGGTTTTCTATATATGAAACAATATAAGGTGCATCTTGTTCCTTCATACCATATAGAATAATAAATATTAAATCAATTTGTGATTTCTTGGTGTGGTACATTAGTCATACATTGTTTCTAAAATATTGTATTTTCCTAAATTCTGGAAAATGTTTTTTGGCATGTGTTTTTTTCGATGCTTGGACATTCTATTCCTTATTTTCGCTCTTGTAATTTTACACTAAGTATCATCTGGTAAGCTGCAGAAATACAATACAATGTTCAGGTCTTCTGTCCCTAAATAAAGGTATTTGCGCTTGTTACTTATAGTACCAGAATGTAAATTAAATAAATAATAATAATAATAATAATAATAATAATAATAATAAAGTGAAGAATCTCTAGATAAAAAAAACTGCTTATTTTAAAATAAAATGTAATTGGTTTTGAATGTTTAAATTCAGATTTAAAGGGCTATTAATAACTTGGAAAGAATTTGATGGTATTTGTGGTGTGGAGCTGCAGATACATTTATTGCATACATTTCCCCACATTAAGCAATAACGCACTATTTAAAGAAATGAATGGGATGATGAACAGTAAGAAGAGCACTTGTCCATTACATATACAGAATTAAAATATACAGGTATTCCTGCAGCAAATCAACAACTGTCTGCAAGCAATGCAGTATTTATTTGAAATCATTGTATGATTTCAATTATATTATTGGCTTCACTGTATAGAAGTTCCAATTAACATTTCTAGTTAATGCAGTATTTGTTCAATCTCATTGGAAGTTCAGATGTATAATATTCATGAAGATTGATTCCTATAAATTTGAATAGTTTGGGATTTTCACAGTGAAATATAGTATCATATCACAAATTAGTTATGAGGAAGTCACTCAAATTTCACTAGTTTTGTTCCACTTACTTGGATATGTTTCAAAGGCAATTCCTTCATTGTCAGCTTTCCAGCGTGGTATTAAGATGTCGCTCTTTGGATTTTATAAACTTTTTGGTGAAGTTACTGTTGTTTGGAAGATCAAAATTAACTACATTTTCTTTAATTAAAATGTAAATTGGAACTTGTACAGTGAAATTAGTTACATAATTGATATCATTAAATGATTTAGTTGAACTACACATTCTTAATGCTTCACTTGCTTGTCATAATGTATGGAACCGGTTTTGAGAACATTAGTTCTCATCATCAGCCAGGCTAAAGTCCAACTGAAAACCGGTTCCATACATTATGACAGGTAAGTGAAGCATTAAGAGTCTGTAGTTCAATTAAATCATATAATATCAATTATAAATTTTCTTTGTTTTCATTCAAGAATATATTTTCCCACACCGATAATTCTTTGAGTTTTTGAAGAGCTTTTAAGAGTTTTGGTTTATTTTGGAACTCTTTTTGCCAGAAATGGTATGCTACTGCTGATTTTTCCATATGTTTATAATTTACACTTCTCATAAGTTCCTTAAACCGTTTGGTAATATTCCTTTTTTGTATTATTTATGTATTTATTTTTGCAGTCATTGCAACTGATTTCGTAAATGCTTGAATGTTTTCCTGGTGGGATTTTGTCCTTTGTGTTGGGTTTTAGAAGGTTTTTCAAACTGCATTTATTCACTAGAGCCAAAATAATGTTGGCATCTTTAAAACATTTTTAAAATGTTTGGTGTGCTCATGGATAGAATATAATTTTTTTTATATGTCTGCTCTCCTTTATAACTTTTCAGTGAGGTGATTTCTTTTATTTGTTTTTGTTTTTTGAAATTTTCTATCTTTTTCTTGACCAGATCTGTTATGTAGCCATTTTTCTGTGCTATATCCATGATTTTTTTGTACTCCAATTGGTATTCTGTCTCACTTATTGGTAGGTTGGTTAATCTGAATGTGAGGCTATTGATTATAGTGAGTTTATGTTGTTTTGGATTATGGCTGTTGCTTTTTATATAATTATCTGTGTGGATATCCTTCCTGAATATGTCAAATTCCAGTATGTTATCATTTTTTATAATTTTTATATCCAGGAAAGGAAGAACCTTATTGTTCTCCATTTCCATTGTGAATTTTAGGTTGCTGTCTTGTAGGTTTAGTAGTTTTATAGCATCATCTTTCCATTTTTCATCTACTATTGCAAAGACATCATCAACATAACGATAACAACATTTGTATATATGTGGGTAAGCCTCTACTAATTTTGTTTCCAAGAAACAAAATTAGTATGTCTGCTAAGAATGGTGTGTGTGTTAAGAATCCTATGTTTCACTCTGACCGATTTCTAGTTCTAAAATTTTTATTTTTTACCTCACTTTTAAACAGTTATCCTGTGAATGCTTTTAATACTTATACAGCTCTCTGGATAAAGGGTTGTCTAATTTCTGCAAACTACTGATTTACATCCCCCATGACTTCATAATTGCGGTTTTTTTCAATTTTGGAAACAACCTATAGTATTGGGAGCTAGATCTGAAGAGTAAACATGATGTTCTAGTAGTTCAGACCTTCTTGTCAAACTTGTGGCTTGAAGCATTGTCCTATTAGGGTTACTATGCCAGTAACTATCCTGATATGCCAAGTCTGCACAGATCTTTTCATACATTCCCTTTGCAGAAACAATTAGCAATATTTGAGGATATTGTATTAAAGCATAACAAAATAACATTAAACTGGATTTATTTTGTATAGTTACATATTGATTACACTGGCCTACAAAAAAAATATTTTTATTGGTGTTTTTTTAATGTTCGTACTGGATATATGTAAGATGAATGTCCTAAATTCAAATATGTTTTCAGTTTTACTCTAACAAGCTAAATTTTTAAACAAAATCATATCAAATGTAATTGTGTACTTATATTGTTTATGAAATATTATTAAACTTTTAAGATATGTAGCTAAGGTAAAACTGTTTTTGTACGTTTCATTTTAACTTAAATATTAATGAATCTGTTGAAAAAAGAGAGCTATGTGTGTCAATAATTATGAATTTCAGACCTTTTTTTACTGTTAGGGAGAAGAAAACTTTATTTTTTCAAAGTTCTTATATGTTCTTCACTAGTATCTCTTTTCAAACACCAACAGTAATCAGCCATCATTGACACATCCCAATGGCCTTGATAGTGGTTACCATTGTTTTAAGGTCTTTATGGAACCATTCATCTTATTCTTCATTCATTGCCCCAAGATTCGCAGGAAAGTAATCAATATTGCTGTTGAGAAAATGCATTTTAATTTCAGATTTCTAAAATGTTGTAACATTTCCTCCAAAATTTCTTTATAGTTTTCAGATTTCTTGTTGCCAAGAAAGTTTTCTGTCATTTTTTTTTTTCTTTTGTATGCCAATCATGCTGACTTCTCTTACTCACATCGACTGCGGAAAGATCTCATCCTACAAATCTGGGGACCATTGAAAATACCTGCTACTATTTTACTTCAGTTTTCTGTGGGAACTTTGTAACAAGAAAGTTGAAACAATCACTTTCCTTATTCAGAGCAGTAACAAATTGCTTCGTCAGGCCTAATTTAATTTAGGGTGGTGGAAGGACATTAGAAGGAGAAACCAATGGTTCAAATAAATTGCTCCTTTGTGGCCGATTTTTTTTTGGTCTGATTTAGCCCTACTGTCTCATTCACAAAGTGAACCATCATTATCTTGTTTAAATTTCTTAGAATATTTATTGTATGTATCTGCTGAATGGACAAATAAAAGTTGTTATTTTCTATAATACTGATATCTGAAAAACTAGCCAAAATGAGACAAAACTAAGGCTGGTGAGTATAAATCACACTTATTAGAATGTGAAGTCTTTTAATACAACATCTTTATTCGTGAGGTAATCTTGGAATGCAACACATGTCAAGTATTTATTATTACGTAAAATTAAAATTGATTTTAAAGAAGTGATTTTAAGCCGATACCTTTCATCAGTTCATTGAATTTGGAGAAAATCACTGGTATTTTGCACTAGTGAAAATAAAACTGAGCCAATTTCAGCAATTCTGAGTATTGTATTCTTGCAACTTTTAAAAAATTTAACCTGCTTATCAGAGGCTAAAGAAGAGCTGAAATTGTCATTTTGCTCCAGTTCTTGGGAAACAAATTTTTTTGATAAAAGTGATGAATGAATGCCAGAGTTTGTCTTTTACCCTCTTTTTCAGCAGATACTTCAATCCTATTTCAATGTCATTCCAGACTGGAACCATTTCTAACATTATCCAATTAATGCATGAAATCAGCAAAACACTTAAATCATATTGTTTTGCTGATAATTCACAAATGTTACATAAAAAGCACTACTTCACTATGATGTCTTGCAATAAATTTATTATCATCAGTATTGCCATCTAGGCAATATCAATATATAAGAAACATTTGATCTCTTCTTTGTATCAGATATTCCACAAATACTTTAATAACCCCACTCATAGATACAGATTCTTTCTATTTTAAAAATGGCATTGTGATTGTATAAAATTAAGGTAGGCTTTTGTAAAGGGGTATTCAATAAAACATTTCAGAAGTCTAGGATATCAATCAATTGATTAAAAAAATATCAGCCCCAAAACTGACACATAACTCTTTCAACAGCAGGAAATTTGTTTAAATAAGCAATTTGTTTAAAATTGCAACATTCTTTTAATTTAATCTATGTAAATAGAAAAATGATTGTAGATTTTCATGTTGAGAGCCACTCAACATGTACATTAAAAATATCAGCTCCATTTATGTTGAATATCATTATGCCCCGTGTACGCCTGACATCTGTACCTAATTGTCACCAGATATTAACAAGTGAGTATATTGTTTACTTCCTTTCGATTAATCCACTTGTCACTTGCAAATGCAATCTCTTTTTGCAATAAAAAAATCTTCATTGTTTTTAACAAATAATTTGATATTTCAAGGGAAATTTCATTTTGCAATTCATCGAATTCTATTAACTTAGTTTGTATGCCATTATACTTATCAAAGTATTGTGCTGCAACTAGAAGGATCTTATGATGTTTCATATTATTTGAATCATTACTTAATTTTTAAACAGTTCAATACCATGGGTAGCAAGATCATTATTTACAAAGACTCCTTTGTTTTTGAACAGAAAACTTTGATTATATATTAGCCTTTGAGCACTTTGGTATAATTTTTGAGCTGCATTTACTGGAATTATGTGGAATATTATGTTTCACAGGGTAGAAAGCAAATTCACCTTCAGCAGCAGTTACAATCTTTTTTCTGGAGTGCTGTCATATATGAAGTGCTAGTCACAGCCTTTTTGTGTTTTGTTGTTGTCAAATGTTTGAAAATATAACTTTACCATCATAACCAGCAACCAGCAGACATAAAGGCACTGAAACATATTAGAAAAAAAAATATAATACTTTATCCAATTTTTAACAAATTCTGACTTTCACCCCATTTAATGATTAAAAATGTTGAATTTTTAAATATAAAGTACCACAAAGACTTTCTGGATTACTTGCTTACATAATTCACGTAGTGCCTCTTGATCATGTTGCCCTCATTTTATAGATGGAAACTTATTTGTCTCATTAACATTAAGCTTGAAAAGTCTTTTCTGCACTGCCTTAATTGCTTAATATAAATGTTTAAAATGTAAATCTGTTGTACATCTGAAGCAGCTTCAGGTCCACACTTGCTTATTGAACAGATTAACAAACATAAAGATGAGAATTCAGCTTCATCAATACAGACAAAGCATAAAATAACCTCTATTGATACTTATTGATTCAGAATCAAGCATCTTGCAAATGGTAGCAGATTTACAAACTGCTTTCTGTGATAATGAGATCATTCTCCATTGCTCTATGCTCTAGGATTAATAAACAAAATTTTGATTAATTAAAAGTTACTTAAACTAGAAAAAATCATATGCTCAGAGAGAAGCTTTTAATTTTTTTGTAATACTAAAAATTCAGGATATTTGCAGGAAATTAAAATTTGAGCAAGACATCTTTTTTGAAGCTATAATTCAGGACAATCCCATTTTTTCTGGACTTAACGGCAACACTTTGTCCTAAGAAGAAGGACACATTGCTCAACTTTCTACAATATTTCTCCTTGATTGCATCTTGTAATTTTGAAATTAAATTTATATAATAATAACCTGTTATTGTTGCTTTTCTCTGCAAATAATGAACCAGAATAAAAAAGAGACTGTACATCCCAAAAAGCAGGTAGCATGATCTTTCCTGCTAATGGTTGGAACCTGAATTTTTAGAGGATGAAAAATCCTAGTGTTCGTATTCCATACTTTGCATTTTGGTTTCAGGTCCATAGTAATGACTGATGAACCCATGACTCATTCATAGTCACAAATCTATCAAGAAATTTATGTTTTCTGTCTGATAATGAAATTAGTTTTCCTCAAAAATGCATATTCTCAAATATTTTTGAGTATAAGTCATTGCAGTTTTTTTATCTCTAATTTTTAGTGTAGCTCTCATATACTTAGGTATGAAAATAATGAGATACTCATTTCCTCCACCCAGAATTTGAATAAAATGTTTTGACATAGGAGGGGGGGGGGTTAAATGTTGGTACAATATACTAGCAAAATTATATTTAATCTCACATAAAAGAAATAATAAATTTAGTAATTCCAGTAAGCCTGGTGAATAATCAAAAAGAAAAGCTGTTCAAATCTATATAAACATTATAATACATTATAATACATTCACCAAATATACAGGAACAGTTTGCTATGATGTGATGAAAATCTGGAAGACTCTTTCCTATGTGACGTGCCTATTGCAGAATGATATCCACCCCTTATCAATATGCTGCAAACTATTCAGCTAGAAAGTCTTTTAAACAAGACCCATTAAAGATCACAAATTTCATAAATGCTAGTGTTTTTGTTTGCATTCGATTTTGAAGTTTGGTAAGAGTGTTATTCATGAAACTAAAACCGCTTTTATATTCTATGGAAGACAAAAACACCGGTACCAATGAAGGATTAAACAGAAGTTATTAATAGTGAAGCAATATATCATTTGATCATAGCAGTCTACACAGTAGTTCTATTATGCTTTGAAACATGTTTAGATTTTAAACAAGTAAGTGAGGTATAATAGTGTTACTATGCCGACAGCTATAATCAAATGAACCTGGTATTGTTTGTATTCTTGGCATCAGTTCCCTTAATGTTTCACCAATAAATTTGTTTTTTTTCAGCTACTTAAACTGGCAAATCCTTTCAAAGTTTTCACAACAGTAGAAGTGTGTTTGAAGGCACCAATTTCAAAATTGTTACATAAGGATTCAACTTTTTCATCATCATTTAACTCATCATTTTCTTCCTGTGGCCAGTACATTTTATTCAAAACTTCACTGGAAAATCTGGCAGTCATATTGTCTTCTAATCCTTGTGTTTAAAATTTGGGAACATTTTTTTTTATCTGTGCTGAAAGGTACCGAGATAAGGTGAACTTTGAATATTTGACTTGGGATGCTTGAGGATGAACACCAATTTTTTTGTATGATTGAGTTAAAGTACACGGTCTTAATGTCCCACTTAATGCTTAATAACTTTCATACAATGATATTAATTGTATGATTAGCTTCATTGTACAAGTTCCAATTAACACTTCTAGTTACCGTTTTTTTCCTTTCATTGCAGTAAATGCATTAATGAAAGTTATCGCTTCAGAATTTCTACACTGCAAATACAAGGAAAGTGACATTATTATTCCTAGGACATCCCTAAATAGGCCCAGTTTCATGACTTGAAATGGAGCAGAACAGACATAGAATCGTATCACAAGCTGCTCCTGTGTAAATTCCTTGTAAATTTGCAGCTCCATCTAAAGCAAAATATAATATTACAGCAATGGCTGGACCTTTTAATGAATTTAACTCTACTGTATCATAGAAATAGCTGCACAGTGAACCATCACAGACCCAATGAACATAGACAATTAAGTATGATTTGTTTGCTTGATTAGTACTTTTGTGAACATTAAAGACTGAAAACACAATAGGAATCAGTTATGTACTTTGATAAGAGAAGACATATTTTTGCTAATGAATTGTGAAATTATCAACTTCACTGTTTCTAACTTCTATGAAAATTACACCATCATATGCTCTCTATGCACGTGTGCCAATTTTAATGTACTGTAAACATTGCTTTGTAGAAGTGTAGGCCTTAAGCTGTTTCACAGGTTTGCAATTTTGGTTAACCTGTTAGTGGAATATCTTTTTGGGAATCCTTGCCTTCAGTACTATGTAGAATCTTCCCTGACATTGCATTTATGTTAAACGTAACTGATTATTTGCAAAAGGAAATGAAATACAACAAAATTCAATTTGAAAACACACTAAATATTAATTGATATCATTGTATGATTCAGTTGAACTACACAATCATACAATGATATCAATTAATATGATTAGCTTCACTGTGCGAGTTCCAATTTACATTTAAACACTAAATATTATTTATAATTAGCTTTCAGAACTAATATGTATACTGGGAACAAACATTACATTGCACTTTCATTTTTGGGACTTATGTGAAATACTCCCAGAACTATAATCTCTTCTTGTTAGTCATCAATATGCACTATAAATACAATTAAATTCAATACATTATGAGTACAAGGGCACAAATCTTTCCCATCTAACATAAAGCGAAGGCTTAGGTTTCAGTGAAATGACTGATTCTACTATCTGCTTCTTGGGTTGACTTGGGTAAGTCAGACTTACCACTATTCTTCCAGTTTGCACATATTTCTATTCTATTTACTGTATATGGAAGATCAAAGTTCCCCCTGACTCATCTGGTTGGCTGAGATTGCTATTGCTCTTTCTACCACATGACATCAGAAGTGTGCTTAGTCTTCTCAAGAGGTTCACGAAAAGGGTATCTTCTTTTGTTCAAGCTTCTTAAGGCATATATTCTTATTTCCCATCTGTAGTTGCAATTGTATTGGCAACAGTGAAGGCTTTATATAGACACAGATTCTGGATTTTGTACCTAAATTTACACTTCTGTTTGCATGTATTTCTCAAATAAGTCCCCAATTCTTATGCTGCAGCGAATGGTAGTGTTTGTCAGCAGGCATTTGCGAAGGTGACAAAAATATAATAAGTTAATATTAGGAATCAAGTTAAATGTCAAAATTTAAAATTCAGAGATGAGAAAGAGAAAAAAATGTATAAACAGCAAATGAACCTTATTCTTGACAAAATATAATTTTGCCATCTTTGGAACACTTTTAGATGATTTACATTTCTTTAACTGAGGAAATAAATAACAGGGCTCAAAAGAAGACATCATCAGAATGATGTTATAGGTCAAATGGGAAATTTCTGTTGATGGCAGATGTTGACAATAAAAATACGAATGTGTCAGGGTTCTCTCCCATAGACCCTTGGAAAAAATAGTCATTTAAATTTTGTCATAGTAGATATATTTCTCCCTTGTATTCATTGATTGCCTAAACATAGTCATGCCCTGTGGAAGTCAGGGGGATTGCTCTCTTTTTAAGCTTTGGGACTTTTGTTCTATAAAAACTTTATTCTATGGTACAGTTCTTCAGCTTCTTTACATGTGTTTGTGAAGTTGAGAATGTACATGCATTTAAGTTTCTCCCTTAAGTGCAATCTACAGCCGAGGATGGGAGCACATGCTCTTGAAACATGTTTTGTGTTTTAAACACAAAAGTGAAGCATAATATTGTTACTATTAATAATAAATGGTGTTTAACACCCGTTTTTGCTATAGAGGTAACACAAGCGATGACACTGATGATACATGAAATGAAATGATATATTGAGAAAGGATTTATTTTTAAGCAAGGAATTGTTCCAGGCTTAAGTTAGGGTACCTCCTCAGCATTTGCCATTTATCAGGACAGGAAAACCTGGATGAAACCTAGTCAGGGAGGATAATCCTGGCAGGATTCAAACCTCAGATCTTCCGCTCACAAGGTCGTATCTTAACGATCTCAGCCACCCTTGGCGGTATGTTACTATTACTGACCGCTAATCTTATTAATGAAGGATAAAATGCTTCATTGTCAAAGACTTCCACTTAATTCTTGAATTGTGAGTGAATTGCTACTTCCACATAAATGGGAGTGTTTGATAATTCCCAACTGTAAGAGCTCATATAAATATATGTAAAAATGATTTAAAGAGAATTTATAATTTTATAAAAATAATTATAACAATATAGAATGGATTCTAGTTTATTTTAATTGAATTTAATTGTATAAAGGTAAAGAAAGATATACATATTACTGTTTCATTTTTAAAAACAGTTTGCATAATATAAGAAGGCAAGGTTACTTTGAAGATAGTGCACTGCTCTTATAGTATCTTTTCTTTCTCAGTTTGTGCTGTCACTTAAAGGTTAATCCCCTCATTCAAAGGTCCAGCTATTGAATTAATGTTACATTATTTCATGATGTACAAAAGCATCACAGCCTACAAAATCCAAAAATAAACAGGAAGATGACAGTAACTACTTTCATAGTTGCACAGCAATGTGTAGTGAGTGCCATTCTTGTGATCTACATGCGTGAGTGTACTAAGTAACACTGATGTGGCATGATCAATATAATGCAAGCAAAATCCATCCAGTTCAGAGTTTAGTATTTTCTCAAATTGGTGCATCAAGGAAGAAACCCAAGAGAGAAAAATTGTGTTATTTTATACATTCTTTGTCTTAAATGTTTGAAATAGCTAAAATGAGGAAATATGCAACTGTGAGGAATTGCTCAAAATTTGAAAATTGTAATTTCCAGCCAGTCTAGTATCTTTTTTTTTAATGGCGTTTAATGCCTGCTTTTACTACTGAAGCACCACATGTGGTGGACACCGATGATACATGAAATCAAATGATATATTGGGAAAGAATTTTTTTTTTAAGGAAGGAAACATTCCAAGCCTAAGTTTAGGGTACCTCCCCTACATTTGCCATTTATGAGGACTGAGGAAAGCCTGGAAAAAAACTTCAGTCAGGGAGGATGGTCCTGGCAGGATTCGAACCCCAGACCTCCGCCTTACAAGTCTGTACCTTAACGACCTCGGCCATCTGTGGCGGTAATCTAGGATCTGCAACATAGAAAGTTGACAAAGATATTTCAATTTTCAACACATCTTCATGTTTTATCTTTGACATCAATCTGACAAAGTCTCCTTGTTCAGTTGCTTATAATGGTGCAATTTAAAAGCTTCATCAATAGACTATTCATTACCTGTCCCTATTATTGGTAGCATGTACAAGTAATTTGTTTTCATTTGGCTCTTCTAAACTATGTACTAAAAAAATTTTTGTAAAATAATTTAGATTGTTTAGGTTTCTTGGAAGATTACCTGTCTATTCATTGTTTGTATTAGTTTGCTCACTCTACTAGATGCAATAAAATGACTGCTTACCTGGGCCAACTCAGATAAATTCTGATAGAAGGCAGTGGTTCTCTTCATGCTCACGAAAATTGGAGCTGTGATTGACTTTGTTGAGTAATCTTTCATGGCTCTTTCTCTCCATTCTGATTTCCTTATGCATGTCCCATTATTTCCATTTGTCTTTGTTGTGCAAATAAAATTCAAATAAAACAAATGGACACTTATTGTAGATGTTTCAAAAGCTTCACTTTCAATGTGTTGCTTAATTGTGCTGTAAGAGATTGCAGACTATGAATTTTGAGTCTGTTATTTTTAGATAAGCGCTGTAAAAAGTTAAGTATTATATAAATGAAATATGTAAGTAAAATATTTGTATGTCAAAACGCAGTTTGATAAATGCATGATGTAAAATAAAGAGTAGGATAATAGATAACGTATAAAATATAATATTGGGGAAAAAGTTAATGCAGGTATTTATAGGACAAATATAAGATATTATGTCTAATTACAAATAAATATATTTTTGTACCTTACAAACATACATTTACTTGCTATATACCCAATGAAAAAGAATCTTGCCGAGTTTAGACAGCCATTATTATTCTGTTGCTATACAATGGTCATTTTGTGAGAAAATGTTCAAGGACATTATGGAACAAATTCCCAGTTTTCAGCTGATAATAATTTATTCTTAATTAGATGTGATTTGTTTTAATACTCTTATGCTCCAATTACCATTGAATTATACAAAACATGTTTCACAGGCTTTTGTCTGCATAATCAGCAGTGATGCTGGATTTGTTGATGTTTGGATGAACTTAATGTAGCTCTTGTGGACATTTTATGAACATTTGGATTAATTTATCTTTGTTGCAATCTTGAAGTTCATAACTTTACCATATTTTTTTATAAAATTTTTTCCCCATATTCCCAGCTCCAAAGGTCTATCTCCGAATTTCAGTAATTTGACTTCCATTTCTGTATTATGTTTATATTACCAAGAGTGATGTGCAACCTCTGATTTATATATCTGATTGTGCCTGATGTTTTTTTTCAATGTTACTTTAGCCTAATTTCAATACTTCTTTTTGTTTTGCCAATATATACTTTGTTACATTTTGAACAGTTGATTTTATAGATTCCTGGCTTCTTCTCATCAGGTATTCTATCATTATCACCAGAGTTGAGCAGATTATTTAGGCTGAATTGGTTCTCTGGGCATAAAGTAATATCAAACTCCCCGAGTAATTTTTGAAATTTTTTGGTGGTCCAAGGATAAGTAAATTTCTTGTAAATGGTAGTTTCTTTTCTTGCTGTCAATGTTGTAAAATGTTTTAACCTCTTCTCTTGTTTGAATTTCTTGATTTTCTTATCTAGGATTTCTAGGTCATACTAATTGATTTTTGCCATTTGTATTATGTGAGTAATCTTCATTGTATATAAGTATTGTATGTACGAAGTTGTTGACAATGGAGTGATAATATATCCTAAACTTAGGTATTCATTTTTTGCATTACATTTACTTACATAAAATAAGTCACATTTCTGGAGAATCTCTCTCATCTTCAGTTGCTCACTGAACCGCCATTACTCGAAAGATGGCTAGTCACCTGGATGTTCCTGTGTTGGCATCTGTAGGCTGAAGTAGGAAATGGCTGAGTTCATCCATAGGGGGAAACTTGAAGTTCATTAGGTTTTCTTTATTTTTTAATATGAACATTTTTTCCCAAGTGGATAACTCTATTGGGTTGTGAAGATGCTTTAGCAGTTTAATTTCTGGTTTTATTTCATAGATTTTGGTCCAAAAGTGAGCTGCTACTGCTGATTTATCCACCTGCTTAAGCCGAACATTCCTAAAGTATTCTTTCTTTTGGATTTCTAAATTTCTCTTTGTTTTGCCTGTGTAGCTCTGTTCACAATCTGCTCATTTTATTACATAAATTCCTGATTTCTGTTGGTATGGGGTCTTTTACTGTGCAACCTAATAAATGCTTGATATTATATCTGTTCTTTGGGGCTTACATTATCCCATCCATGTTCTTTGAAAATTTTCTTGAACTTGTGGTAAATTGGATGGCAAGTGAAACTTTTGAATTTGTATCCTCCTTTTGTATTTTTCAGTGTGGAAACTTCCCTTATCTCATTTTGTCTTTTAGATTTATTGATAATTTTTATCACTGTGTCTTTGTAGAAACCATTACTTACAAATCTTTATTATTTGTTGGTATTCTATTTTGTATTCTGCTTCTGTGAGTGGAATATTCATCAATCTGTGTGCCAAACTGTGAAACACTGCGCATTTACGTGGAATGGGATAATAACTGTCATTTTTTTATGTAATTTTCTGTGTGTGTTTCTTTTCTGTAAATTCCAAAATTCAAACAATCTCCATTTCTTATAATTTTTAAATCTAGAAATGGTAGCCACCCATTTCTCTCTTCTCCTATGGTAGATTGTATAGATTTATGTTGCAAATTAAGAAGTTTCAGGGCATCTATTGAGTGTTCCTTCGGTATTATTGCAAAAATGTCATCCACATACCTATACCATGACTTGAAAATTAAAGAAAAGGCTTTCTTGATATGTATTTCAAATGAATTCATGCATAAATCTGTTAGAAAAGGTGACAAAGGGTTTCCCATAGTTAGGCCTGAAACTTATTGGTAATATCTTTTGTTGAAGCTGAAGAAATTTTGTTGAATGCAAATATTAGTAAGTTTCAATAAGTCTTATATTTCTTCTGTTTTTAAATTTATTGATGTTAACCATTTCTTTAACATAAGCATAAATTTCTCTGTTGGTATACTCAGGAATAAGACTTTTACGTCAAATGATACCACTATATCTCCAGCTGTAATTCTGCTATTTTTAATTTTTTGGACTAGATCAATTGAATTTTTGATGCTCAAACTTGGGAATCTTTTAAAAGAATTGAACACTTTGATCAATTTTTTTGCTACCTGGTATGTGGGTGAATTGATATTGTTAATTATTGATCTCTTGCTGTTATCATTTTTATGTATTTTAGGTAATGCATAAAGCCTGGGTAATACCGGATTACTCTGTGTGATATTCTGTTTATCAGCAGTGGATAGTGTTTTGATTTCATTTAATGTTTGGTTTAAGATCTTATTGCATTTATTGAGCAGATTCTTTTCAATTGGTTTGTAATCTTTTCCTTTTAACAAAGTTTCAACTCTATTTACGTATTCCTTTTCGTCTAAAATGGCCATTTTATTGCCTTTGTATGCTTTTATGTATATCACTGGTTTTTCTTTTAGTTGTTTTAATGTCGTTCTGTAATTTATTGATTTCTTTTGGTTTTTTGTGTTCTCCAAAACTTTTTTTCATTTACGTTTAGCAAACGATTTTTCATTTTCATTTAGTTGTTGGGTGGTATGTTGGCTGTGTAATCTTCTATTTTATCTGAAAAATCTTACAAGTTTTGAGGTCTTTGTTTAGGAGATTGATTTCATTTTCCGAAAATGTGGTACTCGATATTGTGTGTGTGTGTGTGTGCAGCTGGTACCACTTTTATTTGTGTTTTTGTAAGTTCTGAAGTTTCTCTTTTAATTTCTGGAATTTGTTTTTCATTTTTGCACTTAAATTTTGATGTAGGTGGTGTAAATTTTCTCATAAATAAATTCCTTGTTTTTTCGTCAGTTTTAGATACAGATCGTAAATATCTAGGTCTGTTTCATGCTGAAGTGAATTTAATTTCCCTATTTTGTAGATGTAGTAATTTCTAAGCACCATTCAAATGTTTCATATTAACCACTACAAAGATATCATCTGCATACCTGTGCCAGACTTTAATAAATGTATGGAAATGATTTGGTGAAATGCATTTCTAAACTACTCATATATAAATCAGCCAGAAAAGGTGATAATGGATTCCCCAAAGCTAAACCTGCATCTTGTTTATGAAATTCACCATTGCACCTGAAGGAATTCTGACTGATGCAGACTTTGGTTAGTTGGAGATATTCCTCAATCTCCTTGTTGCTTAGTCCCAGAGACTACAACCATTTCTGAAGTGATTTTGGGAGTTTGGTATGCTGGGAAAGAGTAAATTTATATCAAAGGACACTAGAACATCATCCTTTTTGAGAACTAAATCTTTAAACTCTTTCAATGACTATGTAATTGATGCACTTCATTGCTGAAAGACAATGCTTTCAGTTGCAGAAACAACTACAGCTCTGCAACATAACAAATGTCACATTCTCTTCAATGGGAGGAAAAAATAAAAACTCCACTTAACTTGTGTTGGAAAGGGCCAGAAGATTAAGCTGTGGTGAATTCACTTGTCCACATAAATAAAAAATGCCTTTGTTGCTGAAGAGCTGAAAACCTTCATCCTCCATACATCTTAAGTGGGGCAAAAAATTATATCTCATGACCCTGCTCTTGTCTTTTAAATGCTGTAATGTGGTTTTAATCACAATTGCAAAATATTCCAGACAATTGCTTATGGAATGGCAGTTTGTTCTCTGCATGTATCTGTGCCAGGAAATGTTGAAACAATCACACAATGATCTAGTGCCCGTATGGTGCTATTCTATACAATTGTTGGAATGCACACTGCCTAAGGAAGAGTGTTTCCCAAACTCCGGAACACAAAATGCCATCTGCCATTTTTTCATTTAATGTGAAGCTGTCACCTGATGTGTCATAATGAAGCTTGTGCACATGTTTCAAAATTGAAGAGCTCCTCTTTTGTTTCATATCTGGCATGGTTAATACTGCTGAATAGTGTGCAAGTTGCACAACTTTAAACCTGATGATTCTTTTGTAATAATCCTGTAGAGTGTTAATGCTCTTTAACACTGCAATCTTTTGCTTAGATTTCTATTATTTTCTGGGAAAGAAAACCAATGTACATCTGTTATAAAAAGAAGCACTGAAAGAGGATGAAGTTATGCTCAGTACAGATTCACTGGTGTTTAAGGCATTATTATGTAACATATTTATAACTTTTTTTTTGGTTACACATTTAACTGTATGAAAACGTTACATGATAGTAAATAATCGTGGAGAAAAAGGACACAGAGAAAGAATGCATTTCTAATATACAGTGATAGCTATTTGGAAAGAAGGGTCAAATTCTAAACTATTAATACCTAATAATATGACTTAAATCTTCTAGTCATTTTTAAGAAGGTACAAATTTAAGAATTATACAAAAGATAAAATGACGAGAAGATTACCCAGTTATGTGCCATGTGGTAAAAAAAACCAAAAGTGTACAAATTAATATAACATACTTCAGCAAAATTTTGAATTTTAGAAGCAATGTATAAAATTTATGAATACTTGAATGAATTCCAGTTATTTATTGAAATGTGATTTTACTGCAAAGTAACACATACACTAGTTATTGATGCAAATACTTGATCATTCATAATTTTTCACGATTTTTGAAAATATAATGCTTTGCATTTAACTGCATGACAGTAAATGCCCCTCAGACTTGTATCATTTATACTGTTGTTGGAGAGTATGTGGTTTATATTCTTGTTTTCCCTCCTAATGAAAAGTTCATTTTCTCTTTATTTTTAAAATAGGGTTTTGCATATTTCATACTCAAAATAGTATGTTAAGCAGTACAACTTTAGAAGTTTTGCTTCAAATTTTGGAATAGCAAGAAAAAGACATGAAACTAAATAGTGTTAGCAGTATTTCCATAAAACAGAACATTCATAACATGAAATTAGATAATGTATTAAAGGTTGTATACATATTTAAATAAATTGCATTAACAGTAAAATAACTTTGTGCAATATTATAGTTGCAACATTCCCATTCCTCAAGTTAATTCAATTTCAGAATATCCTCTCCTTTATTATTTTTATCTGCTGTTTTCCACTTTCCTCACCATAATTATCTGCTCACAAGAAATTTAAAATACTAAGGCTTTTATGCCACAAATATACAAGTTATTAGCATATAATACAATTGTGTTAACTTCTGTTAGAAGGAATAGCAAATTTGATTATACTCTAAATATCTTAAGAATTGCATGATATTGCACCAATGTCCATTCTTTATAGGGGAAGAAAGCATAAGGCTCATTCAGAAATATTTGGGACAGTCCCCAGTATTTCAACAATGAAAGTCATATAAGAATGAAATTTCATACAGCACTAGGTATAAATTATCTAAGGTGCAGAAAGATACAAAAAAGTTAGAGGAGGATTATAACAGGTACAAATAGGCTGTTTGATTTTGTATGGAAGGAAGGTGAATGGTCAGTAAATATTCTTTGCTGCATGGCAAGAAAGCCTCTACTGTCTTCAGATGGTTTCCAACTTGATTAGCAGTGAGGAAAAAGTCTTAATATCTCTTTGCACTTCCCAGCAGTGATTAATAAGTTGCAGGGCCTGGTTAACAAGAATAAATTCATAATTTTTTACAAATTGGAAGTATGACTAGTTTCACTTTCTTCACATTGCCTGAAATCGTTCATAAAACCTGCAATTGTAGAAATTCTTATACATGGAGTAGCATGTCATTTGATTCCAGAACAAAATAACACACTTGTGTAAATGTGTCACCAACTTCTTGTCATTATTTACATGTCTGGGAATGAATAATTAATCATGATTTCTCATTATTGTAAGACATTTGGAACTCTGCAATGCAAAATGCAGCAGCGCCATAAGGGCTAGTAGTCTCTGGATGTTTTATTATTACATGACAGCATTTCACTGCAGACCACTCAGAAAACTGGCACATCCCTCATATTTTTCTGATTATATCCTTTTTGATGCTATAAAAATCCCTTGAAATGTCATACATTATGTTCAAGAGTGAGCAAGATTTCTAAATTTTGGTTTTTTGACACTATATCAATACAAAAAAAAAAAAAAAATGGTACAGGGAATAAGCAACTGTTATAACTTTGACACTGTGCACAACCAGGTAAATGGGCCAGTCTCAATCATTTCTGAAGAGGCCTGACATATTAGGTCACTGTCATATATGCAGATAAATATGTGTATTTCCTAATAAATCTGTGTTAAATTCTGAACATTTACAAATCAAAATTGCAAACATTCTTTTGAATTTGTGGCATTTTGACATCTAAAATAAGATGCAGATTGGTTTAATGCAGAGGTCTGAGTAAATTTACTTGAGGTTTTTTCAACTCAGATAAACTTGGCATAGCATTAGTGGCTGTGAATCCCAAAAGAAAGAGCTTGAACACCAACATATAATCAGAAATAAAGAGACTTATTTGGATATTTAAATTATTACTTTAGAGAGTTCCACTATGACTCAATTCATAAATGTTTGAGTGTTGTTTCCCTGAACTTGAGTACACAAATACCAAAAAAATTTAGACACCTTTGAAATTGAGTCACATTTAGTTTATTATATTTATCAGAACAAAAACCTATTGCATAAGATATTAAACATATAGAACAACTATAAACATTAAATAGTTTGGATTCAGGGGCCTGGCCAGACTAATTTCATTGAGTTAGGCAGATATCAATAACTTATTTGACATTTTGAAAGTGCCAATTATTCACCCACTATGATGCTGCCATCAACATTCTATAGATGTTAAAATTTCTGTTTTCTAAAAATGTGTAATAAAATTAAAACACACAGTTTACAACATAACTTGATGGGACTGTTGCAAAATTCTGGATGGCCAGGCCCATCCTATGTCTATGCCTTTGTTTGGATTGTTTTATGTTAGCTTTTTTCTTACCCCATTAGTTGAAACTCTTGCTTCTACTAATAGTTTTTCCTCTTTGTAAGTTTCCTATTTGATACTTTCCTAAGCAATAAAATTATATTTACACTAAACACATAAAAGTTGTAAAATAATGTAGACTTATAGAATCAAGTTCAAAAATTTTGCAATTATCTCGTAGGCACATATTTACATGATGACTTTCATACTAAATGTTCCATTCATTTTATATAAGAATTCAACTCATATTTAATTCATTTCCTGTAGAAAGTAAAACTTTGTGACAATATTCTTAGATATAGTACAAAGGAATGAACTCCAATCTGATAATATGAGCTGTTTGAAGATATTTTTATTGCATATTAAATCAAGATTTAATAAATATGATGTGCTTAATATTGTTAGAATATGTACTAGTATTAATGCCTTATCTTCAAAAATTATGTTGTTAACTATAACTTAATAAAATGAAATGTTCAGTTTTACAAATAAATAACAGTTATAACATTCTGCATAAGTAATTAAACTAAGAGATATTTTGTCCATAAACAAATGTTTTTTTTGGGGGGGGGGTAAGTTTAAAAAATGAAACAAATGGCTCTTTGGTTTAATGTAGAGAATATTTCCCAAGTAAAGCAGTAAAAATATTTGAACAGCCACAATGCCATCTAAATCAGTTAATTTAATTTATAATATTTCAATTTTTATAAACAGAAATGTTTTAAAAGTTGCAATGTAATAAAATTTAAATGCCTGAGTTTGGTTGTTATTCTACAAATTAATGTTCCTGTGTGATTGAAAGAACACCATTTTTTATGAGAAGCACCTGCAGTTTTGTGTATTGTGATTAATGTTCCAAACCACAATATGCTGCACCAGTGTTTCCTTCCATTATAATTACCATACTTGCACTAGAATCCTTTTGGTTGGTTGAGCGAAGCAATTTTATCTGTAGTTCCATTTCTTAAATATCTCAAATGGCATGATAATGCTGTTCAAGCATGAGAGTTGATCCCTATGCTCCACCCTTGATCTGACTGCCTTCATGGTCTTGTCAAATGTATTTGCTTGCAAATCCAGAGGTCCCAGGTTCAAATCCCTTAAGGTCAGTTGCCTGGGTAAGTTTTTCTAAAGTTTTTCCTTACCATAAAAATGTAAATGCTAGTAACTTTAGGCATTGTGGGCTGTGACCTCATTTATGCATTTATGCACTCATTTCAGTAAAAAACATTCTTTCTCATCTCTTAATACCCATGTTGTTATGAAGAACTTTAAACCATAAAGAAAAGAAAAAATCTAACTCCCTTCTAGTTGATCTAAAAGGTTTATTTTTACTTCATTTTTAGCTTACTATCCTTGAAGACTAATGTACTTCTCCCAAGGATGATCTAGCATTCTACAGTTTCCTGGAAGAAGAAGCTGTCCAATTTCTGCAAACCACTGGTTTACAGTTTCCATGACTTTATTATTGATCAAGTCGCTGGAAGCCATATATAAAATTAAGCAGGGTGTTCCAGTAGTTCGTACTACACCTCACTTGGTCTTCTATGATGTTTCTTTTGATTCCAATTTGTAAATTTTAAATTAAATTTTCCTAAAAATGACTTCTCTGCAAATTATCAATTAGAATAACACCTTATGCTTCCCAAAAAACAGACAGTTTGATCTTGCCTGCTAATGGCAAGGGGTGTAGGGGTGACACCCTTTATGTTTCTTTTCCTTACTTTGTATGTTTGTTGCAAGATCATAGAATGAACTCATGACTAATTTGTTGGTTCAAATCTGTCAAGAAATATATGCTTATCCTTATGAAAATGTCTTGGATGTAACTTACAAATGTTGTCTCTCAACTATTTGTGATTAGGTGTCATCCTGCAGGTAATTTGTTCATTTTTAATTTTTTAGTTAAAACATTATATACTGGCATTAAGGTGCTGTTTATTTCATTTATGTGGTTTATTTAAAGATGTTCTGTAACACCTCTTAATTATTAGCATCCCATTCAGTTCAGGACTTGAAATAGCTGATACATTTTGCTCAGGGGCCTCTTCTTTCAGGTTGAGGTTTTTTTTATGTGCCATAAATCTACAATGCGGAACCCACAGCTTTACTTACCTTTCAAAGGAAGCCATACTCAGGATTTTTACACTCTAAAATTCTAATGCCCCTGGCCAGATTTGATCCTGCAACTTTAGATTCCTGTTCCCTCTACTACCGGTTGTAACAATAAATAATAATTGCCAAACTTTTCAGGACACTTTCCTCACACGTAGAACAAGAAAATATGCACATATATCCGGAAACACTTTATTTCCATGTTAGAGCTCATTTGTACAACTCTTTATAGTACATTAATAATGGGAAACTTACAGGAATAGAGCATGGAACTGTTTCTTGCATGAAATGTTCAGAATGCCCTCCTGATAATGTCTGGTTAAGTTGTAATTCTTATATTCACAACCAGTGTTTTGTGTTCCATTTGAATGAAGGTAATGTTGATGTGCAACTCATTTCATTGCCTTAATACAACACATAGCATCAACTGTTTAGTGCTCATTATGGTCTTGGCAAGCATTCATTATTAACTTGGTTTCCTCTGAACCTAAGCCTTCTAGACTTTTATTTGTGGGAGCATTTGAAAGCTTTTGTTTTGTGAATAAGATGCAGGGAGTCTTCGTGCCAGTATTGTGAAAGGCTGCAAAACAATACTCATTTCTTCAGAGACACATCAATGCATCCAGGATTCAATGCAATGGGGGTTGATGCATGTATCAATGCTAGTGAAGGGCATTTTGATCATTTCATGTGGTATGCTGGTACATTCTGCTCCTGTATTTCTTTGATTAATGTACTATGAAGAATTGTAGATGAGTTCTAAGTGGAAATAAAGCATTTCCAGGCCCATGTTCATATAACATTTTCTTTGTTTATGTGTGAGAAATATATCTTGAAAGTTGGTTGTACCTTAATGTTAAACCTGTATATTCATGATAGTCACTTGTCAATCTTGCAACGTTAAATAATGCACTTTATTTCTGTTTATTCTGTTGCTAGAATTTTCCAATTATCAGTGTCATACTCATTTTCACAGAATGGCTACCACATTTAACTCATAACATCTTTTATTGTTATAAGACAAAGCATATTTCCTTCATTTGCAGGTATTTGTCCCACATCCTGTATTTTCTTAGTGAGTTAGCATTTATCATTTCAACAGCTGCTATAACATAATACAATATTGAAGTTGAAACTGCACAACTGCTGCTTAAACATTTTGGGGATTCTTGTACCAAGAAATAATCAACTAGAAATGAGATGGAGCATAGAGATCAACCCTCATAATGAATTTTCAGAAAATAAAATATATAGATGCATTTGCATATTGGCATTTTATGTAAAGTAACTATGTGATTGCAATTTTTTCTTCAGAAAATAAGCACATTAGAGGATGTTTTTAACAGCATAATAAATGTCTATACTTGGACTTATAGTGTTTAACGGTTTTAGATGGCTTGAATAAGTGCTTGTAAAAGGATTCCTAAGGTTTGTGTGGTTTGTGTGATTATTTAACAAAATAAGTAATGTTCTTGATTATTAGCAATGAAGTTTGGTTTCTGTAATATATATTCTGTTTAAATTTTTAAAATATTAAATCTCTTATAGTAGCATTAATTTTAAATGTATGTATACAGGAATGTTTTACCTTGAATTTTATTAATAAAGTGTTTGTACTTCCATTTCAAGTATGACTTGTGTAATGAGAATAGTTAGTGATTTCTTATATATGCAGTTTGCTGATTAAATGATTTATGTTTACACTAAAACTAAAAAGAAACAGAATGTGCAATTTTATTATGCAAAGGTCATACCTTCCACCAGCAACAGACTGTTATGACAAAGAGGGTTATCTTACAAAAGTTCCTAAACCAACAAATGGAGTCATCCCTTAAATCTTTGAAAAAGAGCTGTAAATGACAGGAAGTTGCAAGAAGCAATCAGTTATAATTTACATTTCTTTGACATAAAATGGTGGACTGTAATTAGTGGCATTGGAAATATCTGTTAACTTTCTGTCAGGATTTGTAAATCCTCCATATGCTATATGTCAGCTTAAAAATAATAATATGGACCAAGAATCCTTTTAATTCTCTTTGTTGGGTCAAACATTTTTTACATAACAAAATTCATTGGCTAGGAGTAAGTAAACAAAGTGTATTTATTTCTTGTTTTGCATTTTGTTTAATGTCATAAAGAACATTTACAGCATTGTAAAGATGATAGAAAATAAATCCTATAAAAACTTAGGAATTTTATAATTAAACCTTTCATTTTGTTCGCAGGGGAAGGATATGAATTTTTAAAATAATCTTTGCCCAATTGTTCTATTTCAAGCACTTTTAAACTCTTGTGACAATTTCAGCCTTTCTGACATTGGATGTATGGTAAGTGGCACCGCTGTGCTGCAAATAGCCTACACAAGGTACTTTATGATGCAGTGACAGAGCACACTTCACCGCAATTCTTTCATCAATTAGTGTGTGAGGATTCTGACATACTCAAATATAGGTATTAAGCTCAGCATTGACAAATTACTGGAACCAAAGACAGTAATTGAATCTCGGGAAGTTTCAAATCTGGCACAGCAGTAAATATGTAGCCTATTGATATGCACTATTGGAAACCCTCATCTCGTATATTGTTGCTTCTTTCAGTTTCAGACATCCTCCAATGGACATCCAATAATATTCTTGCTGCCATTTTCTTCACCAAAGCTGATTAAAGAATTTTGTGGTGGCTTCCGAACTCCATACTTGCAATAAAATGTCTTTAGCAGTCCTTTATTGACTTAGTTTTTCAGTGAGTGCAAACAATAAACACAAGTGCTCCACTATGTAGCAGAACATACTGTACTGTTGTATATACTGAATATTTTCTTCGTAATGCATCTCTGCACGAATTGAAAAGTGGTGATGGTAGTCGCAGGCATAGCACTCAAAAAACTTCGTCTTACCTGCACTATGTAAACCACTACAAACTCACACACTCCATTTTTTTAGCAGTATGAGATAGACTTGTCGAGACGTACTATGCAACTTGACATCATACTGAAGTGCTTGTAACAGAAAAAATGATGACTTGACTCCATAGCACCCATTGCCACTCACATCCTTCATTAATAAGGTATTAATTTCAGGGAATTGCGGTTATCAGTGAAAGTTTTAAGGAAAAACTAGGGACCTAGACCTGATAGATGACTTCCAGAATGCTCATTCAGGTTAGTATAAGTCATATAATGTTATTGTCTTTATAAAAGAAATTGTCTCTTCTATAGAGGAAAGGAGACAAATGTGGAATACCAGGCTTTATCTGTAGGTTGTCAAACTCTGATGCAGGTCAAACGAGATAGTAAACAGCATGAATCCCGGCAATTACAAGCCGCTCTTTTGGTGGTGGAAGCTGTATTTTACAATCTGAAGTGATTTTATTTTTTGAAGGGCGATGAAAGTTTTAAGAGTAAACGGGTATTGTGGTGTAACATTTCTTTATTAAATTTAACGAAGTGAATCGTACATTATGCTGTGACACACATATCCAGGCATCATGCTATAAATAATTTGTCTTTTATACATATTTCTGCAGCTTTTAAGGTTAGAATTTCGAAGGTTGCAGTGTCACTGATATGGGATACTAGTAACCGCCCTCCAGGAATTATACATGATGCAGAAAATAATAAACATGCAATGAAAACAATTCCTTAAAGCATCGCAAATATTTAAAGTGACGAAAAGATAACTGTTTAGGTCGGCAAATTTAAAAAAAAAAAAAAAAAAAAAGTCGGCAAGTGGGGCTTCTCAACTAAAAATTGAGCGAAAAACAGTGGACCGCCTTCGCGGTGATAGCGTTTGCGACTGTTAATCCGAAGGCCCTGGGTTCGAATCCCAGTCAGGTAATGTTATCTGAGTAAGGTTTATTTCGGAGTTTTTCCTTACCCTGAGCAGGTAGATGTCAGATTTAAAGCGCCAAGGACCCCCCGAGCTCATTTACCTGGTCAGATTTAAAGCGCCAAGGACCCCGAGCTCATTTACGCTACCATTAATTCATTTCTTTCATCCTTACCGACTTCAAACAGTCCACAATCTACAGACGTCGCGAGAAGACCAGTGCACCCAAAGCTACGTAAATAAAATAAACAAATAATCAGTGGTACCTTCTGAAATAGAAGAGCAAATACTTCAATATGCTCTAATAATGGAGAACAACTTCTTTCGACCAAAAAAAAAGGGACTTATACACCATGGCGTTCCAGTGAGCAAAAAGAAACAATCTCATCATTTTAAGTGAGAGGGAAGAAAGGGTGCAACTACGCGGCTTTTAATGAAGGGACATTGGATAGGACACCTTTTCAGGAAACGCACAGCCACTTCTTTTCTATTACTAGGTAAAATGTGATCAAGTTATTGTGCTAATGTACAAGTTGTGGACTACTGATTGTGATTACTGAAAATGGACAAGAATATATTTATTGTTCTCTCTCTCACTGTCATTCTTTCTTTCAGTTTGTCTGGTTTTTTTCCTGTTAAAATTTGCGCTTCGTCAGTGTAATAAATAGTTTTAACTAAACTGAACTTTCAAACTTTCAACAAATAATATTGCATATTCATACCCCGCTTTTTAAATGCAATATATTTAAAAAAAAGTTTTTCTTGTAAATTTTCAGCCCATAAACTCTTTAAAGTCATGATGTGGCTACACGCTGTGTAGTATTTCACAAGCCTTTTCCTATTTACTTTGAAAGTAACACAAGTAAGCAAAATGGTATTTCACATTTGTACCACTTCCTCTAACAAGATTTTCTAGATTGAGCATCTTGAGATGGAAATGTATTGCTTTATGGGCAATTTCATGAATATTGTTCATACACTTTGCTATACTCTATCTGCGTGTTGTATTAGGGATCTAGTGGTATCACTGGGTTGCTAATAGTAGATTCAAATTTTGTTATATATTGCTGAGAACTTGCTACTTTAAGTCAAAATTATTTCTCTGAAATATTTGTAAAAACAAAATAGCCGTAAGATGTTAATCCATCTCATAATTATAGGCTACTCCTGCAATTTATATAAACAGTAGATGGATCGATATATAATGATAAACGCGTTTTTCTATAGATTCGTGTTGTGCATGAAGAGGCGGGATTTTATTGGTAAATGTTTTTGTTGCATTTTGATTCTAAGTGTTGCTTACATGGCTCGCAAATATTGTGCAGGCTGAGAGTAGCAGTAATATAAGGCAATGTGCCTGTAGAAGAGCACGGAAGCTGAATACTTAACTGCGAATCTGTCTGCATTTGATTGTTTTATGGAATAAAGATTTTAAGTCTGAAGGTACATTTTTATATTATGAGTATAATTCTACTGAATACTGCCCTGTCATTAAACAAGTCCGATTCGCAGGAGCTGCGTAAACTAAGCGAATTCCTCACCCATTAAAGTAACTTTAAAAAAGAATATAATTATGGTTTTATCATTAATGAAATGAAATAAACTATGACATTTTTATGTGATATTAGGAAAACACAAAATTAGAATTCTTGCAACCTGTATCACAAAAAAAAAACAACATTTTTAGAATTATTATTATTATTATTATTATTATTATTATTATTATTATTATTATTGTTGTTGTTGTTGTTGTTGTTGTTGAAATTAAACCCCAAAAATTAATAGTATACTATTAATTAAATGAAATATGACCACTGATAGACCAAGCTATAATGTGTAGGCGTTTTTAAATGTAACCGTATTTATGAACTGAGCCCTTGATATCATCTTTACATACACTAACATAGAGGAAAAATAACTGAAAGTTTCGATTTACATTGTGTATTTAAGAAGATGGTGTCCACATGTTTCAATATAACAAAAACATGTTACTATTTAAAAACAAGTACAATTTACAAGCAAATATACACAATTAACAATCGAATTTCATTGACTTAGGAATTTAATTTAAATTTTATTGTAATAAAAACATTATGCAAACGTTTTCTGAAGGTTGTTACAGAGCGCTCTTACATACAAATATATTCTCACACACATATTGGATTAATATTTCATATTTGCTATCTTTACGATGATATTTTTGTTAAATATAAAATGTATGCATTATTATTAATACAGTTTATATGCTGAATTAGTTTTATTTTAAAACAATATAGAGAAAATTCAACGCAAAAGCGCTTTTTAAATTTCGGTTTTGAAGTATGCCTCTACTCCTAGTGTACCATTTCCCTAATTTTCAGAAACTATTTTTCTTATTTTATTTAAAAGTTATATACCAAATTTTGTTTTGAGAAAACAAATATTGGTGCCACTAGAGCGATTTTTAAATTTTGGGTTTCAGATAAACTCCTACTCCTAATGACCCGAATTCCCTGAGTTTCAGGAACTATGCTTGTTTTACTTAAATGTTATATACGGATTGGTTGCGAAAAAGCAAATACCGGTGCCGTTAGAGTATTTTTAAATTTTGGCTTTCAGGTAAATCCCCACTCCCAATAATCTGATTTCACTGATTTTCAGAAAATATTTTTCTTATTTGATTTAAGTGGCATATGATAAGTTTTGGTGGGAAAAAATAAATATTAATGCCGCAAGAGCGATTTTTAAATTTTAGATTTCAGGTAAATCCTCCCCCTCCTAAAGATCCGATTGCACTGATTTTCGAAAATATTTTTATTGTTTTGTTTCAATGGCCTATACCGAGTTTCCTTTAAAAAAAATTAAAATTTCTACCGCTTGAACGATTTTAAAATTCCGCTTCAATCCCAACTTGTTTTTCGTATATACCCCCATTCCTAATGACCTGATTGCTCTGATTTTCGAAAAATATTTTTAACAATTTATCTTATAGAAATATGCCGAGTTTCGTTGAGAAAAAATAAAAATTACGGCCGCTAAAGTGATTTTTAACATTTTTGAAAAAAAAATCTCTTTAGGTTAACCACACGCTTAACTTTGCTGGTTAACGAACTCGACAAATCGTATGTTAAATGATGGCAATATGTCGAGTTTCGTTGAGAGACACGCGCGCACACACAAATTTCATTGTCATTTTCGGTGCCTAGTGGGTAGGGTCGATGGGGATTTGAAGAACTTTTTTAAAAATCGCTACATGGGTGTACAACCGCAATAGTCATTCCTTCGTAATTCGCTAATACATCAATAATGAGAGATGGTGGAAGGCTTTATTTAAATAATACTGTCTGTAGTACATTTATTACGCTTTTCACTTGTTTCTAATTGCTTACATCAAAAATAAAGTATTGCATATTCTATAAGGAAATTTTTATTTACCTTCGATTTCTATTAATTGTGAAAACATCAAATGTATAAAACACGACATTTGCTAAAGTAACGAACCATTTGCTAATTTTTTTATTCTACATGTAAATGCGGAATTTTTAACGTAACATCGCAGTATGCGGAATATAATGGTCCACATTTTTATAAAAATAAACGTGATTGTTATAAATATATTTTAATGCTGATTAACAATCATGCATTTTTCATTTTGCATTGCTTTTCTGTAACAGCTTAAGTTCGTCCCCTGCAAGTAATACAACACGCATTTTTCTTTGTGAGGGTTTGGTTTATTTTACATACATTAGATTGTCCCTAAATTCTTTGCCTAAACGTTCATGTTTTTCAATGCACTTGCAAATAATTTTATGTCAAAACGTGTATTCTGTCTGGATAATGGCTCAAGATCCAGGCCGAGGGTCTTGAGGAAGGGCAGTCCATCTTTTCTGGAGTGCATGGACTTTGTGCGTTGTCGCAAAGAACTTCATGCACATATTTATGAAGACAGATACACCGAAATATTCTTCAATTTCCACACAGTTTTGGCCTATACTTCGGAGTTAACTGCTCTAGCACAAAACACACGTTTGATCAAAATAATTCCTTTAGAGTCCCAGAAGAAATGTGACTATGGCTTTACAGGCTGAGGGTAATGTCTTTGAACATTTTTTTCCGGAAAATATGTTGTGACTCCATGTCTTTTGGAACAGGCTCTCACGTTTCTTCTCCCATTACAGTGCAGGACAAGAAATTTCCGACTCGTAACAGGTTTGCTGTTCCTCATAGTCGGCAGTTACACTTGAGGGTGTTCAGGGAGACTCATTTCAAGTTTCTTCCCAGGGTGACAGCCTTTTCGCCGGATTTTCATTCACCGCGCCTCTCCATGCGGTCATTAGGAAGGTTACCTTTTAATTTTTTATAAAAACCAAAAAAGAAAAAACATTTTTGAAACAAACTCTTTTATTGTTTTTCAAATTATTCGCATTTAAGATTTATACATTTTTGCATGCATTCAAACCAATTCTCGAAACATTTTTTTCACTTTGAAGTTGCTATATAAAAAACTTAAAATGGTTTTTAAAGACTTCCACAATTTCTTGAGGTGATGAAATTCGCTGTCCACGCATTTTTTGTTCGACATTCAGGAACAAAAAGAAGTCGTTAGGAGGTGTATATGGGCGGTGAAACACCAATTCATTGCTTTACTCCTCCTAATAATTAATTGTTTGACGTGCTGTGTGAAAACTGGCATTCTCATGATGAAGAATGATGTGACGTTTCGGTTGATTTTCCTGATTTCGTCGATGACATCTGATAAATAAATTGTTGCCTATCGTTCAGCATTAATATTCTTCGATCCCCTAACGGAATGGTTGTGACATGTCCAGTACAACCGAAGAAACAAACGATCATTTTCTTGGAAGTGCTTCGTGAACGAACAACTTTTCTGGGATTCAGTTCATCTTGGAATACCCAAACATTGGATTGTTGCTTAGTTTCCGGTTCATACGAATATATGCAAGTTCCGTCACATGTTACGGTGTTGTAAGCGGATTTTGCAGTTCGTCGGTGGAATTTTTGAGCATTTCATTACACCAATTAACACGACCGGGTTTGTTTGTTTCTTTCTTTCTTTTAACGCTTTGGTTAAACCATGCAAAATTCATCGGGAACAGTTATTTTTTACAGCTAAATGTTCATGCAAAATGGAATGTTCTCCAGTTTTCGATATTTTAAAAAATGTCTCTATTTAACTGTAAGTCACATGCCAATCTCTGATTTTGGTCGACCTTCACGAAATTCGTCACTGACGGACGCACGGCCATGACGAAATTCTGCAAACCAATTGTAAACAATCTTTTCTGATTGATGCTAACAAAAGTTGATCGAAGCGATTCTATGCATTGCTGTTGCTGAGTTAGGTCTTTAGTAAAATAGTAAAAAGTCATCAAAAAAAATCTTAACATGTAATTTCCATATTTTTTGGCAAAATTACTTTGTTTAAACTCTCACTGTAAACAAACCACTCTGTCAGTTTCTAAGCTGCAATGTTTCCACAATAACAAATGTCAATTGTTTCGAAAATAGTGTAACTCAATATCGCCACCTAGTGGTTGTTTGTATAAACTAAAAGGTAACTCTCGTATCTTTTAAGGAACACGGTAACTAATTTTTTAATGAAAACGAGAAAACTTATGATTTTAGGTTAATATATATATATATATATATATATATATATATATATATATATATAGCTTAAACCTATTATACGAAGAAGTAGGCGTGATCGTACATACTGGTCATTTAAAGCAGTGCGCGCACATAACATTTAAATGTTGCGCTGGGGCTTTGAAAATTATGGAAAATGAAAAATTACCTATTAATTTGATTCCTAAGGCTCAAAGACACAGATATATAGAAGTGTCTTTGAGCCTTAGGAATCAAATTAATAGGTAATTTTTCATTTTCCATAATTTTCAAAGCCCCAGCGCAACATTTAAATGTTATGTGCGCGCACTGCTTTAAATGACCAGTATGTACGATCACGCCTACTTCTTCGTATAATAGGTTTAAGCTCTTAAAATCATCAAAGCTACATTTTTATGTTGTTTTTTCTGCATATTGGGTTACAAATAGACCTACTTTGCCTTGTGTTGCTACCTAGAGACGGGCTATATATTTATGTACTGCATTTTCAATGTAACTTCCAAATAAATGATCATTGTGCAATTTAGTTGCACTATATCTATTATTTTTTTCTGCACAGTTACGCATTTCGCACGAATTTCCATGGCAGCTGTGAGGAATTTATTTCCCAATCGTGTTATCTCCAGACAAGGGAATATCGGATGGCCGGCCAGGTCTGCCGATCTTTCAGCCTGTGACTTCTTTCTCTGGGATTACTTGAAATCTAAGCTTTTTAGTGATCCAGCACCACACACAATTCAGGAGTTGAAAAACCAAATTCGGGCAGAAATTGAACGAATTACTGGGAAGGTGCTGCTAAGAGCAATGAATGCTGTTAGTAGAAGACTTTTCGAGTGCGTACAGAAAAATGGTGGTCATTTGAAGGCAGTTATTTTTGAAAAATATGATATTTCATTGAGTTAACTTGCTTGTAAAATAAATGCTTGTATGCATACTTTGTGTTTCCATATGATAGAGGTGAATAAATCTATTCATGCACCTATAAGAACGCTTTTAAAACCGCCCGTATCATTGCCACATCCTGTATTGTATGATATCGCGTGATTATTAACGCAATTGATATCATTTTCAAGCCCTGTTGAGCACGAGTTACAAAATAGTGGAATAGATTCTGAGATATTGTGGTCATGAAGCGTAGGCAACAGGACCAAAGCGATCAATTGTCAATTAGCTACACGCCGCTACAACATGACAATCTAAATCGCCTCATAGTTGGCGATCAACCCATCCTTACCGACCAAACCGCTTCAATTTGAAGATGATCATTGTGCAAGTGTTTAGAGTTCAGAAAATTGAGCAGAGGTGCATATCCACAAAATCCTGCAAACAACACTTAGAATTGGTAGAAAACCTAAAGACGTGAGGTATATTTGCCGATTGTGATTGAAAGATCACAGAAAAACGTTTAAATAGATCTAAGAAGTTCTACAGCGCAGTGAACTAAGTACTTCTTTGTCATGTTCTAAGAAAGTTATTTGAGAATAGTTTGAAAGCTAAATCCCTCAGAAAAATGTCATTTCTCAAAGGAAATAGAGTAAGTTAACGTACAAATGACCACTAGAAATATTTTCTGAGCTGTTATGTCCTGGTCTGCTGGAGCTAGGAGTTGCAGACGTTTCGTCCACAACTGCGGCGGACATCCTCAGTGGCGTGGACGCAGTGATACCCTCTCCAAGGAGACTTCGTCCACGTCACTGAAGATGTCCGCCGCAGTTGTGAACGAAACGTCTAGAACTCCTAGCTCCAGCAGACCATGGCATTACAGTCCGAAAGATATATATCTCTAGTAATGACTCCGGCCATGAAAGCCTATGTTCCCACACGTAAAAATTATCATTTATGAAACAATGATGACTTGGCGAAAGTGATTATGAAATAAAAATTTCTATCTTTTGGAAATTACGGATTCAAATGCGTTCGGCGCTGGAAATAATAAACTTTGAATCTTGAACAAGCATGGAACATCTTGGTTTTAGGGAGGTGGATGACAGAAATAGAGTAGGCAATTTCAGATTGTTCAAGGGGCCATGAGCGCGGAAAAACATATATTCTAAATGCAAAATTGATACCTCCTTTGCAGACCTGCAGGTAAATTGTAATGGCTTTATACTTCAACGGGAAAATACCACCAATACCGTCAAGAGTGTGATGTAATAGTTTGAAGAAATGAAGTAAATAACTTAGTAAGGTTAAAAACAGGTGTTTAAAATAAGTCGTGGTAACAAAACTCAGTTGATTGAAACCATTCTCCATTGCTGGTTTCAAGTCATCGAAAAGGAATAGCAAAATAAGTAGACTTCATGCCCCACAGAATGGCTGATATTGTTTAAAGTAAAGCACTAACTGTATACCGAATATATGTAAAACATCTATAATATAAATATTAATATATTTTTCATACTGGGTGAGCAATGCTTGATGCAACCGCGTGACCGACCTGCAGCGCTATGTCGGCGGAGGTGGGGAGTATATTTCCCCTCCACTGAGCGAGACTTCAATGTGAGTTGAAATCTTGCGCAAGAAACGCGTGTTTGTTTGGCGACGTAATACAGTGTATCAGTGAAAGTGAAAGAAAGTGTAGCAAGCGAAATGGGGCAATACAAGGGTATTCATGTATGATTCATACGTGCGTACAGAATCAGCGCGTGCTGTAAGGAGATTATTTCAAGAGGGATTTCCTGATTTCCCCGATTTAACCCCCTGCGACTTTTATATCTGGGGGACATTAAAAGAGTAAGTGTACAAAACAAATCCACACACTTTAGATAAACTTAAAACTAACATTCGTCAAGAAATTGTTGCCATTTCTCAGAGGGCGCTGCAGAGTGTAATGAGTAATTTCTTAAGCAGGTGTCAGAAAGGCTTGAAAACGAAGGGATGCATTTTCAGCATCTCCTTGCTTAATATATGTGAGTAATTTACTTTTATTTTTAAGTGTTTATTATGTATGTTAGAAATAACTTACGCCACAAACCGTACTATATTTACTGCGGACTTTCTGTCACTTGCACCGCCGATACAGCAGCCAACCTCGCCGGTTGCGTGAAGGATTGTTCACCCAGTATAAACATTATGTAAAAGGTTTATTTCATTTAAAAATAGAACACTATGCACATTTCGTTTTCATTCACTAGTAACATTTTAAATTATATTAATGTATGAATAAATACAGGTACTACGATAGACAATTTTTTTTTTCAAAATTTTATTCACCATTGTAAAATTCCCTTCGAATACATTCGGACAATACCGAAACTTTAAGAAGCGCTTTTTTATTTATTTTTTTTTTTCAAACACGAGGCATCAAGCTATAGATAAAAAGTGCACTTCTCGTCGCCTCTAATGTCATGGGTAGCTAGTTGTTTGTTAGTGGCAAAACAGAAGAGCAGCGGAAGCGGTACGGTTTTCCTTTGACTGTTTGACCGAGCATCACTGTTACATAGGAACCAGTGAGGCATAACCTAATATACTACATGTGTTTAACCAAGCAGAGTTTGCAGACGGAGTTCGTTATTCTGCATATTGAAAGCAATTGATCTTTATGCGTTGTAAGCCGCAATATATTCGTGCTATGAACACTTCTTACACATATTTGGACAACTGCCATTGAATAACAGAACTCGAAACGTTGTCTGGTAAGATGCTGTGTGTTTGAGCGATTCTGCATCAGTGTCTTTCATATGTTTACTGTCTTATCCGTTTTGGGCAATTTTCAGTTGCTCAGTCCTGTTTATAAAGTTGGGAATTGTTTTATGTGCATTTGATTGTTCTTTGACGTAACTTTAAAAACATGTGAATAATGCCTGCTGGCGAATGGTAGTTAACCTAAACCGAAACTGGTTTTAAAGAAATAATAAAAACCACTCTAGCTGCCGCATTTTGGTTTTTTTCTCAACGAAATTCGGTATATTTCTTTAAAATAATTGTTAAATTATTTTTCGAAAATCATAGCGTTTTTTTTTTGATTGATTTATTTATGGACGCTCTTAAACATCTCAGGTCATCAGCGTTCCATTCAACTCAGGGCGTGAAACGGCCGACAAATTTTGCTCAGAGACCTCTCTTTCAGGCTTGAGGTTTTTTTCGTGCTGTAAATGTACGACACGGGACCCACGGCTTTACTTCCCTTCCGAAGGAAGCCATACTTAGGATTTTTACGCCCGAAAAATCCATCGATCCTGGCCGGGTTCGAACCCGCGTTTTGGGCGTAGGAGGCAAGTATGGTAACCACTACACCACCAGGACCGATAAATCATAGCGTTCGGGTCATTAACAGTGGGGGTTAAAGCGAAATTTTAAAATCGTTCTAATGGCAGACAATAGCACTAGCGGCATTAATTTTCGCAACTAAACTCCATATATACCATTTTAATAAAATATTAAAAATAGTTTCTGAAAATCAGTTTAATCAAATTATTAGTGGTTGGGTTTTACCTGAAAACCAAAATTTAAAAATCACTCTATCGGCATTAATGTTTGTTTTTTCGCAACGAAACTCCGTATATAGCATTTAAATAACATAATAAAATAGTTTCAGAAAATCAGTGCAATCAAATTGTTAGTACGGGGGGGTTTCCAGAAACCCAAAATTTCAAAGTTACTCTAGTGGTACCAATATTTGCTTTTTCGCAAGGAAACTCCATTTTACCATTTAAATAAAATAAGAAACATAGCTCCTGAAAATCAGGACAATCGGGCCATTAGGAGTAGGAATTTACTTGAAACCTATAATCTAAAAATCGCTCTAGCGGCACCCATATTTGTTTCTTCACAACAAAATTCGGTATATACCATTTAAATCAAACAAGAACAATAGTTTCTGCAAAATAGGAAACATGGGTCATTAGGCGTAGGGGTATACTTGAAAACAGAAATATAAAAAGCCCTCTAGCTTTTAATTTTTTCTGAATTGTTTTAAAATAAAAGGACAAATTAATTCAATATATAAACTGTATTTATGACGATGCATATGTTTTATATTTAACAAAAGCATCGTCGTGAAGATATAAAATGTAAAACATTAATCTAATATGTGTTTGAGAATTATATTTGTATGTAAAAGCGCTCTGTAATAATCTTCAGAAAACTTATGTGTAATATAAATGTGTTTTTACTACAATTACATTTAAATTAAATTTCAAAGCGAATGAAAATCGACAAAACTTTCGTTTTTTTTTTTATTGTTGCATGTGTATATTTGCTTAGTACATTGTAATCGTTTTAAATAGTAACATGTTTTTGTTTTATTGAAACATATGAACATCATCTTCTTAAAATACAGAATGTAACTGGACACTTTCTGTTATTTTTCTATATTTTAGTGAATGTAAAGATATCAAGGGGTAAGTTCATAAATATGGTATTCGGTCCTGGTGGTGTAGTGGTACTCATTCTTACCTTCTAAACCCAAGGTCGCGGGTTCAAACCCGGCTAGGATCGATGGATTTTTTCGGGCGTAAAAATCCTAAGTATGGCTTCCTTCGGAAGGGAGGTAAAGCCGTGGGTCCCGTGTCGTACATTTACGGCACGAAAAGGAACCTCAAGTCTGAAAGAAGAGGCCTCTAAGTAAAATTTATTGGGCGTTTCACGCCCTGAATAGAATGGGACGCTGATGACCTGAGATGTTAAAGAGCGTACGTAAATAAACAAATAAAAAAAACATGGTTTCATTTAAAATTGTCTATTAGTGGTCATATATTTCATTTAATTAGTATTATATCATTAATTTTTCTGGTTTAATCTCAACAACAACAACAACAATAATAATAATAATAATAATAATAATAATAATAATAATAATAATAATAATAATAATTTTGTCCCCTAATACCGCACAGTAATGCTTATTTATTTTATTTCATTAATTAATTCCTCATTAATTAATGAGGACATGATTTGTATTTTATAATATTCTTATTTGAAGTTATTCTAATAGTTTACGCAGCTCCTGCATGATGGACTATTTATGTCATAATATCGCTTAATGTTGTACTTCTTCTTTACAAAAATCGTGTTATTACAGATCAATTTATATTCCATGAAAAAATAAAAAGTGGTTAATACACCTTTAATGGAAAATTCGCGATTTTCTCCTTATTTTGTTGTTTGCTTGTAGCAGCCATTGAGATTAAATTTTCCGGGAAGTCTTGCATCACGACTTCTGCAGGTGCGTGTTGCGGAGAGATATAACGATACCACATCAAAATAGAAAGCATCGTTATTATCGCTTCACTGTCAACATCTAGTTCATTGCTACCGTTTCATTCTTCACTTCCAACAAGGAACTTATGGGGAACAGCTATAAACAGGTGTCCCTGAAATGCCGTTTACTTTGTTCCAATAGACAACTCAAATGCACACATCACATCTATTATTTTTTCAATTGATAGTATCTTTCTGATCACCTACAAAATAATCACATAATCAACCGAATTTATTTAAAAAAAAAAAAAAGGATCGAAACTTTATAATTATCCAGTACTTAGAATTCAATGAACTGATTTTCGAACGTTCTTTCAAATCTTCATCCTCACTAGAAACCCTAAATTTTAATAATGCGCGAAATTCCTCTCATTTGGTCTGAGTATATAATAATTCATGTTTTTGAGTCCCCGTGTTATGATAATTACAGCTTCTATAATTGAAATAAGTTTTTGTCTGTTTTTTAACACTCGTTTCTTATATGCGCGCTCGCTGTCCAGACTTTCCAAAATATTCGGAATTTTACATATAGAAAAAATATTCACTACTATACCGCAGTGTTCATGACACTGAGTTTGTCCATCCGAATGAAAAAAAACCAAGAGAATTCTTCCAGTTTATGAAGGACTTTGACAACGAATATCTTAGTTTTGGACCTCTCCGCCCTCCCGCACGGAAAAGGAAGAGGAAGAAAGAAAGACAAAGATACAATTGTGACAAAGATACAGTCACTTTGCATAACCATCTCGTATACATGCCTCACTTTTAGTACTAAAATACAATTTTCATCTGAAGTCCAAAGTTCATCAATAATTTCATCAAATCATTACAATTATTTTTGGGGGCATTCACAACATACACTCCTATGTCTAACTTGTGAGGAAGGACCGATCATTACTAACTGCAACATAAGTATAGCTATCTACACCACGCTGAAAATAAGATTGGAGGCAAGACTCGCTGTAGTTTGCACTTACCTTTACCCGGAGAAAAATTCTCTGAGCTGCTAGAGCTCCAATCCTGAGTGACAGCGGAGAGAGGCCAACTTTTCAGTCTCGAGCGGGATTGGTATTTTTCTTTGTTTGCATGAGCACTTGTAACAGTGTAAATATTGTATGTATTATTTTTTGGTTAAACATAATGTAACCTATGCGTTGTCCTTCATAACTTTCTAACTGCATTATGTTGTTCCTATTACAAAGCTGAATTTTTCACTTTTTAGCACACGTTTCTAAATAGAATTCGTAATTAATTCACATATATTACCCCACATACACACATTAATCTTAATGGTAACCACTGGTAAATCGCCTCCTTTTCGTAAATATAAATTGATAGGGACGGGCAAATCACTGTAATGGTGGTAAATCTCCTTTGATTTCAGCAGAAAAAATCGCAAATATTAATTTATAGCGCATTGTGTACGGGGCACTATGATAGCGAATAAATAATTGTAATTGTGGTAAATCTACATTAACTCATCAATCGCCTCCACGAGAACATAGTGCGGGAAACGAAACATTAAATAAAATTTAAAAAACTATAAATGGAAGCAGCAGAAGTTAAAAGTGTGCTCTTCACAAAAAAAAAAAAAAAAAAAAAAAAAAAAAAAAAAAAAAAAAAAAAAAAAAAAAAAAAACCCACACCACAGTGGTCGAAGTCGTTAAGGTGCGGATTCGTGAGCGGGAAATCTAGGATTCAAATCCCGCCAGGACCCTCCTCCCTGACTGAGGTTTTTTTTCCAGGTTTTCCTCTGTCCTCATAAATGGCAAATGCCGGGGAGGTACACTAAACTTAGGCCAGTAATGTTTACTTTCATAAAAAAATTCTTTCTCAATATATCATTTCATCTCATGCATCATCAGTGTCCAACCCCTGTGATACCTAGTTGTGAAAAGGGCGTAAAACTATTAAAAAAAACTATGAGAAATGTAAGAACATTTTTAAAAGTATGGTTAACATCAACCTGTATTTGTTGAAGTCACGCTATAACTTCACCTCATCGATGCAGTCAATCCTTGGAACTGGGCTCGGTTTTCTCCGCTGCCCTCTTCGCTACCGTTCGTGAAAGGAGCGCCAGGACGGTTCTATTGTACGGGCAAGTGTTTGAACGACTGACAAGATGCATGAGGAAAACGGGTATGGCCAATGCCCCACCAATGATGTCCAACGGCTCGTCGCACATTGGTTGGAGGAGAGGGTGCTAGCAGTGGTTGCGCAGGATGCTTCGAGCATGTGCCAGATTGCACGAACACTTCAAATGCCGTTCACAGTATTTTGCAGGAGGAGCATACAGATAGAGAACTACTTACATTATTATTATTATTATTATTATTATTATTATTATTATTATTATTATTATGATCATTATTATAATCTTTTTCTAGACTAGATTGCTTCTATTCGACTTCTCTTGGACATGCCCCCTCTCCATTTTACTTTCATCCTTAAGCCAATCCGAAGGTGTAGGACATTCTGAAATACCAGGCAACCTTCGAGAGCAGTTGGCTCCAGCATGCTGACTGGGCTGAATCCTTTTCCTTATTTACTCCTGAGACTGAAATAAGTTCAATTTGCAAACTTTTAAATAAGAATTCTTGGGATCAACATAATATTGAGACCTCAGTAATAACTTCTTCCGGCCGACAAGGCAGCTCCCATGGAACAAAATCCTGAGGTCAAGGAGCGAAGTTGCTATTTCCTAAAGTACAACCTAAATAATAAATATCGTCATTATTAAAAATACAGATGTAAAGTTTGCTGCAAGTAAACCTTTAACATAATACAGGAGTTACCTTATAATTCCGTACAAAAACTAGAAAAGAAAAAAAAATTGGAACAAACTGTTTAATTTCTTTTCAAAGTATTCGCTTTTAAGATTTATACACTTTTGCATTCGTTCAACCTCAATACTCGAACATTTTTTCCACTCAGAAGTTGGTATCTCAAAAACACGGGTTTTTTAAGAGTTTAACAGCTTCTTGAGGTGATGAAAATCGCTATTCTCGCATTATTTGTTTGGCATTCGGGAACAAAAAGAAGCCGTTAGATGATAAATCAGGTGAATACGGGCAATGAAACATTAATTCAATGTTTTTCTCTTTCAAACAATCAATTGTTTGACGTGCTGTGTGAGAGCTGACATTGTCATGATGAAGAATGATGCGACGTTTTCGGCTGTTTTTCCTGATTTCATCGATGACTTCTGACAAACAAATTATTGTATACCATTCAGCATTAACTGTTCTTTGATTCTCTAAAGGAATGGTTGCGACATGTCCAGTACAGCCGAAGAAACAAACGATCATTTTCTTGGAAGTGCTTCGTGAACGAGCAACTTTTGTGGGATTCGGTTCATCTTGGAACATCCAATTAATGTATTGTTGCTTAGTTTCCTGTTCATACGAATATATCCAAGTTTCGTCACCTGTTACGACGTTGTATACGGATTTTACATTTCATCAGTGGAATTTTTGAGCATTTCATTACATCAATTAACACGACTTTTTTTTGATCTTCGGTCAAATTATATGGAATCCATCTGGCAAATCTTTTTCACAGCTAAATGTTCATGCAAAATGGAATGTACTGCAGTCTTCGGTATACTTAAGGATGTCTCTATCTCACTGTAAGTCACATGCGATCTTCTTCAGTCATATTGCACATCGATGGAGATTTGAAGAGATTGTTCAAATATCGTTCCAAGAGTATAACTGCAAAATCTTACATTTCTTCGGAATTCGCTTAAAAGTATGGTTTTTGCCAAAGACCGAATGTCCGGATAGTTATCATTATTGGATGTTTTAATTGATTAAAACATTCAATTAACTTATTAATGTTTAACATTAATGTAGTCTAAAGTTATGTATACGTTACATTTATTGTATTTATCATTTATAAACCCAGATCGTTAACAGAAGTTAACTGCACAATGCATTAGCTTAGCATCGATAAATTTGGCGAAATCTCCAGTACTGTTTATGTCCCGTACCGGGATACTGCGTCACATATGTCAGAGTGTTATTACATTCATCAGAAATGCTCTAGGGACAGTGCGGAAAATCCGTCAACATTTAAGCTCGATACGTGAGACGAAAGAGAAAGGAATGGAGAAACGCAACAGATTTCCTAGAAGAAACAAGAAGGCATTTTCCTGTGAAATTTCTAGAGCCGGCTTAGTGCAGAATACAGTTCTAACAAAATACGTGCACCCATTCGAAAATAAAATTGTTTAGTAGATGCACTGTCATTTGTTACATGCACTATTATAATAAAGTACGCCACGCAGGAACTGTTTAAACTAAGCGAATTCCTCACCTAGTAGTAGTAGAGTAACTTCAAAAAAGAATATAAAATTCAAAGTTTGGCCATATTAATTAATGAAATGAAATAGGTAATGACATTTCTGTGTGGTATTAGGGGAGCAAAATTAAAATTCTTGCAGCCTATAACTATTACAAAAGAGAAACTATATTTTTAGAATCATTATTATTATTATTATTATTATTATTATTATTATTATTGTTGTTGTTGTTGTTGAGATTAAGCCACAAATATTAATGATATACTATAATATATTTCATTCATATAATTAAATAAAATGTATGACCACTGATAAGCTAAGTTATACTGTATGGGTATTTATAAATGTTTTTAAATATAACTATGTTTATGAACTTATACCTTGATATCATCTTCACATTCTCTAAAATAAAGAAAAATAACAAAGTTTTGAGTTACATTGTGTATTTAAAAAGATGATGTTCATATGTTTCAATAAAACAAAAACATGTTACTATTTAAGAATAATTACAATATACTAAGCAAACAAACAATAAACAAAAATTTCATCGACTTTCATTGGCTTTGAAATTTAATTTAAATGTTATTGTAGTATAAACATGTAACGCAAACGTTTTCTGAAGGTTATTACAGACAGTTCTTACATACAAATATAATTCTCATATATATTTGATTAATATTTCGCGACGATACTTTTGTTAAACATAAAACTATGCAACGTTATAAATTTAGCTTATACGCTGAATTAATTTGTCTTTTTATTTTAAAACAACACAGAGAAAATTAAACGTAAGAACACTTTTTAAATTTCGGTTTTCAAGTATACCACTATGTCTAATGCTCCAATTTCCATAATTTTCAGAAGTTTTTTTTATTATAATTTATTTAAATAGTATATACCGAATTTTATTGTGAAGAAAAAAAAATGGGTGCCGTTAGAGCGAGATTTTTAAATTTTGGGTTATAGGTAAACCGCCACTCCTAATGACCCGATTTCCATGATTTTCAGAATATATTTTTTATTTTATTTAAATGCCTTTTACTGCATTTCGTTGCGAAGAAACATATTCATCCCACTAGAGTGATTTATAAATTTTGGCTTACAGGTAACCTACTCATTTTTGATAGTCCGATTTCATTGATTTTCGGAAACTATTTATCTTGTTTTATTTCAATGGCACATACCGAGTTTCCTTAAACAAATGTAAAATTGCGGCCGCTAGAGCGATTTTCAAAATCGCTTTATCCCCCACTCGTTTTTACATATATACTGCTAATGGCCTGATTGCCCTGAATTTTGAAAACTACTTTTATCAATATATTTTAAAGAAATATACTTTCTGGTTTATATGCAACTCTTCTAATTTAGCTGTTAAAATACCCTTTAAGCCTTCTGCAGTCAGTTCAGAAACATCAATGCATTGTATGAATCTTTCAACCGTTTATCCCCTACTGATGCATCGTAATATCGCAACAAATTGTGACATGCATGTAATATTTGTCGTTTCGTTTGCCTGTACAGAAAGAAAGTTTGCACTTTCTGTTTCTTTTCTAATCTCATTCCTATAGACAAAATACGTTTCTCACTTCACACGTTGTCAGCCAAATTGTTTTTTTTTTTCAAACCATTCAAAAACCGCATCGTTTCACTTGCAACTTAGCAGTTAAACTTATACGGGAAAACAGAGTCTTCCCTAACACGTCCACTTTATTCATTGTCTCACAACAGTTACGCTTTTTGTGTGTAACTTAACAGTGTTAACTTTCCACTAACAAACAGCGAGGAAACCACCCAGTACCACCCAATTTCAAACAGAGTGCGAAAACAACCCCTTGTCAGTTATGCATGGTGTCACTCAACATCTGGTTCCCAAGTAAAGAGAGAATACCGAGCGCTGGCTGGGCCGTATTCCTGCTGGCTCAATAGAACGCAAAAATAAGCAGGAGAAAGGCTAACTCATCTTGGAAGAAGATGATAAGTCCTTGTAAATCTTTGCTGGCCCATGAGCTTCCCTCGGCAACGAAAGACCCACAGTAGAGAGGAAATGAGATTTTTAAATTTTTTTTTATTTGTTTCATTTACGGACGCTCTTTAACATCTCAGGTCATTAGCGTCCTATTCAATTCAGGGCTTGAAAAGGTCGATAAATTTTGCTCAGAGGCCTCTTCTTTCAGGCTTGAGGTTCTTTATCGTGACGTAAATGTACGACACGGGACCCACGACTTTACTTCCCTTCCGAAGGTAGCCATACTTAGGATTTTTACGCCGGAAAAAGCCCATCGATCCTGGCTGGGTTTGAACCCGCGATTATGGGTTTAGAAGGAAGTATGGTTACCACTACACCACCAGCTTATTGCGTGACGTACACTGAAGAATCAATCGGCTATTCATCACTGTTTTCATACACTTTTTGTTTTAAAAGTTGACCAGGAGAAGAGAAATTGGTAAATCATTATGACATTTTTGGGGGGCTGGCCCTATCTGTCCTTATTGACGGGCCGCCCCTGTTTGTTGGTATTTTGTACGAAAAAAAAAAAACACAATTTAAAAAAAAAATACGTCGTATAACTTAACGGGATTTAAGCGACTTCCGTGGAAAGCCGTCAAAAGAAACCGCAAATCCCAAATGCCTGAGCAAGAAGAAGAAAACTGCGCGACCTTATGCGCTTGCGCAGCCGGTCCCGTAGCAAGGGGATGGAGCGCTGCCTGTGCAGTTTGTGTTTGTGCTGGGGTGGTAGTGGCTGTGTACTGCGAGGTTCGCTCACCTGGTGCAAAGTGTTATTGTGATGATGAACCATCTCCGGTCTTGACTTCCTTGCCCGGCAGCAGCCATTTGGTTCACAAGTAAGTTCACCTGTAGCCAGCGGGTTTTCTTTATTCTCCATTTGCTCGGTCTAAATGGATACCGGCGTACACACAAGGAACATACAAGCAGCGCTACTGGAAGGCTTCAAAAACAAAAGAGCGGCTGTTTATATATTTGTAAGAACGTATGGTCCACTCTGTTTCGACCGTCTTTTGTCTATAAGTCGATTACTGTTCTTTCGTTTAATAATTATTCTTTGTAACATTCATCCCATCAAATGCATTTATATAATTCGTAAGTTATATTAATTATAGTTTATGTTAGCAGACATTTAAAGCTTTTAATTTTGAACTTGTTTTTACTTTCAGTCATAGACAACTTGCTTCCATTATTATTTATTTTTATAGTCCACATTTTTACCCTATAGCCCTGTTTATAATGGGTTTCTTATTTTTAAAAATATTTATTAATTTTCTAAATATATTAATATAGAACTATTTTAGTGCTTTTATTCTTCTTTAAACTATTTTTGTGTTAGATTTTTCATTTTTTACAAACTATTTAAGCATTAAATTAATGATAAATATATGCTTACACAGTTTTATATTTCTAACCTAACCTTAACAATATTGAAATTTTGTTATTGCTTTATCAAACATTTATTGTACTTAAAATGGACATTTAAAAATGTAAACACGTTTAAATTACCATCGCTATGAGGATTTAAATATTTTCGTAGTTCTGTAGAAGTTCACCCTTGTGAATCCAACATTTTCTTGCAAACATCACTAAATTAAATTGATTTTTTCAGGTCGAAAAATGAAGGAAATAAATGCAATCATTCTGGAATGCATAAATCGATAAAATTATTTGTTATTTACTTCCCCAGGGGAAAAAAAGTTGATTGATCTGCATGAAAGATTCCTTTAATAATAATAATAATAATAATAATAATAATGGAGGGTAAAGTAAAATAGTGTTATTTAGTCTACAAGGAACTGTCCAGTCATTAGATGGTATAATATATATTTATTTTATACTCCTTTTCCATTATCTTCTTCATAACATATTCGTTTTCAATGTTGCAGCTTATGATAAATGCGTCGTCCATATTTATATTATCAATAAACACATTTAAACTTTTTCACAAGTAATACTACACAATAGCATTCTTAGTAATGTGAAATGGGAATTTAGTTGCTAACGTTTTTTACGAAGTAGAACAATAGTTGATATTAGAGTTGATCCCAGTGCTCTATCCCTGGTTCGCTTCTATTTTATGTAAATGAAGGTTACAAGGGAAAATCAGTCAAAGTCCACTTTTTACAGGAACGTCACTTGAAGTTTAAAAACGCTGCTAAATTAAGGACATTAGAAATGTTTCTTTTTTTCTCTATAGTAATTCTTAAGATAGTTTTCTAACAGACCCTGCTTCTGAAATGTTGTGTCATATGTTATTTGTTCTTGTTAATTAACAAGAAAGAAAGAAAGAAAGAAAGAAAATCAAAGTACACATACTCGTAGATAAAAATAATCAAAATCCACTAACTATATTATGGGATGAACCAAAAAGATATTTGCTAAGTATAATAAATATCAACGAAACACTATTGAAGATAATCAATCAAAATTATTCATTGTCTATTACAGATAACCTTGAAAAATAGAGCTGAGCATTTTTGGAACAGAATCTCTTCAGATATTGTAGGTCATCATACTTTGGCTTGGAAAGTGGAATTAAACTTGAATAGGAAGGGGCAGGTTGCTCACCAGTTTGTGTACGGCACATTTTGTCAACAGTAACATGGGACTCTCAGGTGTCATTGCATGTTGTTCGGCTGGTTGTAGTTCTAGAAGAGTTCTGTCAGCTACAATTTATCGCATTTCTGTTATCTTCATTGGATATGACTTTCTGTGTTCTTTTTCAAGAAATGAAGATCACGATTTAATTTCACGCTGGATCTTCTAAAGACCTCATTCCAATCCTGGGTGCTTCAGCATAGGTTTTTGATTTATTAAACCCATATCTTTGGACATTTGATGTAACTATGGCCCCTGATGGTAAAAGTCACTTTTACTGATTCAAATATGTTGTACTTAGAACCACAGCATGAATTAGGAGAATAATGGTGCACTTGCCGGGGTAAGAATCACAAAACATTTGCAGATTTCGAACTGATGGGTCCAGGTGATGGAAACAAAAGTCAAACAACATTGATGTAACATCATCATCTCCCTTTCTTGCTATGGTCTCATTGCAGGTGTTTTACAGAGAACTCTGATTGTTTTCCCCCTGGACACAAATTTTCTATGCTGATTTTTATGGACTACGTATAGATTTTTCCTGTATGAGTGTTTTGGAATGTAGTACTACATAATTACAATCAATTGACACCAAAATCTCAAATTTCACCAAAAGAGGACTTACTGTTTTCCCCTGTTCCCTTCAAAAGTTTTATTTTCCATCACATCACTTTCCTTGATGATTGATACTTCTCTGTCACTTCAGTTTAGACTCCATGACTTCTTATCTTGGAGAAAAAAGCACATCTCCGCCATATACATCCTTCATTGCGTTTCATTTTGAACTTAAATATGCTGAACTCTTACTATGGCTTTTAAATAATTAAACAGTGCACCATCTTGTGCATCTTAAAAGTATATAGCACAGTCTTCTGATGGCTGCACTCTGAGTTTCTTAAGGGATGGAGACCGTCTATATTTCCATTCCTTAGTTTCAGGGTCTTGGTGATGCACTCATAACTCATTTATAGCAATAGAACTGCCAAGAAATTTCTGCTTGTCTGGCCGAAAATGTCTTTCATATTATTTATAAATGTGGACTTGTAACTTTTCTTGAGCGGATGTCAATATTTTGTAGTTTATTTTTTAACTTTAATTATTTTAAAATATTACATCCTCTGTAGTATGAGATGCCTGATTCATGTGCCACATGCTTGATAGTAGATTGTCGATCATGCAACATTAAACACGCATTTTATATGTATTTTATTATTTTGTTTAAAGCAATTAGAGGAACAAAAGTTTGAACACGTGTATTGCTGCCGTAGTTGGGTTTAGGGAGATAAATACTTTTTTACAGAAAGTTTAAACATTTATTTAACAGCAGTGTACATCTTGTTTACTCCTCCTTTTACACAAGGCTGTTGTAAGCCGAAATTACAGGCAATGTTGAACATTAAAGCGGTGTTCAACTATTATCGTTGTTTGGTACTGACATCTGATGCCTGTAGGTGAAGTACACCATTGTACTCTTTGTTTACATTTAGCCAGTCAACATGAGGCCCTCACCGAGGTAGAAACTGCCTGAGCGGCCACATTGCTGCAGGAAGATTGAACTATTCGTGTTGTGGTTGCTGAGGTTATGCTGCTAAATCTGTTATTGGTACAGCAAGGAAGCGCTTCACTGAAACAGTTCGTACTCTAGGAAATCAGGCCAGGATCAAAAACGTAAAACATCGGCCAGAGAAGACCGATAGTCAACTGTGCTCTTCGGCGGCTCAAGGCTACTGCTCCGGACTACAAAAATAACCTGAGGGCGCCAACTGGTGCAAATGTCAGTAACTAAACAACAATAAAAAAAACCATCTTAAAGAAGCAGGTTCAAGACAACGAAGACTTCATAAAGCCCCGAGATCAAAGCCTGCTCATAAAAGAGCCCGACTGACATTTGCTAAGAAATACAAGAACTGGCAGCTTCATCACCGACGCAAAGTGCTGTTTACAGACGAATCTCGCTTTCGTGGACGTCTGCTAGTGTATTGTCGTGAACTTTGTATACAAACAGCAATTCAGGAAAGGGTCAGATTTGTTGATAAGTCAGTAATGGTGTGGGTGACATCGCTATTGATGTCCGAACGGATCTTATAGTGGTCAGAAACCGACTTAATGCTACCACATACATTGCTGAAATGATACTAGAGCAAGTTATGCCTATTGCAATCAAATTGTTTGTTTTGCAGCAAGACAATTCTAGAGCACACACAGCAAGAGCCACCGGGAACATCCTACAGAACTCCAGATACACTGCTAGGGATTCTGACCTTAACCCCATTGGGAATTTATGGGATAAGCTGGAGAAACGAGTCCGAGACGAGTCCTTTAGACTCTTCAGCAGCTTGCAGATACCTTGTCGAAGAATGGGGAACCCCCACAAGAGGAGGTGTGTAGACTGGTCAGCAGATGTGAGACAGTGATTCAGAGATATGAAGATCACACCAGATACTGAAGTGTTCCTTTATGTGCAAAATTGAAATTAATTGAAGTTTTCACTTTAGTTTCATTGTTTGGAATTTCGGCTTACAACTCCTTGTGTGAAAGAGAATATTTATCTTTTAAATAAATATTTAAACTTTCTGTAAAAATATTTATCACCCTGAACCTTACTACATTAGTAATACATATGTAATACATATGTTCAAACTATATATTGGGACAGTTTTCCAAGAAACACCGTCCCGTGCATCTTCACCGAAATTTCCACTACTTTTAATCTCACGACACCATGTTTGTGTACGTCATAATTCACTGCACAGCACATTCCCAAAGTTACTGATGGGCTTCAGGAGGAAACATCTTCGTCATTTCTCGACATGATCATTTTCCCAGAAAGTCGGCACTTGTTTTAGCATCTTTTATCACAAATGCAACAATGTATGGTGTTGAAAGTGAATGGGGCATTAAAATGTACATTTAAGGCAATCTTGTTGAATTAAATAATACTTCTATATCAACTAGAAATGGGTCAGGTGTAGAGTATAAATGTTGTTTCCTGTACTTTTCTGTTAACATGCACAATGATTTGTACTACCAAAATCCTGAATGTATAATTATAACTAATTTGATCTGTTATATAACAAATCTATATACACATAAACACACGACAATACAAAGTTCCTAAGAGCAGTGAAAGGTTGTAGAAGGCTTGATAAAACCTTTAATGTAGAAATCAGGAATATATATACAGGATCGGATGTGTGTGCGTTTGTCACGTCAATTTAGATACTAAGGGGAAAAATTGAAAACTTAACGCTGAACGCATTTTAGATTCCATTCCAGCTTTGAAATTTCAAATGACATCTCTACTTTGTGATACTTCAATTTTAAGAACATTCAGTTGTTTTCACTTCTTTTGTTTTTTATCGTTGCCTTGCAATTTTGATTGTTGTTACCATTGTTTGAATTTGGCAAAATAAAAAACAAGCGATTAATTGTGGGATGTAAACTTAGTTAATATATGGTAATGTTACAATTATTAATGTTACAGTAATATGGTCTATTCCGGAACTCCTGACTAATTCACTAATATTTTGTTCTTTCTTGTAGAATATGAAACAATCAATTTTGTAATTTTATTCTCCACAAATTCAAAAATAATAACAATAATCCAGGCCAATAGGCGATAGAAAAAAATGTGTGATAAAGATAACTGAATCCTGTTTAAAATATAAGTATCAGGATACAGTGGTGACACTTGAAATTACAAAGTGAGGGTGATTGGCGGTGAGGGGGATGCTTCCTAAAATGTGATTAAGAAACTTTGCCCTTAGTATCGAATTTGTCGTGTTTTTTGTTGAAATTGCGTCTTTTTAAAGGGTGATATCAGATTAGCAAATTTTGAAATGAAAACTCTGTATCATATACCGCATTCACGCGAATCTAATGCGCCGTAGACTGTAATGCGCATCTCAAACTTGAAACTTAAAATCGTATTTTTTGGCATATTGTTATACTATGTCTTAGGGATAAGCTCGTTCGTTTCATAAAACGACCAGAACATAGAATTTATGTGGGCTATTGTCACGTAGGACAAAACCCATCACTCGTGCTGTTGTCAGGACAGCTGGCATAAGTAAAAGAAGAAAAAGTGATTTCTTATGATGTCACTAGTCACAGGTTGCCGTTCTTCTTCCTTTCATGTACGAATTTCGAAACTTTTTCCTTAATGTCAAGATGTCATTCTTTGCGAGAACCAGTGAATTTCTTCCTACAAGCTTTAGTTGCAAATATTGTCAATTTCTGTTGCCATGACAAGCGAACGTTGCTCTCAGATGCATTGAACTCTCTTCTGGCCTTTCTGTTAACAGTTTTACAGCATAAAGAATTACTTTCCGCTTGAAAGTAATGTTATAAGATGTTCTTATCTCTTTGCTCTCCATTTTGTGACTACGTACGATTAATCAAACGCTCTATGGAACAATAAATATAATGAGGTCAAGAATTGCAGCAGTGCATTATGACGAAATAAATGATAAATTTGAATAATGCTACCAGGAACTACGGAGCGGATTTACATTCGAATGTAATATGCCATCAAATCCAATGCACATCATAATTTTTAATACTAAATTTGGACAAAAAGGTGCGCATTAGATTCGTGTAAATACTATTATATATGTCATTAAATATTTTATTCTAAAGTTCATGGTAATGTATGACGAAAAATCTTATTTCGGGATACAAAATGGCTTCATAACAAAACTTGTATAAAGTCGTGATAGTCTAGTAGTATGGGACTGCCCAATAGGTTGTAGAACATGGTAGCTCCATTGTTGAATTGCACCGGATTTGTAATAGTGTTTAACGCTCTTTTCTACTGCTGGGGCTTCAAAGGCGGTGGACACTGACGATACATGAGATAAAATGATAAATTAGGAAAGGATTTTTTTTTAAGGAAGGAAACGTTCCAGGCCTAAGTTTCGGGGCACTTCCCCGACATTTGCCATTTATAAGAACTGAGGAATACCTGGAAAAACGCCATTCAGGGAGGACGGTCCGGCGGGAATCGAGTCCCAGACCTCACGCTCACTAGTTCGCGCCTTAACTACCTCGGCCACCTGTGGCGGTCGCATTGCACCATGCAAGAGCAATTAAGCGTTATTCATTTTTTGTGGAGCCTTCTGAATTCTACAGCAGAATGAACGCTTAATACGCAGACAGTAACTTGAGTGAGGGGAAAGGTTAAACATTTTTAAAACAGAATGTAAAATCGGAGTTTGCTTTGCTGCTGAGACGGGCAGAGAATAGGCGATCACTGCTGTAGAACTCGACACAAGTCACATCAATATTGTGTGTAGCGTGTGGGTCTTAAAGCAGTTGCTCAGCTGTTAACAAGCATGCGCAGTAGATGACTTGTCAGCAGTATTCTGCTTGAACCGTCATGCTAGTGAAGGAAATGTTTTACTCCACCAAAGTGTGAATTGAGACAGGTGTTGTGTACACCATTTGAATCAGAGAGTAAGAGGCAATCGATGCAGTGGAAACACACTGCGTCTCAGATCAAGCAAACAAAGGCTTCGCTGGAAAAGTCATGCTGACCATGTTTATGGATATCATTGTCTCTATAACAAAGTACTTCTATACTAAGCAATTTACTCGAAGGGATATCAAGATCACAGACGATCTTGTTGCAACATGAATCTCTCTGGCTTCTGTACTTTCACTGGCAAATGTGACTGCTTTGGTATTTTGACAGATTTTTCTGAGTTAACAACCAGACACTTTGCTTTATACTCAACTTCAGTATTTGTCAATCATTAGCTTACCTATATATTATAATGATAATGTTTCTTTTTAGCGAATTCCCAAGGAATTGCGGTTGTATCCGTGAAATTATTTTTGAACAATTTCTTCGAATCTCCATCGATCCTACTTACTAGGCACCAAAAATGACAATGAAATATAAAATAACAATAGCTAAACAAGCAGCAAAAGTATAAAACACTTAGACACAGGCTCGCTGAATTTCGAAATTCTGGAGTACTTCTAAAGCAAGAAGACAAGTAAAGGTAGTAAAAATAAATATTGAATATCCAAGGTAACGTAATGTATGGAAACAGATTAAACAAGCAACTAGAGTGTGTGAGAGAATATATAAAAATATATTAATATGTAAGATTTAAACCCGGTGGTGTACGCGCTTTATGCAAAAATATAGCTGCCATCTCTCTATCTCTGAGTAAACTTTCAGAGCTATTAGTCGGTAACGCATCAATAAGTGTTAGATTAAAAGTATCATCAAAATCCTTACGGTGAGACAAGGTATGTTGGGCAACCGGCAAGGGAGACTTGGTTTTAACAGAACGTCTATGATTGTTCATACGGAGCGAAACAACAGTAGAAGTTAAACCATATAAAATGATTTGCAAAGCTTACAAGATAACATATGGTTCTTAAAAGAACAAGTAGAAAATGAAGAACTGTTAAATTCTCGGAATAAATTAGGGCTGCGGAATAATTAACGCACAGGTTTTACATTTAGGACATTGGCAAGGATATGAGCCCGCGACGGGACAGGTACTTTGGAAGGATATAGGTTTCGGCGTATAATTTTACGGTTAAGAGGGTGTTCTAAATGTAAGGCCGGATACAAATTTTGAAAAATCATTTTAAGATGAGTGCATTAATAAAGTATCGTGACATCCTGTCAAAATAGATCTGAATATATATTTCAGAGCTCTCTTACTTACAAATATATCATTCTCACAAACATATTAGATTAATACTTCACATTTGATATCTTCACGACGATGATTTTGTTAAATACAAAACATAAACATCGTTGTAAATACAGTTTATGCTGAATTAATTTGTACTTTTATTTTAAAACAATATAGAAAAAATTAAAAGCGAGTGGTTTTTAAATTTAGATTTCAAGTATATCCCTTACTCCTAATGTTCCGATTTCCCTAATTTTCAAAAACTAGTTTTTTTAGTTTGTTTAAATGGCATATACCGATTTTTTTGTAAAGAAACAAATATTGGTGCCGCTAGAGTAATTTTTAAATTTTGGGTTTCAGGTAAACCTCCACTTCTAATAGCTCGATTTAACTGATTTTTAGGAACTATTTTGTAATTTTATTTAAATAGTATATACCCAGTTTCCTTGAGAAAAAACAAGTGTTGATGTCATTGGAGTATTTTTTAAATTTTGGGTTTCAGATAAACCCCACTCGTAACAATCTGATTTCACTGATTTTCAGAAACTATTTTCCCTACTTTATTTCAATGACATGTATTCAGATTCTTTTAAAAAGCTTGAAATTGGGCCACTAGAGCGATTTTTAAATTTCGCTTTAACCCCCACACTGTTTTCAGGTATACCACCACGTCTAATTGTCCGATTATGTTGATTTTCGGAAGCTACTTTTATCAATTTATTTTAAAGAAATATACCGAATTTCGCTGAGAGAAAAAGAATTTGCTGCTGCTAGAGCATTTTTTTTTTTATCTTCAGGTTTCGCTTCAGGTTAACCCCCAACCCGAACAATCCAAGTTTGCTTGTTAACGAACTTGATGAATGGTTTATTAATTGATGGTTATATGCCGAGTTTTGTTGAGAGAAAACAAAATTTGTGACCGCTAGAGCGGGCATATTCACGCGTACAGGCGCAATAGCTACTACATTCCTTCGGAATTCCCTAAAAGGAATAAATAAATAAAAGGAAAGAAGAAAGGACGGAAGAATGCAGGGTACTAATTGATGCACTAATTAATTAAACCCTAACGATAATTTGGTGCTTCTATTAAAGAAGAAAATGTACAAATTTCTTTTGTATACGTTTTAGAAGTCTAATTGTATTTATCCACCGGCAACACGCCGTGTTTTCCCCCTTCCTACCTGCGTCTGTGTTTATTGTTTGTACTGTGCGTAGATCTAGCGTTTCAGCTGTCATCATTCCGTTTAAACAATGTGTGTCAGAATATTGACAACCATTACGGATAAAAATAAGGGATTTACTCTGGCGTGAATAGAAATGCAAACTCTGTCATGGGTTTCCGTACGAAACATCCTTTTTACACGCGAGAGATATGTGAAAATGAATTTATTTCCAACAAACACAAACAACATTACAATTAACGTAATTCCATTATTTCACAATTAACAAAATACTATTACTAAGTGCTTATTGTATTGCCAATCAACACTATATTTAATTATTTAGCATTAATTTTATTACAAAATAGCTAACGTGCCCTGCATTTTACACCAATACTCTTTCCATTCCCAATACATCATAACTCCAGGTTGTTTATGTATTGCAGACCGAACCATAACCAGTTTCATTATTTCCATTGCTTATTCTAATAATAATTTTTTTTACTAATCCCCTATATCCTCTCTTCTCCTGTAGTACTAATTTTCCTCCACCATACTTGCCTCCTACACCCAAGATCGCGGGTTCGAACCCGGCCAGGGCCGATGGATTTTTTCGGGGCGTAAAAATCCTAAGTATGGCTTCCTTCGGAAGGGAAGTAAAGCCGTGGGTCCCGTGTCGTACATTTACGGCATGATAAGAACCTCAAGCCTGAAAGAAGAGGCCTCTGAGCAAAATTTGTTGTCCGTTTCACGTCCTGAATTGAATGGGACGCTGATGACCTGAGATGTTAAAGAGCGTCCGTAAATAAAATCAATCAATCTTCCTCCACCATTTATGACCGCCACGGGTGACAGAGGTCGTTAAGGCACGGACTCATGAGCGGGAGGTCTGGGGTTCCATTCCCACCAGGACCGTTTTCCAGGTTTTTTCCAGGTTTTCCTCAGTCCTCTTAAATGGCAAATGCCGGAGAGGTACCGTAAACTAAGGCTTGGAACGCTTCCTTCCTTTAAAAAAATCCTTCCCTAATTTATCATTTCATGTATCATCAATATCACCACCTGCGATGCCTCAGTAGTAAAAACGGGCGTTAAACACTATCCAAAAAAATCCTCATTTATCTTCACTTAATGCATGCAAACGTCTTGGGATGAAAACTTTCAACTTTTCTGTTTTAATAATACGACATACGCTGGTTCTGCAAGTTTAGGGTGCCTCCCCGGCATTTGTCATTTATGAGGAGTGAGGAAAACCTGGAATTAATCTCAGTCAGGAAGGACGGTCCTGGCGGGATTCGAACCCCAAACCTCCGGCTCACGAGCCTTAACGACCTCGGTCACCTGTGGCGGTTTTTCGCGGATATGAAAAAACCATGCTCCGCCTATTAAATGACTTCCTTTCTGTGTAGGACTATAATAGAAACAGTAAAAATATCTGTTAAACTAATCGCAAGTAGCTCATTATCGAACTTTAGCATGTAAGCTGATAGTATTACTCTAGATGTAACTTTTTTATTTTAAAGGGACAGAAGATAGTGTGTTTTGCGGTCTAGCTTTTTCAGAGAAATTCACTTAGTTTACGCAGCGCCTGCGTGACGGACTTTTTGTTTGACATATGTTTAAATACTCTCAAAAATGAGAATTTTGCATTTTATTTGAAAACGTATAAAAGTATCGATTATAGAAGTATCGAATATCGAGACTTAAACAAGTGATCGACCGCGATTACCAATATTCAGCATTAGTACCGGTAGATGTTGGAGGTACTGGCTTTAGCTTATGTGTAAACGAATGGTTCACTATGGTGAATAAGTTATTTTGTGGTTGCGTCTGTGTATGTAGGAAAATAAAAAAAAAAAAACTGTGTATCTGATTATGGTGGCGTACTTGTAGTTGCTCTGCGTATTTGTGTTTTTTATTGAAAATGCATTTTGATAGTAATCTAAATGTTTTTCTTGACATCTTTTACTAAAAGTTTAACGAAATTGTGGTTAACAAGAGTTTTTTGAGTGAGGGTAAACGTGACAAATGATGAAATAATTGCTACAAATGACAAAATAACAGATCCTTGAAATCATCTGGAACTAAAATTCTGTATTAGGTGCAAAATGACGAAATTTACGAAAAATGATCGGAAACCCACTAGGAGGTAGAACCCGTATGTTGAAATAACTTCAGATCCAATACTAAAATAGAACCAACTTTTTTAGTGTTATGCATTTGATAATCTTAATTATTAGTTCTAAAAAGCTGTTTATTATTATGCACAAAAGTACAATTATATAAATATATAGTAATGGCCTTTTTACCAGTTTTACATTACATTCAAATAAATACAACTGCCCATGGGCCTTACGGCGTACGTGCCAATATCGTCCTTAATGGCCATACACATACATACACACATATATACATATATACATACACACATACCTATACCGCCACGTGTGCCCGAGGTCGTTAAGGCGCGGACTCGTGAGCGGAAGGTCTGGGTTGGAATCCCACCAGGACCGTCCTCCCTGACTGGAGTTTTTTCCAGGTTTTCCTTAGTCCTCATAAATGGCAAATGCCGGGGAGGTACCCTAAACTTAGGCCTGAAACGTTTCCTTTCTTAAAGAAAAGCCTTTCCCAATTTATCATTTCATCTCATGTATCATCAGTGTCCACTGCCTGTGGTACCTCAGTAGTAAAAACGGACGTTAAACACTACTAAAAAAAAGCATATACATACATACAAATAAATACTTCGATATATTTACGTTTTATATTAATAACTTTATATACAAATATATAAAAATTAATTAAACTCTTATTCTTGAACCCCCATTTCTTCCATTTACTTACACCCCCTCTCAAACTCACCCCTCTTCACTATAGCCATTAATCATCTTTATCGGGTTCTCTAGAAATATTCCCAAATTGTGTATCTCGCATGCACCAACACTTTCCTGCAGATGTTCAAGCTTCTATTTGACATTCAAAAATTGCAGTGGTAAATGCTAATTTCTTAAAATCTCCGTTTCCCTGCATTCTGCCAAAACATGACTCCAGGTATCGCTTTCTCCGCACTTGCATTATACATAGCCAAATATTCTATTCACAAAATATCTTTAGTACAACCACTTAATATGCGCATTGTATAAGACAATTGGCTTAATTTATTACATAAGGTAAAAATGTGTTCATTCCAAGTTAAGTCTGAGTCAATTTCAACACTTAAAAATTTGTACTATTAAGATTTTATAGGTGTATTTGCAATTTCTATGCTATATGAATTATGTTTATTGAAATTTATGTAGTTAGTCATGTCAATATTTAATATTAACTTATTAGATTTAACCATTTATTTAAATTTTGCAGTGCTTCATTAATATGGGTTTGCAAAGTAACTTTACTTGCGTTCCTAATTGGCTTGTCAGAAACAGAACCATATTTGCAGGTGAAGTTAATGCTGGGAGATTTTTAATTATAGATTATAAATAAAACTGGTCTCAATATTGAGCCTTGTGGTACCCCAAACTTGGTCAACAGGAGAGCAGATTGCATTCCACCTAACTCTACAAATTGGGTTCTAAAGTAAAACCAAGAATCTGTTGAAAAGACCAATCGGGATAACCGAACCTTTAATTACTTGTACATGGTTGAATGATAACAAAATATCCAAGTAGTCAGAAAGCTTTAAACTTAATTTAGGACTAACACGACATTTTCATGAAGGTATTCAGCACTTTAGCGGACTCCTTAAGGTTTAGAAGCGAAGTGACTCAAAAACTTCAGTTCTACCTTGTGAGGAGATTTGTGTTCATTGATCTGATTAACAAAACCAATGAGCAATGTGACATCAGCTGAAACGACAAACATAAATAAGAAAATGTTGAAGAGAAGACAGAAGAATGCTCCGTTTATGGAAAAGAGATGTCAGGCTGGCCCACAAGTCCGTGAAAACTCAAAAGGGTTAGCACTAATGTTGCCTTGCTGGCGTCGTGGTTGTTACGTAGCTTAATCTCTGTTTGAAAGTTATTTTACTGTTTGCTTACATTTGTAAACAAGCGTTAAAAAGGAGAAACACGAATTTAGTGTATGAATAAACCATTACTTTTTGAAATCTAAGGCAAAGTATGGAAAAACATTTCTGCGAACCTTCACTTAGAATGGTGTATAAATGTTTGGTGAGTTTCGAAGTGGTCAACGAGCACAAGCGATGCGGATCGTTCCAGACGTCTAGTCGAGATAACGACTTTCAAAATTATTTTAAAAAATCTGCGGCATGGTGGTGAGCAACCGATAATGAAGGCTTAGGAGATTTCTGAGATCGGATGCATAACATTTTGCACAGTCATTTGCAAGTGATAAAGCTATCGGCGAGGTGGGTGCCGCGTTTACTAACGACTGGGAAGAAAACGAGTTGTCACTGCTATGCAGAATTTGCAACTGTTTAAATACACGTCCGTAACGAAGGAGCAATCGAAACAATGGATTTCAGCCAAAGAAAGTGCTCCGAAGAAGCAAAAAAATCCTCTCAGGAGACAAGGTAACGACGAATTCCGAAGGAAGTAAAGCTATTGCGGTTGTACCCATGTAAACGATTAATGAATAATTTATTCAAATCTTCATCGATTCTACCTGTAGGCACCGAAAAACCTTACGTGATGGTGCATTTGACTCGAAATGCTCTCTTCATTCCCGCAATACAGAACTTAAACCTCATGGAAACAAGAATATTGTCCAGTACTTACATTGCCTTTATCTACAGCTTTCTCCATATACATTTCTTAAACACTTCTGAATGTTACTGAAGGCCTCATTTTGCACCAAAAGATACTCAATTACTGCTCTTTGTGTATAACGCATATCACTTAGACTCCATTTTGAAAGCTAACTGCCAACTGCCTAGAGAAAGACGATGAAACTACGTTGACAGTGTGTACGCAAAACTTCAAAGATATTTTAAAGATTAACTTGCTTAGAGGGGGAAAAAAAAAATGTTTTCGTTGATTATTGAAGGTTTCTCTTACGACGGTTACCTTTTAAGTTTTTACAAACGACCACTAAATGGCGCTATTAAGTTTTGTCATTACTATTTTCGAAACAATTGACATTTGTTATTGTGAAAACAGTTACAGCTCAGAAATTGACCGAGCAGTTGTTTGCAGTAAACGTTTAAACAAAGCAATTTTGCGAAAAAGTGGAAATATCACATGAAGGTTTTCGTTGGATGAATTTTTACGATTTAGTAAAGACCTAACTCAACAGCAATGTATAGAATCGCTTCGTTCAACTTTTGGTAATGAAGCGCCAAAATTGGTTGCCATTCAAAAAACATCGATTGTTGTGCGTATCTTTATTAAAGATGCTCGGCTTGTGACTTACAGTGAGATAGAGGCATCCTTAAGCATATCGAAAACTGCAGTATGAACATTTAAGTGTGAAAAATATCTGTTCCAGTTAGTTTCCGCAAATTTAACAGAAGAAAAAACAAACCGCTCGTGTTAATGTGTGTAATGAAATTCTCAACAAATTCCGCCGAGGAACTGTAAAATCTGTATACAGCATCGCAACAGGTGACGAAACTTGGATATATTCGTATGAGCCGGAAACCAAGCAACAATCCACTGTTTGGGTGTTCCAAGATGAACCGAATCTCACGAAGCACTTCCAAGAAAATGATCGTTTGTTTCTTCGGTTGTACTGGACATGTCGCAACCATTCCTTTAGAGCATCGAATAACAGTTAATGCTGAATGATATACAACAATTTGTTTGCCAGAAATCATCGACGAAATCAGAAAAAACAACAGATGACGTGGCATCATTCTTCATGACAATGCCAATTCTCACACATCACGTCAAACAATTGATTATTTGAAAGAGAAAAACACGGAATTAATGTCTCATTACCTTATTCACCAAATTTATCACCTAACGGCTTCTTTTTGTTCCCAATGTCAAACAAAAAATGCGTGGACAGCGATTTTCATCACCTCAAGAAGCTGCTGAAGCCTTTGAAAAATTTTCTTTTTGAGATACCAACTTCAGAGTGGAAAATATGTTTCGAAAATTGGTTTTAATGTATGTAAATTTATATAAATCTTAAAGGTAAATATTTTTAAAACAATAAAACTGTTTTTTTTTCTAGTTTTATAACAGCTTACAAAGTTACCGTCGTATCATCTTGAAATATGCAAACAACTGCAGCATCTTCATAGCTGCATTTATTATTCATATTACGTATTTTATAAACATTAATCAATGGGGGAATACTGTTAACTTGTGCCACAATTTGTTATACCAAAATAATCACGGAAAACTGTGTAAGAAAAACTCTCATGGGCATGTAATCTGAGATAATCTCAGATATAATCTCAGATTATATCTCTTAAAGATATAATTTTGAATCAAAACCATCAATTGTTTTACTCTTAGGAAATGCTTGAACGGCCCACTTTGCTACTGCTCCCAAGTCAAAATGCTGCGTGCAAAGGCAAGAGGATACAGACAGCCATCAGGAAATCCCCTTGGGAATGTTACGGGACTCATTTCTGTTAGAGGGGAATTGAAGCCAAGTCGAAAGACTGCTCTGCGTGTGAGAAGATCTTGGAAAATATCCCTCTCTCTTCTTCTTCCCATGGGAGTCGAAATCCTGATGGCTCTCCACCAACCTCTGCAGATATCCAATGCATAAGATCCGGCATTCTCTTTTCCTCTTACAAGGACGCTGCTGTCCATAGGGAACTCTTATTAACTTCATCCCGTCAGGGTATGGACCGAAACGACGAACCTGATAATAGCGACGTAGGGCTTGTGGTTAATGAGAAGCTGAAACTGGGAACATTCTGCTTTTATCAAAGGCAGCTGTTATTTATAAAACATCCACTACTAAAGAAATAGAAATTACTGTTGTGGAATATATCTAGTGACAAAATAACTAGTAGCAAAAGAAAACAAAACAAAAAAAAAAAATTAACAATGCTAAATACGCCGTATAACAATACTATTTAGCATATATATTAAATTGGAAACAAATTTCGATGAATTAAAATATTATGAAGGAGGGCGGGTAAAGGCCCGTCGTGCAGAAGCTGCATAAACTAAGCGAGTTCCTCACTGAGTTGAATAACTTGTAATAAGGTATTATAAATTATGACATGTTATGTCACTACTGCGAGATACTGGGGGAACAAAATTAGAATTCTTCCAGCCTATAAGTATTAAAAAAGAGAAACCATATTTTTAGAATTATCATTATTAATATTGAGATTAAACCACAATATTAATGGTATATTATTAATTAAATGAAATATATAACCACAGATAGACAAAGCTGTATGATATGCATATTTTTAAACATTTTTAAACGTAGCCATGTTTATGAACTGAGCCCTTGATATCACCTTTACATTCACTTAAATAGAGAAAACCAGCAAAATGTTTCCGGTTACATAATGTATTTATGAAAGTGTTTATATGTTTCAATAAAACAAAAATATGTTACTATTAAGAAACAATCAACAATTTACTAAGCAAATATACACAATCAACAATAAATAATCAAAAGTTTGATCTATTTTCATTGGCTTTGAAATTTAATTTAAATAATATTGCAGCAAAAACGTATAAGACAAACGTTTTCTGAAAGTTATTACAGAGCGCTCTTACATACAAATATAATTCTCAAACACAGATTAAATTCAATTTCACGATGATGCTTTTTTTAAATGCAAAACATATGTATCGTTATAAATACAGTTTTATCTGCTGAATTAATTTGCCCTTTTGTATTATAACAATATAAAGAAAATTAAGCGAAAGATCACTTTTGAAATTCCGATTTTCAAATGTACCTCTATTCCTAATGGCCCGATTTCACATATTTTCAAGAACTATTTTTCTTATTTTATTTAAATGTTATATACGGAGTTTCATTACGAAAAAGAATATTAATGCCGCTAAATAAATTTTTAAATTTTGGGTTCAGGGTTAACCTCCACTTCTAATGGTTGGATTTCCCTGATTTTCAGTAACTATATTTTCTATTTGAGTTAAATCGATATGTGGAGTTTCGCTGCGAAAAAACCAAATATTAATGCTGCTAGAACGATTCTTATATTATAGGCTTCAGGTAACCCCCCTCGACTAATAGCCCGATATCACTGATTTTCGGTAACTATTTTTCGCATTTTATTTTAATGGCATATACGGAGTTTCCCTTAAGACAATTTAAAATTGCGGCCTCTAGAGCGATTTTAAGATTTCACTTTAACCCCCACTCGTTTTTCAGGTAAACGCCCACTTCCAATCCTGATTACCATGATTTAAAAAAAACATTTGTATCAATTTATTTGAAAGAAATTAAGCGAGTTTTGTTGAGAAAAAAGAAATATTTGCGGCCACAAGAGCGAATTTTAATTTTTTTAAAAAAAATCACTTTAGGTTAACCCTCACCCCAACGGTCCAACTTTATTGGTTAAGGAACTTGCCGAATATTAATTGATGGTTATATGCTGAATTTCGTTGGAAAAAACAAAAATTGCTGCCGCTAGAGCGTTAACGGACACGCACACACACATATACGTATATACGAGGGTAGGTTCATAAGTTTCTGGCCTCGCCGATAAGGACTATCGCCTTTACAAAACCCTTATCTGGTGTCATACCTTACCTGTTGCATAATAATTGCAACTGTAACTTTCGCTCCGCTATGTTCAGTTGTTCAGATATAGTTGCATAAAGAAGGCCAGGTGTACAAGATTGGACATTATCAAAATGGAGTTTCGAGCTGTTATTAAGTTCTTCACAAAAGAAGTACTTTCTCCAAAAGAAATTAAACAGCGATTGAACGGTGTATATTGGGAAGAATCCGCCTCATATTCTACTGTAAAACAATGAACCAAACTTTTTCGAATGGGTCGAGAAAGCATTGAAGACGAAGAGCGTGCGGTCGGCCCTTGGAGGTGCTCACTCCTGAAAACATCGATCGCTCTTGTGGAAGGAGAAATTATGGAAGAGAGGCGGCTCAAAGCTACACAAATAGCAGCAAGGGTTGGCCTTTCTAAAACAATTGTCCTTCGAAATAATCATTAATATTTAAACGTGAATAAGGTTAGTGCAAGAAGGTGCCTAAATTTCTTTCCTCAGTTAAAAAGCAGCAACGAGTCATCTGTTGTCATGCAATTCTGGAGCTCTGCCGTGGCAACGGGAGAGAAGTTCTGCCAGCCATTGTTACAGGAGATGAAACTATGGCTCTCTACTATGATCCTTGTCCAAAAGAGAATCAATGGAGGGGCGTAAACCGCGCGAAGCACCGCCTCTAAAGGCCAAGGTCACGCAGTCAACCAAGAAGATCATGGCCACAATCTTTTAGCACTTCATTGACTTCAAGGAGAGAAACACCATAGTAAAAGGGGAGTACTGTGCTGACCTACTGCACAGACTACGTGCTTCCATCAAAGAGAAAAGGTGAGGAAAGCTGAATGAGGCGTGCGCCTTCTTCACGACAACGCGTCTGTGCACACAGCTCTTGTTCCAAAGGAAACTGTGAAGAAATGTGGCTTCAAGGTGATCGACAAATGCAATTGAACAGGATTTGCTGAACTGTTGCCACAGAGAAGGTGGCGACTTCTTTGGAAGGATTCACCTGGGCGCTTTTCTATCCATCACGCTTGAAACGGCAATCAAACGAATGAAACACCTCAGCTGTCCTGTTCTGGGTTCTGAACACAGTGTGAAGTTGATGACATTGTAACGTATGACATTCATGATTTGTACTGCATCGTGCTGTATTCTGAACGACAAAGGGTAAATGCTGCATACTATTGCAATTTCTTGTAACACCGCCTTAGTCCAGCACTAAGGAGAAAGCAACGACACTTGCTGGCAGTAAAACCACCATCCTTCATCACAATGTGAGATGTCACACTACTAACACTGTCACGGACCTCCTTTGTCGGTTGACTTATCTCTTCGCAAAATTTAAGGAACTATCATTAATGCTATAGAGCGGTCACTTCAGGACATTAACGAGATGGATGTGCAGATGGAGTACGACGCCTTCCACGTGGTGGCAGAAAGTGGTAAGAGATTACATTTAAGAATTTCTCTGATAATAAAACACTCTAGACATTACAGCATTGATGTCATTCTTTTTATGCAATCTACGTATTACATCGCACAACATGTACGGTTGCTATATTTACATTGAAATTCACAGTTCCTTTACTAAATATTTAGGTACGTTGTATTGCAAATCTTGTTTGTTTAGTTCTAGTATTAATTTTCCATGTCCATATTGATTTTCAGAATATCAATATTTGCTTATATATCGTTCTGCGCGATGTGCCCGACACATTAAGCAAGGATGACACCATGCTAATTTCTCTTCGTAAATTCAAATTTAAGCTTGTCTCCCCTTCTGTTTTTTGCAGCCACCATACACATCTGGTGCGTGAAGGAAGATCTCGTAACGAGAATTTAGTGAATGAAGAATGGTGGCTTGACAAAGCCACGGGACTAGGATTGCCTGAAACACGCTTGAATTACTGGCGAAATGAGTTTGGGGAACGGTCTGCTGTATTAAAAAAAATTCTGGCCTTCTGCCATCACAGCAGAGCTTCATGACGAATATCTTGCGTTAAGGATACATGATTATACACTAAATTCCAGAAAAGGTAATAAACATGTTATTCCTTATTTAAAAATAAATGCAACATTGTTCAGTTTTTTCCTTCTTTGAATAATAACAACTCGCCTCAGTTTATCTTAAGATAGTTTTTATTCTTGGCATTTTGGTAGCAAACCGCAAATTTGTATATATCGGGCTTTTTGAACTATATTTGCTGCAATTGTTTCTGTTCTTATAAATGAATTATTGCTGCTATCGGGAATAATGACGTTGTCTGTAGCTAGAGGGAGTGTAAATTGACAAAGAAAATGCACCAAGAATTTGGAATACCATATCAACCTAACGTTATCAAACATGGAGACATTTGAATAAAAATAAATTATCCCATATGGCATTTCCGCTATTAATAATTTCTACAACTTTAACTCGTTTTATTAAAACGGGGGTTATGAAAGTGCGAAATCCAACCTCAACATTCACCCACATATGAAATGTAAATATGCCTGCGCGATCTCTACTTTATCGATCCTAATGTAACTTATAAAAAGTCCGTCACCCAGGAGCTGCGCAAACTAAGCGAATTCGTCACCTAATGGAGTAACTTTATAAGAGAACATAAAATCCAAATTAGGCCGTATTGATTAATGAAATGAAATAAGTTACGGCGTTACTGTGTGGTGTTACGGGAACAAAATTAAAATTCTTGCCATCTTTAAGTGTCACAAAAGAGAAGCCACATTTTTAAAATTATTATTAAAAATCAGATTAAATCACAAAACCGTACCCCTTGGTATTTTTAAATTCACTAAAGCAGTGAAAAATAACAGAATATTTCAAATTACATTGTGTATTTAAGAAGATGAAGTTATATGTTTCAATAAAACAAAAATATATTACTGTTTAAAAACAATTTCAATGTACAAAGCAAATATACAATCAGATGTAAACCCTCAAAAGTTACATCGATTTTCATTGACTTTGAAATGTAATTTAAAAGTTATTGTGGTCAAAACATGGCAAACGTTTTCTGAAGGTTATTACAGAGCGCTCTTACATACAAATATAATTTTCAAACAAATATTAGATTAATATTTCGCATTTGCTATCTTCACAACAAATCTTTGGTTAAATATAAAATAAGTGCAACATTATAAATGCAAATGCGGAATTAATTTTTCCTTTTATTTTAAAACTATATAGAAAAAATTAAACGCAATAGCGCTTTTTACATATCGGTTTTCTAATATACTCCTACTCCTAATGGTCCAATTTCCATAATTTTTAGAAACAATTTTTTTTATTTTGTTAAAATCGTATATACCGAATTTTATTGTGAAGAAACAAATATTGGTGCCCTTAGAGTAGTTTTTAAATTTTGGGTTTCAGGTAAACACCCACTTCTAATAATCTGATTTCACTGATTTTCAAAAATTATTTTTCTTATTTAATTTAAATGGCGTATGATATTTTTGTTGTGAAAAAATATTGGTGTTGCTAGCGTGATATTTAAATTTTGGGTTTCAGGTTCCCCCCTCTTAATAGTTTGATTTCACTGATTTTTGGAAACTGTTCATCTTGCTTTATTTCAATAGCATATACAAAGTCTCATTTAATTTCTTTTTTTAAATGCGGCCACTAGAGCTATTTATAAATTTTATTTGAACTTCCACTCTTTTTCAGAAAATCCATACTCCTAATAATATGCTTTCACTGATTTTCAAAAAACACTTCTTGTTTGATTTAAATGGTATATGCTTCGTTTAGTTGTGAAAAAACAAATAATTATTGATGCTGCTAGAGTAATTTTAAAATTTTGGGTTTCAGGTAACCCCCCTCCTTTCTCCTAGTAGTCCGATTTCACTGAGCTTCAGAAACATTTTTATTTCAATGACATACACCGAATTTCCTTCAAAAGTATTTAAATTGCGCCCTCTAGAGCGACTTTTAATTTCACTTTAATCCCCACTAGTTTTTAGGTATTCTCCCAATCCTAATGGGCCGATTGCCATGATTATCGATAACTGCTTTTATTAATTTATTTTAAATACATCTATCGAGTTTTATTGAGAAAATTTATTGCGGTCATTAGAACGATTTTTTATTTTTTTACAATATTTGCACTGATTACACAATTTACCATTAAAAGCTCACCATCACTGATATAAAACTTTCCCTTATAATTTTACATCTCTTGTTTTATCGTTATTTCCCACCTCAACACCTCAGCACTTGTTGACTTGACTTGCGCGAAGAGAGTGAAAGATACAAAACTAGGTAAAATGTATGGCAATGAGGTTTTGATGGGTTTACACATAGCAGGAGGGGCTACTTTCCGCTTTCCAGAACGGCGGTGTTCAAAGGCGTCATATATATCCCAAGAATGTATAAACTGCTCACTAGAATTTTGCAGAAAAAAAATCAAAGTAATAAATTTTATTTGAAAAAAAATGTCCATTTCGCATTTATATCGTATTTTAGTACAGCCAATTTCACATTGCATTGTGCTTTATCGCATTTGCGAAAAATCATCGCCCCTAATTGTATATGTTATATAATACTTCGAATTTTCTGTAAATTAATTTTGGGAGTTCCCTACAATAGACATAGTTAGGAAATAAAGGGTGAGAGGGTTAATAACGGAGAAAGCGTTGAAATATTTATTTAGGGTTCAAGAGGAACTTGATACCGGCATGTGAAAATATGTCTGAAATATTAAGAAGAAAAATTGAGTGTTATGACTAACATCTGGTTGAGGAAAATTAGAGAACAGTTGTTTAGAAACGGGTTTGGAGATTTTGGGGTTAAAATTGGATATTTTAGAAGAGGTTGTTGGAGGGAAGTGAGATCAAGAATGGAAAATATGGACAGACAAGTTTTATTTGCGCAAATTAGGGAGAAAAGCTCACTAGCACACTACAAGGAATTAAAAGATGGCCCAGAAAAGGAGAAGTATGCTTTAATTTGCAATAAAAGAGTAGGGATAGCCTGATTTCGATTAGGTGTTAGGAAATTAAGGGAAATGAGGGGACATGTTATTCCAGGAATGGGTTCCATCTGTGGGGAGAAGGAAGATCAAAGTCATATTATCTTCCAGTGTAAAGCCATAAATGATTGGGGGAGGGGGGGGGGCTTAATTTGTAAGAATGAAATGAATGAGTTGGTTTTAACGGCCGTTTTTGCTACACAGACACCACAGGCGATGGACACTGATGATACATGAGATGAAATGATATGTTGGGAAAGGATTTCTTTTTAAGGAAGGAATCGTTCCAGACCTACATTTAGGGTACCTCCCCGGAATTTGCTCTTTATGAGGACTGAGGAAAACCTGGAAAAAACCTCAGTCAGGGAGAACGATCCTGGCGGTATTCGAACCCAGGCCTCCCGCTCACGAGTCCGCACCTTAACGACCTCGGCCACCCGTGGCGGTAAATAATTAGTAAAAAATGATACTAAGGAATAAAGCAATTGTATTTAGATTTAAAAATCGTGAACAGATGACAAAATGAAGGGAGTTTTGATGGAAGGTAGGAGGAAATGGAAATGGTTAGTTGAAGGACTATAGATAACTTTTAAATGATAAAGAATGTCTATTTTGTACTTAAATAATTCAATAAAACTAAATGTACGTTATAAATAATGCAAATATGCCTGGATTTATTATTTGTACAGTCACATTGTCACATAAAGACGGCAATATCTTTACACCATGTAAAATATGTACACTTTAATATAATTAATTATTCAGAAAAATATTCTTTTGAATATTCGCTGCTTCGACTCAATATTTATTCAATTTTAGTACTAAAATCTGACTTTAGCTTTGGCATTCAGCCCTAAGACCACTAATTTCATTGTGTTTACCGTATTTTTTTCGTTTTTCTCACGCTTTGTAGGAAAACTTTATCCCGTTTTAATTAAAATGTTTCGAATCAACGCTCATTATAATGCTTTTTTGGGGGGGTTCTAAACATTATACACGAAACTGTTGTATTTTGTTCTGATTTCCTATGACGTAAAAAAGTGTTTATTGCTACGCATTGGCTGTTAACTACCCCTTCAGATATATCCTTTGTTAATTGGCACCAAACGAGTTTCATGGTAGTTACAGTGTGTGGTAACTATTGCATGTGACATGCGCTAGGTAATTAGTATTCCAGCTCGGTATGAATTTTACATGCGGAGCAGTCCATACGCTCGTAACGACCCCTTTCTGGCGGCGGGCGCCATCTTCAACATTTTTTTTATTACTGTTATGCTGTTATAGAGTCGCATAACGTTCTGTTCTCCTCCAAGGTACTTTGGTTGGTCTTTAAACCATGGTCACTGATTCCCTCGATTTTCGTCTCGGACATGGTTATTTGTGCGTGTTTAAACTAACCTTAAATTTCAAGATACCCTCGTATATAGCTTGCTTCAACTTGGTGGCTTAAAATATACAAGGGAATGTTCATTAAGGTCGGTCCTGGTGGTGTAGTGGTAACCCTACTTGCCCTCTAAACCCAAGATCGCCGGTTCAAATCCGGCCAGGAATGATTCATTTTTTCGGGTGTAAAAATCGTAAGTATGGCTTCCTTCGGAAGGGAAGTAAAGCCGTGGGTCCCGTGTCCTATATTTACGGCACGATAAAGAACCTCAAGCCTGAAAGAACAGGTCTCTGAGCAAAATTTGTCGGCCGTTTTACGCCCAGAATTGAATGGGACGCTGATGACCTGAGGTGTTAAAGAGCGTCCTTAAATAAATCAAATAAAAAAAAATGTTCATTAAGTAGTGCGAATTTTCTTTCTCTTTTTCACGTTATCTTTAAATATACGGAACATTTCCTAATTTGGCTGTACAGTGTTATTTTTAAACACATTCTTCTTGCAGAGCCTTACGTCATCTAGATGTCACAGCCTTCGGTAACCCCTCTGCGGTCTGGCACTGCGGTTGTGACTTCCTCTTCATCATCAAATTAATTAGTGATCAGAAGAAATAAAAATAAAAAGAGTGGAATATCCAAATCACAGGATGGTTGAAGAAGGATAGTAGTTAGTTATTTCTTATTTAAAGGTTTGGGTCTCTGGACCATTGTGCTAATGGTATGACCAAGGAAGCGTGGCTAAATTTGAAAACCTAACCCAAACCTCTAAATACGAACTTGTTAAACTAATCTCCCAGATAACAATGACCTGGAGTATTCCAAACTACTTGAGTAGCTGTGAAATACCCAGCCCTTAGTCCGACCGAGACTTCAAGCGAAAGGTTGCTTGAGCACCCGCGAGCTTCAAGACTCAAACTCCGTCACGCAGCAGCTGCACAAACTAAGCGAATTCCTCACCTAGTAGAGTAACTATATAACACCCAAAGTATGGCCTTATTATTTTATAAAGTGAAACAAGTTATGACATTACTATATGAGATTAAGGGATTAAAATTAGAATTCTTGCAATCTGTAATTATCAAAAATGAGAAATCACACTGCATTCCTCTTACGAGGTATTCAGCGAACTTCTTGGTGCATTTTGTAAATGGCAGGATTATTACCGCCCAGAATGAATTTCATTGTGTAACAGTAATAGTAAATTTTGGAGTATTGTGTCAAAGAACAATATAAAGTAGTTAAATAATAATTAACCTGCCGTGTGAACTATCAGAATACGGAATCGAACCCAGAATAATGACCAGAAACACTGACCATTAATACACGAGGCTGGTCGTTGGTTACAATATAAATTCAAAAACCTTCTCGAATTGTAACATAACCTATTTCAATAGCCATATTTATACCATTATGTTATCGCCAAGGGTGGTCGAGGTAGTTAAGGCGCGGACTCGTGAGCGGAAGCTCTGGGGTTCGAATCCCGCCAGGACCTTCCCTGATTGAGATTTTTTCCAGGGTTTCCTCAATCCTCATAAATGACAAATGCAGGGGAGGTATCCAGAACTTAGGCCTGGAAACTTTCCTTCCTTTAAAAATATCTTTTCATCTCATCTATCATTAGTGTAAAACAATACTAAGTTAAACTCACATGTTGTCAAACTGAAAGCTCAAATTAAAGCAGGCTTGAGTGCTGAGTTTTTGTACATACAAATTCCTCGCAGAACTTGGCGAGCAAGCAAAACATACACATCGTGTTCCGTCCAGGTGGGGGAAGGGGCAGTTATTGATCCAAGGTGTAACCAAACATAAACATATCCATCTGGTATAGCCTTGAACCCAAAACATAGTATACTAACGCCTAGTCTTTCGGTGTAAAAGACATAAAAATATAGAGTGATTTTTATCCAAGAAGTTTACAGCAAATTTATTTCCTTGAATGTGGTCGAACGTTCTAAGAGATCTGCTTACCCTTTCCGTGACTCGATGTCACCGTTAAGAGGGACATTCAAAAAAGTTTGCAAGTGTCACCCGAAAGTCCAAGCTAAGGAAACTTATTCTCACAATCTTTCAAAGTACTCTATCCATCCCTCTCCACACACAGTTGTATAAGGTGCAACCACTTGTCAAATGCACTACGGTACTGGAGCTGAGGCATTGTCAACAGAGCTTGTGCAAGGGCCTGCACTCGTTTAAAATATTTTCCAGCAATGTAAGAGCTCACTCGATAAAACAACTAGAAATTCACGGTTCAAGGTCAGGGCTGTAGGGTGAATGGTCAAACAATTGAACTTTGGCGACTTCCAGTTTCCTTGATTTTGAAATTGTTCTATAAGGAGAGGCATTGTCGTGCAAAAGCAACAGCCTTGAAGTTCCTGTCTTTGGACGCCGTCGCCTCAGCTCTTCAAACAAAGAATCCAAAATCTTCATTCATTGTCATTCTTTCGGGCATACAGAACCTTCACCAATGGGCTTCACTTTGTACTTTGGGGGCACCGAGTTACTGAATATTTGTGTCGCTAGCGAGAAACACACTAACACAATTAGCATAGGCAGTTGTCATCCTAAAGATTATCATAAAAGCATGACAGCTTTGTTTGGCAGATTTACTGTCATATTACGCAAGTGATGAAAGTTGTAGTGAATAACATGTCAACTCTGGAACAGGAAGCAACGTTGCGCACTATTGAAGGTGCGTTGAAAACCCTAAGAAACAAGAAGTCTTCGTTTCTGAAGATAATTGGAAACATAAACCGAATCTTATCGCGCAAAGTGCATTTAGAATGGAGCGGTGAGAAGGCCCGCAGTGTTGCCAAGGGTGTAGTAATTTATACAAAGGGGGTTTAATTCTGTTCGCTAGCACACGTATAAATAGTTGAACAAGGTAACTGGTTTTAGATCCTGCGCTTGAATGCATTTTGCTTTCTTTTTGATAAATACTGTCACTCCACGGCGTTGAAAAGCACAAACCTCTTAATGTCAGGTTAGTTGAGCTACGTTCAACTTCTAAGGTTTACGATTTCTTTGCTCACCAAAATTTTGAAACTTGTGTCACTTCTCAACGTAATCTCCTTGCAGACGTACACATTTTTCACAACGTCGAAGCCATGATTCCATGGCCGCAGCTGCAATTGCGTCCCGAGTGCAAATTGTGCGACCACGGAGAGTGTATTTCATTGTTGGGAAAAAGTAAAAAAGTGTTAAGAGCCAGATCAAGTGAGTAGGGAGCATGATTTTTACGAAGAAATTCCTGCGTCATGTTCCCACCCACCTGGAGGACACTTTCCGCATTTCCAGGTCTTCATGCAGGATTGTGTACACAGATCCCACGGAAATGCCAACTTGGGGGCGATATCTTCCACACTAAACCGGCGATCCTCCGAAACAACTCGCCCAACCATGATGTCTGACAGGCTTGTGCGAGGCCGAGGTTGTTTCGGTTTGTTGTCGCCGACGTTCGGCCTTTTTTGAACTTTCGCACCCACGAACGCCATTTTCACATTCATAACATCTTCACCATATATCTCACTCAACTGGCGATGAATTTCAGTGGGTGTCGCACCGTGCAAATGGAGAAATCAAATGATTGCATACTGTTCTTATAATACTCCTCGCTCTAGCTGCAGCCACTAGGGTTCTGTGCACCGTACATTGTTGCTATTTCTGACACGCATTTATAAAGTGTGCCAGCACATTTTAAACTAAACCGCACGTTTCTATCTGCTGTCAGTCCTGAGAAAAACATCGAAAATCATAGAACTTGAACACACCTCTTATTCAGGGCGCTCGTTAACATCTCAGCTCATCAGCGTCCCATTCAATTCAGGGCTGAAACGAGCGACAAATTTTGCTACGAAGGAAACCATACTTAGGATGCTTTATGTTAGGGAATCTTATTAAGTACCATGGTAAGATAATTGCTGTTTATATTCCAATACTCGCGGTAAAATTTCAATGTCTAAAGCTGTACAAGTTCATGCAGTGTTATTGACCTTTCCAGAACAGAAGTATTCTCCTCTGTAAGGTGTTTGGTGCGAAGCAAATTGAGACTGGACTGTTGGGAGGGACAGTCCGTAGTAGTAAACGGTGTATCTTTATTGTTAACTAGAATGTTAATTCTATATACACATTACAAATATATTTTATGCTTGGATCGTAGACCGTACATGGTTAAGTAGGATACACAATTAGAAAGAGGAAGAAATAATAATACAAATAAATCAATATTAATAATAACTAAATACTTTTTTCTAAAAATGTGAAGAACGGCATTTATAGATATATGAATGGAAACACATTGCATATGATGTACAGTTACACTAGTTATTGCGTTCTAACCAGAAAATAACTTGTTTCTAGCTCCGTGTACTTTGGTCAGGAAAATGCCCAGATTCAACAAATTAGTGTGGTTCGCAAATAGGGCCTAGTGTGCCAGTTGACCTCTAATTATCTGTAGAAAGTTTTCAGGAAACAGCGTTTTTCTCAGTTGTTCCCAGTATTCGGTCAAGAATGTGTACCCATTCCACTCCACAAAATTGTCAAATTCTCCTACCAGAACTAGCTGTTATTTTTTAGCCTTCCAACTCCCCAGTCTAAACCAGACCATTCCTGATCTTACTTTTCTCTCTGAAACGGGCATATATAACCTCTGTGCTATAGGTTAGTTTATTTTCATTCGATAGGCTCAAGAGGACTTTTCGTGTTACATTCTGCCTCGATTTCCTGTCTGCTGATGTCCTCTAGCCTTCTTCAATACGTTTTAGCGGATTCCGAAGTAAGTAAGCTATTGCTACTTGTCTCGTGCGAAATCTACTTATTTGTTAACGCGATACGTTCGTACCACTTGCAGATTTGCCTAATGCCAGATTTTGTAGCGCCACCACCCATTCTTTACGCTATTTCTTCTTAGGAACAGCTTTCTTCTGCCTTTCTCCTTTTACTTGGCAAGCAATTAGCGCGTTTTGTCTCAGGAGCCATTATTTCAAATTACAGGATCACTTTTCAACACACTCTGAAAGTGTTTACTTGACCAAAGTTAGTTGCCAACTTCTGTAGAACAATGGCGATCACACTTGACTTAGATACTGGGAGAATACAATCGAACACAAGAGTTCTGTTGCGTGAAAATAATAGTAATTACAACGTCGCTGCTGCACTAGGAGGGAATTATTGAAGTTACTGAATGAGGTTAATTAAACTTGTTTCTAATATCTATACAGAATGTAGCATGTTCCACATTTCTTTAAGATAATAAATATGGTAGAGAAACATCATAGAGAAAATAAAAATGCCATATGTTGATTTAGCATAATCCAATCTTTGTATGTCTTGTAAGATTTAGTGTCCAGAATTAATGTCGCTAAGGTAGATGTTGCTGGTTTATTAATATAAACGTTACATGTAATGAAAATGAACTTATTATTTTTAAAAGACATGAAATTCTAGTATTTTTCACTGAAATGCAGAAGACCACATTAAATAAGATGGGTAAATCGTGTTTTGATTATTTATTTATGGCTTCTGAATGAAGAGCAAACATATTTAGGCATTATTATTATTATTATTATTATTATTATTATTATTATTGCTATTTCTGTATTTTTCTCCAAATTTCCTACTAAATCCTTAGCTTAAGCTTAGAAAATATAACGTTTCTGAGTAACGACGTTTATGATATAAAAAGTTAGGTTAAGGAGCTTGTAAGCGTAGCTTAGTTTTACAATTATTGAAATGGCAGGTCTCTGAAAAGTGTTTGCAGCAGTTTTACCATATGATACCATTAGAATTAGAGAGAAGAATATTGTGAAGAAATATGAGCAAAGTTCTGCAAAATTGCTATATAAAATAAGGCATTATCCAAGAGCAAATTTCACTGCACAAATGCTACCTCGATTTGTTAATTGTGCTGTATTTCTTTTCTTGGTAGCTTTTTGCCGCTTAAGAACATCCTAACATAATCTGGAATAATAATAATAATAATAATAATAATAATAATAATAATAATAAAGAAAAGCTCGCACTTTTTGTTTTAGTATCAACATTAATTATTATTCGATGGAACTCTTTTCAGTGTTTTTAAGATTTTTCAATAGTGAAAAAGCGTGAACTTGGAACTTTCAGAATTATTGAGAGGAATTCGATTTAACGCCAAAATTTGTATTATTGCCGTAACTTGTGCAACCAGAAGGCTTTAGTTCTCAAGAGCGGGTAGTGCCAACATAATCACCAACCGCCACCAACCCGGCGACTTAAACTTTAACGTAAATAGTATTGTTGGGAGCTGGAGAGTTGCCCAGCGACGTATGCGGGAAGAGATATGAACTTTGTATCTCCCAGGCTAAACATTACACGCAAACGCTTGCGTATGTATCAACTAACGGAGGTCATTCTGTTTCTGAGCGTCATTGCGTTAATAAGTGCATTGTATTAATAGTGAACAGTTGAACCTTTTGCATTGCATGGTTTAGTCAGTGTTGGTGTATAGTTTCACACATATATTTATCTATGAAGTATATATAGATATAAATTGTGAATGTACCACAACAGCGAAAGAAAAGAAAACTATACATAGTGAAGCAAGATAAATAGTGAGGGAAGTGATGTTAAATAGATCAGGAAATGTTAAGCACCATAACTTAAGCCAAACATGCGCAACTCATGAACAATGCACACATTTCAATTAAGCGATGACAAAATATGAAAAATGTCTGAAACATGTATAAGGAACAATACAATATACAGGTGGCAAATTCTAGAAATGCCATGTACAGAATCCTTTGGAAATATTGGGGAGCTCAGCTCTCTCTGCGAAAATTTTGTGAGGACCCATGCACCCCCGGCCTCGAGGAGCCAGCACTTATTTTTCTAAAGACGTTTGGGTTAGCATAATCCTGTCATAAGAATAGAGAAACAATTTTGGAAAATGATGGGTTACTGGAAAATGGCATTGACAGTTTCATTGTTTATTTGGGACGAGAAACAAGTGAAATGAATTACTCGAGTTCTATGGAAGTACTACTATCAATATTATAAAGCGTTTCATTTCTAATATGATCGCCCATGATAGCCCTGTCGTTATTACAATTTCCGTTAATTGCTATTCAATACTTCATTCAGCATTCACCTCCAAGAAATATCAGCGTTTGATAAAATTCTCTCTGACCTACTATATTTATTATATTCAAATATAATGCACCCTGTCACTTTTCATGAATTCCGTATTACCCCTAGTTCAAACACAAATATTTGTACTTTTGGCCGTTAAAAAAATAACCTCTCTTCGCATGATTTTAACTGCGTGACCACAGTAAGGAAAATGAAGACTTCTCTGATCTTGCCACCACAAAAAACTTATAGAGCAGATAGACGCTTCAGAAAGTGAGTACCCAATTATACTTTATTATTTAGTCGAAGAGATGCTAAAACTAGGAAATATTAAGCACATTAACTTCAATGGTCAATGTTTTCTAAACGCCTCATAGCAAAAGCACAGGCTCTGTTTACGATACGTGCTCTATCCATGAACAATACACCCTGCACACTCAGCACATTCCTCTGACTAGCCATCTGTCTAGAACTTCAGAGAAAGCACCTTTCGGAATAAGTCACTCCTCCTTTCACGAACTAAGCGGAGAGCAGGGGAAAACCCCGAGTTCAATTGCAAGTAATGACCTCATCAATGCAGAGAAGTAATACAGGCCAATGTAACAGTCGTGACGCACAGAGAATGTAGCAATGTAACACGTAAAGAAAATAATAATGATACGGGAAAAGGTATGCGCTTTTAATAGTATAAGCTTTGTATGTATACGTGAGATATGTTTAATATTGGCTATTGGCTGTTGGTGCTATTGGCTTCCATTGTAACAGGTTTTGGAAGGAGAATGAGATGAGATGAGATGTTTTCTTTTCTTTTTCTTCTTTTTTGTATCCTTAATAATGAAGTACTTTCTTAATTCCAAGCTTGCTTTGTGCCTATAACGAATGTCCTTAATTTTGCTGGTTACTTTTTCTTTGGAAGAACAATGAGTCTGTGGAACAAATTGTCTTTAACAAAGGACATTATAGCAAATATTGATTTATCCAGACGTTTCACAAGTTTTCCTTGCAGATAGATATATTTGAGTGTGTGATGAATTTACTCCATATGCATATTTGTGTTAATGCCAGCTTGCAACCTGTGACAGTAAGTAAACTCAGAGTTGTCTTACAGTAGAAAGCATTGTCTGAAATGCGCTGGCATCTCTCTCTTCCAGTAATGTTCTTACAATCTTGTAATCATTTGGCCATTTTGTTGACCTTTGACCTTTTACATTTTTTTTCTCCAGGCTCTGTCTACGTGCCATGTACAATAGTCTCGGTGTTGGCGCCTCCATTGTTGAAATCCAAACATTATAGAAGGACTTTTCTAAATCTGACACAAAAACTTTATGGGAAATATTTTCAAATTTCGATTTTTATGCGCTGGAAAAATATGCACATGAAAATCACTCCTGTTGGATATAAGAAAGGCCTCGTGTCATCAATTACTAGTAGTGTGATGAGTTCGAAACCATGGCTATTAAGTCCATGCGTTCCGTCAATACATACACGGTCATTTCCATATATTTTTAAAGTTCGCTCTGTGTGTTGTTCATTGTAATCAAAACAAAAGTTGTATTTTTTATTCTGGTGGAGAGTCACTGACTATGTGGTTTATAAAACAATACAGAGGGGCTGTCACACTTCATTCATCCATGCCTCAATACTGCCAATCCCGTCATTTTGATGTCTTGACTGACGAGCACAAACTACAGCATCGTTCAATACAAATCCTGTCTGGTCAACAGACGAATTCTTTCTAATTTAGCATCCGACACCGAATCTCTTGTTTTGTCTAGTGTGAATTTTGTTTGCAATACCTGTAGCTACACCGTCTCTTTCTTTTTCTGGCAGTTCCAAGTGTCTTACCAGCATGAGTTGAGAAAAATAGGGATTCTCCATCTATCGGCCTGCCGACTCATTTTGTAGGAGGGACCGCCATGGGTGGCCGAGGTCGTTAAGGCGCGGACTCGTGAGCGGGAGGTCTGGGGTTCGAATCCCGCCAGGATCGTCCTCCCCGACTGAAGTTTTTTCCAGGATTTCCTCATAAATGGCAAATGCCGGGGAGGTACCATAAACTTATGCCTGGAACGTTTCCTTCCTAAAATAAAAGAAATATCCTTTCCCAAAATATAATTTATCTTATGTATTAGCTGTGTCCACCGCTTGTGGACCTCAGCAGTAAAAACGGGCGTTAAACACTATTAAAAAAAGTTGTAAGACATTTTTTTTGATTGATTTATTTATGGACGTTCTTTAACATCTCAGGTCATCAGCGTCCCATTCAATTCAGGGCGTGAAACGGCCGACAAATTTTGCTCAGAGGCCTCTCTTTCAGGCTTGAGGTTCTTTATCGTACCGTAAATGTACGACAGGGGACCCACGACTTTACTTCCCTTCCGAAGGAAGCCATACTTAGGATTTTTACGCCCGAAAAAATCCATCGGTCCTGGCCGGGTTCGAACCCGCGTTCTTGGGTGTAGGAAGCAAGTATGGTAACCAGTACACCACCAGGACCGACATATGTAGGACATATGTGATAAGTGATAACTTAGACGTAACTTAGGAGCGATAACATTCAGAGCTGCAAGCTTACACTAATGAGCAGAAGAAGAGAAGCGATAAGTCATTCACACCTACAAATTAAGAGGCGTTCGTTTTTCTCCGCTGCCGTTCGTGAAAGAAGGCGTGAATTATTCCGGAGGATGCTTCGCTGTGACGTCTCTCCAGCTCCCAATAGTAATCATGGTTGGCATGTTTGCTAGAATTGTGCTTTCGTCTGTCACCTATACCAAAGTAAGCAAAGCATAACAAGCTTCTAACGCAGGTCGCTAGATGACAGTCTATGCCTTTTTCTATTGAAAAGTTAAATATAATACAGAACCTTTTAATGGCATTAATATATAAACAGGGTTTTAGCATAATCCTGTTGCAAAATATCTTGAAATAAAGATAAATGATTTTGTTGTTATATTTTTTTTCATTTATAGGTCTTATTGACAAAAATACGGCCATTAATTTTGAATTGGATTAAAAGTGTAGAATTTAAATAATGGGATAAGGAACCAAATTTCATAATGGACATGGAAAATCACTATTGAACTACTTACTGAATAAATTAACGGGCATTCCGTTGTTAAATAGATTTTTGGTAGGAGCTATTACTGTAATGACAAGAACTGGGTATTGCAACTGGTAGATGACGTAGAAGTTTTATTGTACGTGGTACAGTCAGACGCGTACTCACATAGGGATGAACTAATTGAATTGAACATATGTACAATTATCAACGTTGTCTATGCGGCGTGATAGCGTAGTTGTGTAGTCAGACTAAAAGCATGAAGGTAGTAGTTACTAGGTTCGGTCCCACAAGTGCTATTATTTTTTCTTCTTCTTTAATCTTCACAATTTGTCTTTTCTGCTCTAAAATTATAAATTTTACTTTTTAATGCTACTTATTAGATAACATGGCATTTTGACGCAACGGCATGAGAACTCAGATGGTTACAATGTTTTATTCTATTTAGTGGCATACAATCCTCTATTAATTTATATTTACGAAAATAGGGGAGCGTAGTCCGTCAGGCCATAGCTCGCCGCAGCAAACCACTGGGTCCACCGCTTTCTAGGATTTACCTGAGGTTAGCATTAAGGTTAATGGGTGTATATATGAATTAATTGCGAATTTCATTTAGACAACGCGTGGTAACAAGTGAAAAACTCAGTTTTGTAATAAGGAGCAACACATTGCAGTCAGAGAGTTGCCGAGGACATTGCATAGGTAACATTACGTTTAACACACACACAAAAAAAAAAAAAATGCAACATTTACACTGTTATAAACGGTCACCCAGAGAAGAATGTGCATCCCCACTGTTTCGCAATCTTCCGTTCGAAACAGCGGAGAGAGCTTCTATGTGTAAGGATAGGTGTGCAGAAAGGCAGCGGAGATATGTGCTATCTCCCTTAATGCCGAAAGACAGCGAAAGCATGCGGGGAGAGGTGCAAATCGTTAGCTGGTTATGATAAGCGGTGTAAATTTTGGCGTACAAATGTCTGATATTTTATAAAACAGTAGCACAAATGTGTTTAATTAATTTATTTATGCAGAGATAATTGCAGGTAGTACAGTTTATTTCGTGACATGCGCACTCAGAATTCGTTCCCGCTAAATAAATAAATAAATAAAAAATATAAAAAAATAATAAACCAAGCCAGTATACACAATATGTGATGGAAGTACTTGTGGCCTGTTTAAACAAACTGATACGCTTAACAATAAAGCAGAAAGGTTAGCTTATGGCCATTTCATTGGGAATTGTGCCTTTATTAAGAAAATCGTGATATTACATTACTTATAACAGCGTTAAGCTTGTTCATTAAATGTGAACAAACAGCACATATACATCGATCTCATTGTTTGGAGTCAGACATGCACTGGATTAGTGTATCAGATGGTTGTGTATGACAAATGCTAAAATATGACCTGTTAATTCATTTGCATACAACTTTAATGCACTGAATGTCATATAAAATATTTACACCCTCGTTATTACTGCGTAACGCATGGCTTACTTCGGAAGGATTAAAAGTAATTACTAAACATGGAATCCGCTGTCCCATTACGATTTGCTCCCAATTACCTTCAGTGCAAGTGGAGACTTGTTGATGAGCATACAAAATTCAAAGGTAAATACATTTTGTCTCTGAGAATTCTGCTTGATAGGCGCTCTATGCATCATGAGAAGTAACACTATACATCTAATGAAATACCTTACTTGTGATACACTTAATTTATAAAGAGACTGCACAATCATTAAATTTTAAGAAAAGGTGTCAGTAATCCCTTAAAGAGCTGATGAATGCAGATTAGTTCTCGCGTAGAACTCTGCAACAGCAAAAACTTCAGGTCAATATTTATATCACGTGATCACAAGGGCTTCTAACAAAATGGCCGATAAAGTATTTATTTCTTCAGAGTAGATACGCACTATTAATGAATTTCTTATTAAAGCCAAAATCCCCGCTGCACAAATTCACCAGAGACTTCAAAGTACATATGAAAATGTATGCTAGCCAGAGGCGGCCCGTCAATAAGGGTCAAATGGGCCCGCTCCCCACCAAAGGAAGTTCTATAATTACTTACCATTTTGTCACCCCTGGTCAACCTTTAAAATAATAATAACAACAACAATAATAATAATAATAATAATAATAATAATAATAATAATGCATGAAAACAGCAAAGTATAACCGATTAGTTCTTAATTGTAACTTATGCAATAAGCGCGTTTCCTCTCTACTGTAGTAACGGTAGCATGCGGGTCCTCCGTTAGCGAGGGTGGATCATGGGCCAACCCGAAAAATGTTACGCTTTAAACTTATGCCTTAATGGGTCAACAGAGATTTACAAGAACTTATAGTTGTCTTACTCCTTTCTGCGTTCTCTTGGGCCAGCAGGAAGACGGCCCATGGCCAGCGCTCGGTATTCTCTCTTTTCTTAGAAACCAGATATTGAGAGGTTACTGACTAGGAATTTTTTTCGTACTTTGTTTAAAACTGAGTGGCTTCCTCATTGTTTGTCAGCGGAAACTTTGCAACATTGATTTCACAGTTTTAACTGTAAAGTTACAAAGAAGCGTATCTGTGTTGTGGCAATGAATAAAACGGGCGTTTTATTGAAGACTCCGTTTACGCCGCTAAGTTTAACTCTTAAGTTGGAAATAAAACGAGTTGGACCATATCAACCGAAAGCTATAGGATCTTACTCAGCAAGACGGCACAAAATTAAGAAGTTTTTTTATGCGTTGAAAAATACCTTGGCTGATAGCGTGTGAAATGAGAAACATATCTTGTCTAATGATAAGATTAGAAAAGAAATAGAAATAGAAAGGCAAGTTTCGTTTCTGTACAGATCGATGAAACGACATACATTACAAGCATGTCACAATTTCTTGGATATTACGATACATCAGTGGGGGTAAACCGGTTGAAAGATTCATAAAATTCATTGCTGTTTCTGAATTGACTGCAGAAGGCTTTTAACAGCTGGATTACAGGAGTTCCACATAAACCAGAAGTTTATAGCACAAACATATGATGACGCTGCAGATATGAGAGAAAGTTGGAGGGAGTGTAAGTATTGATAAAAGAGACCTTCCCCCACGCCGTTTGGGTGTCAGTCCTGGTGATCGAACCCCAGACCTCGGGCGCCCGCGGCGGTGATGAGCAAGTAGCGGGTAGCACTTCATTATCAGAAAAGATGCTCCCGGATCATATTCAACAGCTGACTAGGCAATTCGTATGTGCGTAAAATTGCACCATGTAACTAGTGCGTGATGTAAACGCTTACTTGCGCTTTCGAGTGGCGCAACATGGAGAAACGCGAACTTGCGTGTTGCGTGTAAACAATATCACGATTAAACAGCCCTTTATAGTACTCAGAGACTGTTGGAGTCCCTTGCGGTATCAATATTATCCCCCCTCCCCCAATCTATTTCGTGACTTCAGGAAATAAGAACAACGGTTTCGCTCCTTAATTATTAAATTTGATAGGTAATATTAACAAAAAATCTCAGGGCATTTAAAGTGCAGTCTTCTAACAGATGACTCGTTGCCGCTTTTGGACTGAGGAAAGAAGTTCAGACACCCATCTTGCACTAACCTTATTCGTGTTTAAATGTTCTGAATAATTCCAAAGACTGTTGTTTTAGAAAAGTCCAACCTTGTTGCTATTTCTGTAACTTTGAGCCGCCGGCCTTCCACAAGAGCGATGTTTTCAGGAGTAAACACCTCCAAGGGCCGACCTGCACGCTTTTCGTCTTCAATGCTTTCTCGGCCCATTTGAAAAGTTTGGTCCATTATTTTACGGTAGAATATGAGGGGGATGTTACTCCTTATATACCCAATCGTTGTTTAATTTCATTTTAAGTAACCCTTTCTTTTGTGAAGAACTTAATAACAGCCCGATACTGCATTTTGAACATGTCACACTCTTCTACACATAGCCTTCTTTATGCAACTATATCTGAACACAGTGGAGCGGAAGTTACAGCTGCAATTATTTACTTAACAGATAAGGGTTTTGTGAAGGCGATACTTTTTATCGGCGAGGCCAGAAACTTGCGAACCTACCTTCCTACATCATTAACCATGTAAGCTTAAGTAGGAATAATTATGACATTCACTAAAACCAGTGATGCACTAATTTTGGTCACTGACACTGTATAATTTTTTTCCCTCTCTATATGAACACGCCATTTAAAACTATGTTGTACTTTATTTGAATCTCAAAATGCTTATATTTTTATGTAATTTTGCATTTTCAATTTATCATACCTATGTGTTTGTAAACGTTATACATTATATATTAAAATGTCAAATATTTACTGTGGATTTATGTGCATTTACTATGCCAATAAAGCAAATTCTCTCTGAATTATATCCATATCCACTCAATTGTGATAATACTAGACTTATTCCCTGTTTTTGTGATCGCAGTTTTATTCAATCCTCTGTCGATGTATTCTGTCAAGCGGGGAGAGTTGATGAATGAAGTTATTATGTGTAGCCCGTCAGTAGCCCCCTAGCATCAGGGTAGTGTCGAGGGTTGGCATTTGTGAGTGCGACTTTGTCGACAAGCTCTCACATCAAAATCTAAACAACACATTCTGCATGCGCGCGCATACACACAGTCCGGGACGCATGAACGTTTTGCATGTTACGAAACATGTGATGGTATCTGGTATTATGAAATTTGGAAGAAAAAGTTTCCCACAATTATTCTCTTACAGAAATAAAAGAAGGGAAACATTACAAATTAAACGAGAAGGTAGGTAATAGTTTTAAAAATCTCATTTTATTTAAAGGAGTTGCACACAATCATTATTCAGGAAGGGCAAACTTAACTTTTCTGTGGCATCATAGACTGCCAATTCTGAAGGAATGTACCTAGTACCTATGTATGTATGTAGCTATTACGGTTGAACTCATTAAACCTTTCTCTCTCTCTTTATATATACATATATGTATGTGTATATATCCGTTAACGCTCTAGAGGGCGCAATGTTTGCTTTTTCTCAACGAAACTCGGCACATAACCATCAAATAACAAAATATTTGTCCAGTTCATTAACCAGCAGAATTGGATCAACTGGGGGTGTGGTTAATCGGAAGAGAAAAAAAAACGAAAACATATAAAAATCGCCCTAGCGGCAAAATTGTTGTTTTTTCGCAACGAAACTCGGCACGTTTCTTTAAAATAAATTGATAAAAGCAGTTTTTGGAAATTATGGCAATGGGGGACATTAGAAGTGGGGGTAAACCTGAAAAACGAGTGGGGCTTAAAGAGAAATTTAAAAAATTGCGCTAGCGGCCATAATTTTTAAACATTTAAACAAAAATCGACGTGTTTCATTGAAATAATAATAATAATAATAATAATAATAATAATAATAATAATAATAATAATAATGTTTCCGAAAATTATTGAATTCGGACAATCACGAGGGAGAGCTGGATCGCCTTGCTTTGATCTAGCAACAGTAGTAAACAAAACCAATATTAACACAGCTGATGTGAAGACGGACGAATAGCAATTGACAGACTTGCAGACATGTTACAAATTTCCCATGGCAGTACATTTTCGATTCTACATGATCACGGAACATGAGACGTGTTTGTGCGAGGTGGGTCCCAAGATTTCTGACTCCTGAACAGAAGATGATGGAGTAGAAGTGTATAGGGAACTGTGACCATCCTCCATACTACCCAAGCTTAGCCCCTTGCGACGGAGAATACTTGAAAAAAGGCCACACCAATCTGGATGTAGCCTTGTGTATTCCATGTGTTAAAATTACATTCTCATTCTTTTTTGACTAGCCCTCGTACATCAAAGTTGTACTAGAAATGTGAGGGGAATTTCGTCCATCAACGGACCAGCAATTGATGCTACCTTCGCCCTTGCAACTTGCGCTAAGCTGCGGCCGCAAGAGAAAATACTTTTTTGTAAAACCGGTATGAAAATAATAATAAAAACAGTCTTAAGTTAAGAATTGAATGAATGACCTTCAGTAAATAAAACAACACATTTTTGCTGGGAAAGTTTTATCTAGGAGAATTTAATTTCGTTTTATTTTTCGTTAGGTGGCAGGGATGCAGTTAGTTCTCAAAATTATGTTATTTATAAACAAAAAGCAGTGTTTGAATATCTGTGTGCGTAAAAAGAAAGCACATGAGCATTAAGAGGTGTTTAAAAATTGTGTTTGGAGAGATGGCGATGGTAAAAGACTGTCAGTCGTTGTGCGAGAGAATTAGTAACCGTATAAGACAACATGAATGTGTTTATCAATCATTCGCTGCAAATAAAGGAGATAAGAACAAACAGCAAACTCAAATTTCACGTTAATTTTGCTTCTTTGACTTGTTTAAATTAAGTAAATTCTTGTAATTTGTAGTACTTTGTATTATTTATAAGAGTGTGCACGAATTTTTAAATTACACCATTAATGTGACGCAGTTGAAAAGATTGAAAAACGTTATTTTAGATATTTTTATTTTAGCAGTAAATTTAAAGTGTATTTCCTCATATCAAACATTTCATAATTGAACAACAAAGAATTAACACACTTTCTCACAAAACTCAAATATAGTCAATTATATAATAATCACAGTATTGTGCACGAGAAACACACACACACACATGTTCTAAAGGATCCGAAAGCCGATGTCAGAACAACTTTTTTGCACTATCCTGTTTCTCCGGTGCTAATAATGGAAGGTTACGAGCTCTGGAAGTAACAGGCGCCCCAACGTGGGATAAACAAAGTATTTTATTTCTAGTGGACATCCGAGACTCCGGTTACAATCACAGCATTTTATTTTCCCACAGTTAGCCTTGGAAACAGCAGGACTCGTCAGGGAGTCTTCTATCGCTATAAGAACTCTCGGCGCCAGCAACCCCTGCTGTTACATTACACAAAGCCTGGAGATCTGGCTACAAGAGAATGCCTTAATACGTTGCGCGCAAGTTTCGTCACTCACTAAGATGTAACATAATTAAATTTAGGCAAGTCACTGACATGCAGCCGCCATCTTCAAAACTCGTGGATGTTTGTTATACAGGACTTATGTTTAACTATTGGCCTCTCAGGTGTGTATTTATTTATGGACTCTAAATAAAGTAAAAAAAAAAAAAAATAAACATTATGTGCAAATGTTATTAACTGCCTATGTCTCAGTCAGCCATTTGCCGGCAGACTAATCGACCGGATCATGGTCTTAACTATTCGTAATATCCTGTTTGCAGTAACATTTTTTTAACGGTGTTTAACGCCCATATTTACTTCTGAGGCACCACAGGCGTTCCAGGCCTAAGTTTAGGGTACCTCCGCAGCATTTGCCATTTATGAAGATTGAGGAAAATCTGGAAAAAACCTCAGTCAGGGAGGAGGTCCTGGTGGGAATCGAACCCCAGGCCGCCCGTTCGCGAGTCCGCACCTTAATGACCTCGGTCCCACCCTGGCGGTACATTATACCTTAAATACTCTTTCATCTGTTAATATTAAAAGCACTCATTTTTATGTACTGACCTTTACTTCTTCGAATTTCTACTCCGTTGTATTTCAGTTCATGTATAATGTAAGGGTTGTTTCTGTAGACTCTGTAGTATTGATTGATTTGCTCTTTAACAGCCCAGGTCATCAGCGTCCTATTCAATTGCGGGCGTGAAACGGCCGACAAATTTTGCTCAGAGGCCTCTTCTTTCAGGCTTGAGGTTCTTTTTCGTAAATGTACGACACGGGACCCACGGCTTTACTTCTCTTCCGAAGGAAGCCATACTTAGGATTTTTACGCCCGAAAAAATCCATCGATCCTGGCCGGGTTTGAACACGCGATTTTGCGTTTAGGAGGCAAGTACGGTTACCACTACACCACCAGGACCGACTTTGTTTGTAAGGATTTCCACAAATAATGGTACCACGAGGTAAGATTTGGGAACATCTAACCCTCCAGAAATAATTCTGTCATTAAAATCTTTCCTTAGAGTCTGCAAACAAGAGGCACTGTGGGGTGTGGCAGAATGTTGTTGAAAGGATTCAAGTTGTCTTTCATTAGTGGACAATTGTTATAAAATTGCGAGATACATCTCTGAATTTTGAGTATATGGGAAAAGTGTTAGCCCTATTATTTTCCTTGTAATTACAGTACGTCATTCCAACTTCTTCATAATACAAGATAATGTCGTGTATTAATCGCGAACTTCCTGTACTCTGTCTATAATTTTGCGAAGAAATGTAACCAAGTACCAAAATAAAACCAAGAATCACAGGAGAACATTATTCAATAACCCAAATCCAAAATTCGCACTGCTTATGTCGAGTAATTTAAATGTCTACGTCTGCTTTTTTGAAATGACTTGTTTCCTATGACATGCGACATGACACGTCGTTTTCGGTTAGGAATTCTACAATTTATTGATCCTGTTTTCCTATTTATGTGGAGCCGGAAAATTTGGATTTTTATTAAATGATTTATTTATTGTCGCTTTGACTGCATTAGTTTTCTAGCGACGTTTTTGGGTTGTGGACTGATAGTAATGATGGCACAAATGAGCTTGGAGTCTTTGGCACCTTAATGCTCTCTGGCATTTGCCCTCAAAGCGTAAGGAAAAATTCCGAAAAAACTTACCCCAGGCAGCTTGACCTAACCGGGATTCGAACCCAGGATTTCCGGATTAATAGTCGCGAACGCTACCACTAGAATACGGAGGCGACGCCCTTTAAGTTGCTGTACAAGATTCCTTTTCCATATAACAGTCATATAAAAATGAAACTCCCTGTGCAGACTCCCTCTCCATACTTTGAAAATAAATATTACAGTTACCAGTTTATCCTTATTCTCCAATATAGTATTATAGTGAAATTTTTTACCTTTATAAGAAGAAAACATATCCAAAATATTTTTATTGGTTAGTTATAAAATAAATAAATGTAATATTATGTACCCTTTTCAACGATTAACTTTACAATATTATAGTTATGAAGGTTTTTTTTTATTTATTTTTTTTTTTTTTAGAAATAAAAGTTCGTAAGGTCTTTAGAGTATGGGGCAATAGATTTACATTTTTTATTTATTTAAGAAATATATAACAAAACATATATTCCTTGCTCTCTCAACCCCATAATTATGCGTAAACGAAAGATTTGATACAAAATGTGGATAATTTCAGTCCCAGTATTTTCTTATTAAAATTTATTCGTTAGATATATTAGCAACTTAAAATTTTTCAATAAATAGCCAAAGTGTAGAGGATTATTATTATAATACTATTTCAGGACTAACAGTGAACATTAAACTGCTTAAAAGCAATTTCTAACACTCGGCAATGCAATTATGAAAAACAGGAATTTCAACATAAATTTTAGTAGTGCCAACAAGATAAACTGAGAAAAAGCAATTCATGCTTAAACAGAATGTTTCAGAAATAATTGTACAAACTATGGTGGCGGGTTCCTCACACCAAACCAGTATAAATATATGTCCGGAAATCCTCAGTTTTTGAGGTATTAATGAAACACGTTTCAAGGTATAATCGAGGAACTTAAGTTCGTAAGCAAAAATGACAATTATTTTATTAGGTAATCGAATGATATTATCGATACAAGTGTCTGCTGATGCACTCAGTGTATTCTAGATGATCATGTTTTGCCAAAGTGACTGTTTACATTTGTCATTTGAGTGCATTCTGGTTGATCTCTTTCTCTCGTCACTTGTGTTGTGTTTAACCATGAGAGGATATCCATTTCGTGCCCCTGCAAATAAGAAGAGCCACGTGGTTTATGCATGATGGGGCTCCATCATTGTTCGAAGATGCACTGGCTGATATCTACCTTGACAGATGGATAGGTAGGGGAGAACCAGTTCCATGGCCTGCACGTTCCCCCGATCTCAAAACTTTGGCTTTTTATCTGTGTAGCCAGTTAAAACAAGTGCTTTATGCAGCAGATATTCTTAAGGCAGAAACACTTCAATGTATCATGGAAGCCTAAGAAACCGTTCGAGACCGTATGGGAATATTTGAAAGAGTGCGATAGCTCTTAATATAACAAGTGCTTGCGTGTGTGAAAGCAAGAGGTTTGAACGTTTATTTTGAGTTTCTCCGTTAACATTGTGTTTATTGAGTTTTGTTTCTTGTTTTGATAAACCTTCTTAATAATTCAAAAACTAAGCATTTCCGGACGTATATTTATATGGTTCCCCCCTTGTATTGGTAAACTTTCTTAATAACTCAAAACTAAGGAGGTCTGGGATTCGATTCCTGTCTAGATGGTCCTTCCTGACAGTTTTTTCCAGGTTTACGTCCCTTCTCATAACTGGCAAATGCCCGGGAGGTACTCCAAACTCAGGCCTGAAACGCTTCCTTTTAAAAAAAATCCTTTTCCAATTTATAATTTAATTTCATGTATCATCAGTATACACTCTCTGTGGTGCCTTATTTATGAAGATGGACTTTTATCATTATTCATTCAAAATTCAATTAACTGCGCTAATTAGCTGTACGGCAAAATAAACGCTAAAAGTTTAATGAGTTTGAAATATATTAATTGAAATGTCAAAAAAAGAAACACACTCATAAAAAAGAAACGCAACCCTATAATTGTTTGATTATTTTTAATTTTACACATTATTATATCGGAATTATTATAATTTCATTAATTTTTTAAACATTAAATATTTTTCCAAAGATTTTGCAAACACTCTTATGTATTCAGATATCATTTTGAGTCAGTAATTACCTTTATTGTATGAACATGAACATGAATGCAAGTTAATCACATGTAGAGTAACACAAGGCAAAACACCTGCATTGGCAACACGACGACACATCTTTCAACCCTCAGTGGCACTCTCAGTATCGGGTGTTTCCTCCTTTAACTTATATCACAGCTTGCAACCTTACGGGCATGCAACAGATCAAGGTCATTACATTTTCTTGTAGTATGATCACGCAAAGTCTCCCGAAGTTCATCAGGAACAAATGACGAACATTTTCTCCCATTATGTCCCAAACATGTTCAATGGAGTTGAGGTCAGAGCTTCGTGCTGGCCAAACTAGCGCCTGAATCCCCCACCTCATGATAGTACTGTGTTACAATGTGGACGGGCATTGTCAAGCATGAAGCGGAAATCATTGCCAACATACGGAATATAGAGGACAACATGCTTCTGAAGAATTCCTCAATGTGCCGCTTTGCATCAGGGCCCCGTTCTCACAAAAACCAACTCTTTCTCGGCTTCCGCACTGATACCAGCCCACACCATGACGGAACCTCCTCTGAAAGCCGTCGTAAGGTGCAAGGAGCATACCTTTCTCCAGTCCCGCATACTCTTTCCCTGCCATCAGGAGAGTTTAGGCTGCACCTCCACTTATACGTGAATAGGACAACTTTCCATTGCTCCTTAGTGCACTTCAGATGTTGACGTGCAAAGGTAGGGCGTGCTTGCCTATGTTGCTGGGTAAGCAAGGGGCATCTGGCTGGTCTTCTAGATCTGAGCTGTGCTTCTTCAAATCTCCTTCTCACTGTTCTCGCGCTGACATTGACTCCTGATGCCCTTTGCAAGCGATTTTGAGCTTCTACGGCTGTTGTGTGACGATCAAGCAAAACTTGCAGCCAAAAAAATTGATCACCTCTGGCTGATGTCAACCTTCTGTGACATGATCCCAGTCTCCTGTATTAGATACTAAGTTCCCTGAACCTACGGAATGTTCTTTGTATAGCAGAGACATTGACTCGTAACACCTGGACAACATAGCGCATGCCCTGTCCATCTTTCAATACACTGTTTTAGCAGCCTCCTCTCGACTTAACGGCATCTTTCCTTTCATCATTATGTGTTAAGCTGATTAAAATATAACAATAGATGTAACAACGATTCCATTAGACATTTCAATTGTTCCAGGTGTAAAAATACGATTAAATTTTCATGGTCATACAATAAAGAAAATTATAGACTCAAAATTATATCTGAATACACAAAGAGTGGTTGCAAAATGTTTAGAAAAGTATTTAATATTAAAAATGTATGGCATTATAATATTGCACATATAAAAATGTGTAAAATTTAAAACATAAAAAATTTCAGGTGTTAAACAAATTGTTCTCTCTCTCTCTCTTTCTCTCTCTCTCTCTCAGTGTATATACTTGAAAATAAAAGATGTGACAGCGCTAACAATTAAGTGACAAGTTGAAGATACAAACTGGAGTTTAATTCTTTTCCGATTCTCCCTCAGATATTAAGAAGTGTAAACCTAGCAAACAATGCAGCAGTATACATTTTTATACAGTATCTCAGAAAGTTATAAAACTATCAATATGAACATTTTAAGAGATATTAAGAAAATTTAACTCAAGACGCTCTGTAAATTTTAACTCTATAATGTACATAACAAGTTTTTTTTTAAAGATTTTAAACCAAAATAAAATATTGTTAAAAAACTGAAAACACTGTGATATATTGTACTTTTCTTATAAACTATTGGTGAAATTGGCATGTTTTATTTTATATAAAAATGTAAAAAAAATTATTGATTATCAGCCAATATTTAAATACTTCTAAATACCACACTTCACGGTCAAGCCAATCCCAAGGAAAATGCACATTATATCAAAATATTAAGTTATCAGGAAACAAGATTTATTTTTGTTTAAATACGTTTTATGTTCATAGAGAATTAAAATTGACAGAATATTTTTAATTAAGTATTTTTAATATCTCATAAGAATATCATATTGATAGCTTTATAAGCTTCTGAGATGCAGTGCAAAATATATATGCTGCATTATTAGCTAGATTAACGCTTCCTGGCTACCTTAAGTGCGCGGAGATATAACATCAATAGCAGATTTATTACAGTTTTCTTTGATAACAATTTGCGAGCTGCAACTCTACACAGGTTGAATACTTCCCCATTAGATATATCAAAGAGATATCTGTCGATTTATCGAAAAGATATCAGCTTGATATTCCCTATCAAACATTTCAGAAACATTTATGGAACAATTAAGTTATGGAATAGATATCGTACGTTTCTAAAACGCTTATCTATCCGATAGCCTATCGCACAGATTGCCGGTGTTTCAGAAACCTGCCTTAGAGAGTCTACATTGAAAGCTAGATTGTGTGAGATGGTGTACCAAGGCTCAAAGGCACTACACATACAATTTTATTTTTTTAAATATACATTGACCGAGGAAAAACGAGTTGCATAAATTATTGAACGCACTTTGAAGTATGTTAGCATAAAGAAATTCCATATATTAAATTTGTGAACGTTTTGGGCTGCAAAGGTAGAAAGAGGACTCAAGGAAATTGGTCTGGGTTCAACATGGCAACGAGGCAGTGCAAACAATAAAAACGTACGGAAGAAGGTTAGAACAAGGATAGACGATATCAGCAGGCGGGAAATTCAGACAGAATGTAACACGAAAGTCTGGAATGAAATTAAATTACCTTGAAGTAAACAGGTATATATGCTTGTTCTAGGGAGAAAGGCAAGATCAGGAATGGCCCGGTAAAGACTGGGAAGTTGGAAGCCTCAAAAAATAACGGATACTTCTGATAGGAGTATTTTCCCATTTTGTGTTGTGGGGGGGGGTGAGGAATGGGTACATATTCTTGGCCGAATCTACTTACAGGGAACACCTGAGGAAAAAGGTGTTTCCTAAAAACTTTTTATGGCAATTATAGTAAGATTTGCATGTTGGAACCTGTTTGTGAACCACACTAATTGGTTGAATAAGGGCCTTTTCGTAACCAAAGTGTACGAAGCCAGAATCAATTTATTATAAATTATAATTATAAATAATGTAATATGTTTCCATTCATATATCTGTAAATGTCGTTCTTCTTTATTTATACATTATTATTGTTTTATTTATTATTATTATTATTATTATTATTATTATTATTATTTTATTATTATTATTATTATTATTATTATTATTATTTGTTCCTCTATCTAATTGTGTGTCATACTTAAGCATGTACGGTCTACGACCCATGCATAAAATATATTTGTTATGTGTAAACAGAATTTTTAACAATAAAGAAACACTTGTTACTACAATTTGTGGTCGCACTAAAAATGCTCATTATGTTGAAAACTGACGAAGTCTTAGGTCAAATTCTTTGTCTGATCCACTTTTAGCGAACGAATGACAAATGACGACCCACGTGGCGAATTAAATTAGGCTATAACAAAGGAACATAATTAGAGGTAAAGAAGTACTGGGATAAAACTCGCTGATATGTTCAAGATAAGGCTTGAAGGAATTTGGGACTTTCGAGAACTATCGATCTCTAATGCGGTAGAGCACCGGTGTGCTTAGTATTTGAAAAGAGGAGGTGCATTGGGCGACTGTTAAAAGGCTAACTGCTCGTCGAGATCCCCAATGAACAAGCGGCTTGGGGGTGCAACAGTTGGCCCCAGTTGTTGGCGTACGTCCAAGATAACACCTGTTAGAACCTACTTGTTGCAGCCCCTGCCAAAAACAAAGAGTGGAGGGAATTTACTGCTGCACACTTATTGTTATTCTTTTCCACTTTATTCTTTTTCCTTTAGCTATTTATTTTATGTTTTTTCAATACTTGAATCATTCCGGTTAGCTTTTTTGCACTCAAGTTAGTTTATTTTTTTCTCCCTTATTTTTGCTGCGTAGTCTCTTCGTTATCTTGATTTTTCCATGGTTCATTTCCTCTTAATTTTCATGCCAAATGTTTGATTTTGATACCTCTTAGGCTTTCACGGCAGGTGTTATAATTAAAACAGTTAAGATCTTCTAGGCTGTTTTGCCGTGGTTCATGGTTTAATATGCTACCATGGCTTTCGCCAAACACTGCGGTGGCATAATCAGTGGACAATGAACAACACCTGGTTGCTAAAAGACGACAGTATTGATCCGTCTCTATTTTTATAAGGTCGATTAATATTATATGAGTAGGAAAGGGTGGGGATGGAGGGAAGTTAGTCGTTTGTTTTTAAAAACCAGTTTCCATGTGCTACTTAGGTGATAGCCGCCGTCTCTGTTAAAATTGTTTGGATGTTGTTGTATTTCCAGAGTCATCCGTTCAAATCAAACGGCAATATCTAACACCTCTTCAAACTATAACTCAGGTCTTTTCTAACATACATAGAACATGTTACTGTATTTATCGCACGTATATTAAAAGAAAATGCATAAAATTTGTGTTCATACCAACCGTTAAATTAGGGTAAATGCTGCAAAAGACCCTAGGTATCCTCTTGACACTCGGAAATGTATAAAATATCGTATAAGTGTGGCAAAGTGTACATAGGCATGACCGGAGGGTCCATTAAAAACTATTGGAGGAACATCAGTGACACCTTCGCCTTAAACAACCTGAACGATCTGCGGAGCAAAGTATGCCACAAATAAATGTCGTGGCACACACTTTAATAAAACAGAAGTGATTGCAAAAACTCAAGGCTTTTACAATGTAGCCAGGAGGGAGACAATGGAAATGCAACGGTATCCAAATAACTCTTAACACAGACTGCCACCTAAGTAGCACATGAAAACCGGTTCTTAAAAACAAACGACTACTCCCTCCTCTCTCTTTCCACTACTCACGTAATATTGATCTTTTTTTTTTTTTTTTTTTATTGATTTATTTATGGACGCTCTTTAACATCTCAGGTCATCAGCGTCCCATTCAACTCAGGGCGTGAAACGGCCGACACATTTTGCTCAGAGGTCTCTCTTTCAGGCTTAAGGTTCTTTTTCGTGCCGTAAATGTACGACACGGGACCCACGGCTTCACTTCCCTTCCGAAAGAAGCCATACTTAGGATTTTACGCCCGAAAAAATCCATCGGTCCTGGCAGGGTTTAGGAGGCAAGTATGGTAACCACTACACCACCAGGACCGACTAATATTGATCGAACTTCTAAAACAAGATAGAGACAAATCAGTCCTGTCACCCTTTGACAGTCAGGTATTGACACTGATGATGCCAACCGTAGTAGTTGGTAAAAGCTATGGTAGCATTTTAAACCATGGTCCACGGCAAAACAAGCCCGAAAGATTTTAATGCGTGAATTCGCTTCTTATATCGCCAATGTCATTTGAAGTCATTTATATTTTTAGCAGTTAATTCCGTACCACAGAAAGCGCCTCCCTTTGCTCATTTCTCCCTCGGCAAAAATGGATTTACATCGGAAATTTTTTGTATATGACTTTTTGTATCATACAAAACAAAGAGTGTTTACATTTGGAACATGGTATAGGACATTATTGCAAGTCAGTTTCAACAGAGAGGATGTTTTCTTGCTCTGTGCAGCTACTGCTGTTATTGTGGAAGAAAATGGGAGGAAAAAAAAAAACATAACAGCTGTTGAGCAAGACATATGTCTTGTTCCTGCCTGTTCCAGAAAATGTTGACTTATTTATTTTCGTCAATTCCCTGCAATTTTAAGTTTTTTTCCACTTCTCCAACCTCAAGTTTGAATACAAAAGCAATTTCATACAAAGATTCTGTTGTTCTTGTCCCTGAAAGTCTTATTTTGAGGATCCAAAATGCATTTTATCACTTCCATTTCTTCTGTTAAACACAATGCATTGACCACTCCATGTTTGTCGTTTATAAAAAATGTCATTAACTGGGTCAATGTATGCATGGTAGGGTTGCAGAACAAGAATTCTTTTAGCTTGTTTAACGATACACGGAACTTCTATGTACAGAACTCATTCATTTGTATGAAACATGAAGAAACTTGTTCCACATCGATCAGAATATGATCGGAACACAAGTTCTATACAAAAAGTTCCTGAGGTGAATCCACCTTCACAGTGCAAATAATTGATTGATTGATTTATTTATGGACGCTCTTTAACATCTGAGGTCATCAGCGTCCCATTCAACTCAGGGCGTGAAACGGCCGACAAATTTTGCTCAAAGGCCTCTTCTTTCAGGCTTGAGGTTCTTTTTCGTGCCGTAAATGTATGACACGGGACCCACGGCTTTACTTCCCTTCCGAATGAAGCCATACTTAGGATTTTTACGCCCGAAAAAATCCATCGATCCTGGCCGTAAGTGCAAATAAAGGAACAGGTTCCGGTAGCAAGGCCAAACTGTTCAAAATACTTGAAAAATAGCTCCATTTTTCGTAGCTTAATGTTCATGTGCTTTTGATAATTTAATTTACTAAACTTATAATTTGTGGCACATGGTTGTGTCTTTGCAAAGCCCTAGTTCCATCATCTCATTCATCGATATTCATTTGTACCTGTTCATGTTGTAATTTAAATACCATATTAAAAATATCGCCAAGGGTGGCCGAGGTCGTCAAGGTGCGGACTCGTGGTCGGGAGGTCTGGAGTTCGAATCCCGTCAGGACCGTCCTCCCTGACTGAGGTTTTTTCCAGGTTTTCCTCGGTCGTCGTAAACGACAAATGCCGGGGAGGTACCCTAAACTTACCCCTGGAACGTTTCCTTCCTTAAAAATCCTTTCCCAATATATCATTTCATCTCATGTATCATCAGTGTCCATCGCCTGTGGTGCCTCAGTAGTAAAAATGGGCAGTGGGTAATAAAAAAAAATCATTGAAAGTTTATGTATAGAATGAATAGGAACACTGATATAAATAACATTCTAGATAATAACTGCAAGAGCATTGGCAATATTTAGAAAAAGTAAAAAATAAGTGGAAATGTTATAAGGTGACAGAAATAATAATGTAAGAATAGCATTATAAATGTAGGAACTAAATATGTAACATGTAATTGTCAACTTTAGTGGACTGTCCTGCTTAGTGAGCAGGGCCAAATAGAATAAGATAGGTATGCATTTCAAAGTAATAAATTATTCACTCATACTATAATTATCGAAACACAAAGGCAACATGACGTGTTAATGATCCGGCAACAATATTATAGCCAGTTGCGCCACACTACACCTATCGAGAACAGGTAGAAAAAAAACTGAGCGACACAGGGTGCTTCTCGTGCCGGTGTCACTTACGTCCATTACTTTCAAAGGTACAAGGGAAAATAAAAAATTCATAGGACGTGAAACATCCGATATATCTCGAAGTTTCCTATGCATAGTTTTTTAAAAATTGAATTTTATTTTAATTATTGGGATTTTTTTTTTTTTTTGGAATTATTCATTATTCGAAAATCACTCTGATTTCTAGAAAACAGGGCAATTGCCTGACAATCGCTAGCTCTGATGTTACGAAGTCAAAATATTGTAATTTACTTTCTTATCTTTCGCTAGTTATCTAGAATTGTTTCGACTATCTATTTTATAACATTGCCCCCTTGTCCATATTCCACGTGGAGTCTCACATTGTGTAATCTTACACACTTTAAAAACCGATTTTGACGCGTTAATCTTTAGAAAGGAACACGTTCACTTAAGTTTGTATTCAGTTTTCGATGGGTGATACGTGTGCACGACCCCAAATGTAATTTTATTTTTGTTGAAAATCCCTAATGACATGAAGACGAAAGAGTATCACTATAGAAAAACCAGATTAACACAAGTATGTTAATAGCACGAAACTTGTTAGTTCCATAGCGTTTACTGTTTAAAAATCGTTCCGTTTGGTTCGAAGGGTAGGTGTAGAATTAAGGGCTAGTTTTAATCTTTATTTTGTATATTTTGAAGTTCACTGTACATCTTGTCGTTCTTGGTGGTGTAGTGGTTACCATACTTGCATCCTAAACCCAAATCGCGGGTTCGAACCCGGCCAGGACCGATGGATTTTTTCGGGGCGTAAAAATCCTAAGTATGGCTTCCTTCGGAAGGGAAGTAAAGCCGTGGGTCCCGTGTCGTACATTTACGGCACGAAAATGAACCTCAAGCCTGAAAGAAGAGGCCTCTGAGCAAAATTTCTCGACCGTTTCATGCACTGAATTCAATGGGACGCTGATGACCTGAGCTGTTAAAGAGCGTCCATAAATAAATCATTCAAAAAAAAAAAAAAAACTGTACATTTTGTGGATTTTGGGCGGCATTTTATTTTACCACATATGTACAAAAGTTTAGACAGGTGGTGAAAATTGCAAACACACAGTAAATTTGCTTACGGTACCCTTAAACATTTATCAACCTCATTCATTGCGTTTCAGACAGTTTTAAACGTGTGCACAATAAAATGACAAAAACGCCATTATTCCTGAATAAAATGATTCAAAACAAGTTTTAAAAGGAACACCAAGAAAGATGTTATATTAGAATAACAGAAACATATCTTAGCACCATCTAACATTCCATTCAGGAAGTTCACCAGATTGGACGCAGTTATTGCTACAGATCTTTAAAAATGTTAGAAAACAATTTATTTGATCACCACTTTCAGCCGACAGTTTTGTCTCTTACACTGTACGGACTTCTCTGAAAATTGCCGGAGAGTCGCTTTTGCGAATGTCAGGTGTTTCAGAAAGAAGTCATTCTCTCTCTTTCCCTCCCTTTTACTGTAAATGAAAAGTTTAACAGCTTTTACATCAGTGTAGGGACTGCTCTAGATTATAGGCCCCCAGCAAAATTAAAAAGAAGAGGGTAGGGGTGGCATTGCGTACGTTTCACTAAAATTTGTACTACCTTTGTTAGCAAGGTGCTAACATTTTGATGGACAGTTAAACCAGCAGGTGCATGATGCAATCAGAGCGGAGTACGGCCATTGAACAAGCAGCCACGCGAGGGTATAACTGCGGGAGAAAGTTACTGCAACAGGGGGCTTTTTCACGTGTTTCTGTTGACAGTTAATGGGATTTCACAGGAATTTCAATTGTATATTGCGTGCTTTTTGTTTTCGTTGCATGTAAAAAAAATGTTTAGATATTCAAACAACCAGGTTTGGTGTGACAGATTCCATTTTCACCCTCTCGACCACAAATTGAACGCAGCTGTTACTTTCTACTAATTTCATAGAACGATAACAGCTTTTTTTTATAAGCTGAATATATGACACGATATAAATATTTATTTGTCCACATGTTCCCTCTATTAGTCATTTCCACCGAAGTTCTTGCATAAACTGTCGCAGTTGAGCATTTCCATAAGTTGTTGTTGATTTATCGGAGTGAAACAGCCAACAAATTTTGCTCAGAGGTCTCTCCTTTCAGGCTCGAGATTCTTTTACGTGCCGTAAATCTACGAAAAGGGACTCACGGCGTTACTTACTTTCCGAAGGAAGCCAAAAATCAATCTATCCTTGCCGGGATTGAACCCACGATCTTGGGTTTACGAGGTAAGTGTGGTTACCGCTACACCGACATCGACAAGCTGTGACACTGATGTACAAGAATGAAACCTTCCAACGAGCAGCAGCAATTCGAACTGTCAGATGTTCTGGCAATTTGCACTAGACCACATTTTGTTCACCTAAGTGGACCCGTCAGTTTCAAGAATAACCGTATTCTGTGTTTGCGCTAGTGAGAGCTTTCATTGCACGCTTTTTAATGAGGAAAACATTGTATTGGTGTGCTCTGCAGCAGCGCCGTGTTATAGGTCCCATCTTCTTCCATAATGGGAATCAGCTGGCGACGAGGAACTGCAGACTACATATTTTCAACAGGATGTGGAAATTATTTCCTTCTTGGAAGATCCTTTCATTTCTAAAGGTCCTTAGCCATAGCGGCCGCTCTAGGCCACAGATTTCTTCAGTGGAGTTTACTGAAGGAGAAAACCAGAGACTTGTGAAACTTAACACTTGGCGGTAAATTGAAATTGTGATTTCCGATGTATTTATTTATAGTAGTGCAGGCTTTTTAGGCAAACAAGGTGCAATATTTTACTTTAATTTAAAAACAGATTTCTGAGAGTATTATTCGGAAAAATATACAAGTTGTTATCAGGAAGTAAGAACCAAAACTAGTAAATGCCCAATAATCCAATTCTTATTACGAGGATAGATCCATAAGCTTTCAGCCAAACCATTTTGTAGGTATGACAAAAGACAAAAACTTCATTTCACTTTTCAATATAGTTACCCTTTATTGCAATACACTTCTCACATCTTTGAATTAATATTTCCCCCCCCCCCCAAATAGTAAGTTGTCTTGTCTGCAAAATGGGCACAAACAGCATCCCTCCCTGCTTCGTCACACTTAAATTTCCTTCCTTGAAGGTCCTTCTTGAGTTTTGAGAAGAGGGAATAGTCACTGGGAGCTAGATGTGGGCTGTGGGGTGGATGGTCAATCTCCTTAAAGCCACATATCTTCGCAGCTTCATTCGCAAAAAGAGCTGTGTGCATAGGCGCATTGTCGTGAAGAAAGCACACACCACCACTCAGCTTTCCTCGCCTTTTCTCTTTGATGGAAGCACGTAGTCTGTGCAGTAGGCCAGCATAGTACTCCCCATTTACTGTGGTGTTCCTCTCCTTGAAGTCAATGAAGAGTGTTCCTTCACAGTTCCAAAAGATTGAAACCATGATCTTATTAGTTGACTGACTGCCTTAGTCTTTAGAGGCAGTGTTTCGCCAGGCTTATGCCTGCCACTCCATTGATTCTCTTTTGGACAAGGGATCATAGTACAGGACCATAGTTTCATCTCCTGTAACAATGATTTGCAGAACTTCTCTCTCATTGACACAGCAGAGCTCCAAAAATGCCTGACGACAGATAACTCGTTGCTGCTTTTGGACTGAGGAAAGAAGTGTAGACACCCATCTTGCACTAACCTCATTCATGTCTAAATGTTCATGAATAATTCGAAGGACTGTTGTTTTAGAAAGGCCCAACCTTGCTGTTATTTCTGTAACTTTGAGCCGCCGGTCTTCCATAATTTTTTCTTCCACAAGATCGATGTTTTCAAGAGTGAGCTCCTGCTAGGGCCGACCTGCACGCTCTTCGTCCTCAATGCTTTCTCGATCCATTCGAAAATATTTGGCGCAGTCTTTTACGGTAGAATATGAGAGGATGATTCCCCGTATACACTGTCCAATTGCAGTTGGAGTAAGTTTTTTTTTTGGGGGGGGGGCATGAAGAACTGTTAATAACAGCTCGATACTCCATTTTGAACATGTCACAATCTTCTACACTTAGCCTTCTTTATGCAACTATATCTGAACAACTGAACACAGCGGAGCGGAAGTTACAACTGCAATTATTTATTAACAGAAAGATATGACACCAGATGAGGGTTTTTGTTAAGGCGATAATCCTTATCAGCGAAGCCGGAAACTTATGCCCCCCTCCTTGTATATGTCTTTTGGTATGCCTTTATAATTACAGTCACCATTTCAATTATGTGACATAAAATTGACCAATGAAATAAAAAAGTATTAAATTTTGACTAATCACAGCCCAATATTGCAGTGAAATTATCGAAAAGTTTTATCAAACCCGTTTCATTATGGGAAGTGCAAGTAATTGTCTTGTGGTCAGTGTACTCTATACCTCCACTATATAATTCCTGAACACGCATCACTGAATACTTTTCTGTTTTCAGTAATTGTATATTTAACTAAATGTGCGTTCACTCAAGCAATTGTTTTTGCGTATTCAGCCATACAGTCTGATGTCATTTTGTAAATTATGTAACATTATCTGCCTAAGGAAACATAAATCTTAATAAATGGTAAAATGTTTTCTCTGTTATATTTTTCTCAGCTGGTATTAGTAAATCTTACGGTAGCGATCGTGAGAGTCGACTTTCGTCTATTTCATTCTCACGGTTTGTGAATAGGATTTCATGGAAATTCATATAATTTTTCAAACAATCCTATTAAAGTTAACCTATGAATAAAAGTTTGCTGCCCTAACAAGGGCCAAGAACCTGACACTGAGCATAAATTTGTAGATTATAGCACTAGTTAAGGCGCACACGAATAATTATTATACACCATTGAAAAAATGTGTTTCTAGTTTTTAAACTTTAACTTCGAAGTAATATAAGCAGTGCATTGCAAATATTGATGATTAATATTATCACTCGCTGAAAGAGACTATGAACTATGCATTATACGTAATTTTCTATTTTTTATTTAAAAGATACATATATTTTTTTTCATTTTCCCACAAAGAAAACAATTGATCGCTACAGAAAAAAAAAAAAACGTTTTTTATACTGCTGTACTAAAATAATTCCCTTTGCATGACATATTCCTTGACCTCCCCTGTTCAAGACATAGGAATATCAGTGCCAGAAAAAGGAGATATTTTAAGACAACTTGTTCTATAATCACAATTAAATATGCATTGACAAAGTTATGTATAGAAGGCAAGGGTTAATTTAAACGAACGCTATCAGGATTCTTTTCCCTGCTTCAAATTATGGTTTACTGATAACGATATCACTTGCTGTTAACTTTCAGCATTACAGTTACGCTCATTAATGATATTTATATATTTACTGTTTTCGATGCAATTTAGTGATGTTGAGTTAATAAGCGAGGGCTAGTCAAAAAGATTGAGAATGTTTTTACGCATGGAATACACCAGGCTCTGTCCAGATTGGTGTTTATTATTTTTTTTTCAAAGTATTCTCCGTTGAGTTGAATGCACTTTTCCCAACGCGTCTGCCAGTACTGGAACACTTGCTGGAGGCCATTTTTTGACATTTTCTTCAAAACCGCTCAGCCTCTTCGGAAGTACTAAAACGGCCCCCCTTAGCTCCTTTTTCCGACAGAAAAAGAGATAAAGACCGCAGGGGGTTAAGTCTGGGGAGTATGGAGGATGGGGGGACACACTCGAAGTTCCCTACACACTCCCACTCGCATCATCTTCTGTTCAGGAGTCTCTTGGGACCCACTGTCACAATCGCGTCTCATGTTCAAATGGTCATGCAGAATCGAAAATGTACTGCCATGGGAGACGTGAAACATGTCTGTCTGACGTCAGCTGTGTTAATCATGGTTTCGTACACTGCTGTTGCTGTGGAACCTGGACCGCCTTACTTTGTTGTTGAAACACGAATGCGTGGCACCTTAAACTTAGTTTAATGAAGAACTTCGTGAAAGGTATGAACCCAGCAGAAGAGGCAATCAAATATCTCATAGCTAAATTCCTACGAATCTGCGATCGTAAAATCAAGGAAGGTATTTTCATTGACTCTCAGATGCATGAACTCCACAGTGACACGCTTTTATTTGGTAACGAGCCGTCTGCATGGAGCCCTTTCCAGAAGGAGTGGCACAATTTCTAGAATATATGGTAGTTCAAAAATTTAAAGAACTTTTGGAACAGCTTGTACAGTTATATCAAGCGATGGGCTGCAATATGTCGCTAAGAGCTGAGTAAATTAAATAAATTCGTCGCCTATTATAGTAATTTTAAAAAAGAATATTAAACCCAAATTATCTCTTTTGCGAAAACGGAACACCATTCACTGAGTTGAAGGCTACGGCACCATGGCTTCCTTGCATTTACAAACATGATTAATTAGCAATTACCAACTTCGGATTTCTCCAGCATCCGCGTAGAACTTTCCTCTAGTTAGCCAGCCAGCATTTGATGTCGCATGGAGAGCAAAATAAATTACACAATCCCAGGCTTCCGTTGTCAATACTGTACGTGGAAGTTATCCAATTATTGCTTCTGGTTCCCCACTCCATTTTAAGCTATAAGATAAATATTTTCTGTTTATTTAAATATTCGAACATGTCTGAGGTCAAATAACTTTTTAATACAAAAGTAAATGAAAATGATAGATATATTAGCAAATTCCGAAGAATGAATCTATTAAGTTTGAACTCAAAAAGCGATTTTTGAAAAAAAAAAATCTTCAAATCTGAATCGATACCACCTACTAGGCGTCGAAAATGATAATGAAATTATATATATATAGGTGCATGTATACGTGTGTGTCCGTTAACGCTCTAGCGGTCGCAATTTTTGCTTCTTTTTTTTTTCAACGAAACTTGGCATAGAGCAAGCAATTCGTAGAGTTCGTTAACCAGCAAAATTGCACAATTGGAGGTGAGGGTTGACCTAAAGCGATTTTTTTTAAAAAAAAGTTGAAAAATCACTTTCCACAATTTTTATTTTTTCTCAACGAAACTTGGTAGAATTCTTTAAAATAATTTAATAAAAGTAATTTTCTATATTAACGGCAATCGGGCCTCTAGGAGTGGAGGTATACCTGAAAAAACAAGTGGGAGTTAGCGAAATTTAAAAATCACTCTTAGCGGCCGCAATTTCAATTTTTTTTTTTAAAGAAAACTTGGTAAATACAACACACAGATTCGAAGGCTTACTGTAACCCTTAATTTTTAAAACCTCTCCAGCGGTATTTATATATTTGTTTTTTCACAGTAAAACCTCGTATATACCATTTAAATAAAATAACAAATATAATTTCTGAAGATCGTGGAAAACAGACCACTAGGGAAGAGGTTGCTGATACCTAAAATGTAAAAATCGCTATATCAGCAATAATATTTTTCTTTCAAAACTTGGCAAATTCTATTTAAGTCAAATAAAAAAAAAATAGTTTCTGAAAATCAGTGAAATCCAATTGTTAAATGGGAGTTTACCTGAAACACGACATTTAAACTTCTCTGGCGGCATAATATTGTTTTTTCGCAACGAAACTCCATATATAACATTTAAATACAATAAGAAAAATAACTGATGAAAATCAGGGAAACCGAGTTATTAGGAACAGGGGTTTACCTGAAACACAACATTTAAACTTCTCTGGCGGCATAATATTGTTTTTTCGCAACGAAACTCCATATATAACATTTAAATACAATAAGAAAAACAACTGCCGATAATTGTGGAAACCGGGTCATTAGAAGCGGGGGTTACCTGAAACACCCCATTTAAAAATTGTTCTAGTGTCATCAATATTTGATTCTTCACAACAAAATTCCGTATATATCATTTAAATAAAATAGTAAAAAATAGTTTCTGAAAATTAGGAAAATTATAAAAATGTGGTTTCTCTTTTGTAACATTTATAGGTTGCAAGAATTCTCATTTTGTTTCCCTAATACCACAACTTATTTCATTTCATTAATTAATAAGACCATAATTTGGATTTTATTTTCTTTGTTAAAATTACTCTACTAGGTGAGAAATTCGCTTTGTTTGCGCAACTCCTGCGTGACGGACATTTTGGACATATAAAAACATTTTATGTATGAAGTGGCGTTATGATTCTTTTAAAGCTTTGTTACAAAACCATATTTTTTAGATAATTAAATAATTTAAAAAATTACATTGCACTCGAAGGGGTCAAGGCTTCACATTTGTCATAAAGAAACTCCAATACAGATCCACTGTGGAACGAACTCGGGTCTTCCGGATAGCCCAGCCTGATAAACTCTCTTCATTTTATAAAAAGGCAGCAAAGAGGGAAAAATCTTCGTTTTATACTTGATTAGCGCGCAGGGCGGAAGCATGGAATGATTCCGCTTTATTAGTTGAGGTGCTGAACTGCATTAATGAAAATGAGTTGATAGCATTGTTAAACAATTGTCTGCTTTTTACTAGAAATGCATCTTTAAAGGAATCCTTGCATTTTTTAAAAGTTTATATCCAGCTTTTCATTTTTAAACACACTGCACTCGGTTATTTGAAAGAAATATTATCTCCTTGAGTCACAATCAAATGGAATTTTAATTGACACGTCTGTTCGGATGCTCGACATTGTTGACTCTAGTGAAGTTTTGCTTTAGTGTCTTTGAAGCGGGAATTTCCTAGGGATTAAATTAATTTGATTAATGTTGAGCAATGAGGAGGAAGAATTTGACCGTGTTTGGCACCGATGTTGGGGATGAAAGAGGACGCGGAAGTTTGTAGACTTCGGTCTTGGTAATAATTCAGTTGTTTCGCGCTTTTAGATCAGCCCCCTATTTCCTCTCTCCCACTCCTTTCTGTTCCCGCTCATTTATAGAAGTGCTTAGTTGATTCTCTGCTTTCCTCCCGCTGATAGCAGAACTTTAGAAGTTCTCGGGTAAAAGGATTGAAAAGGGTTAGTTAACTTCGAAAAACGAGGTTCATAAAATCCACTAAATAGTTTTTGTTTTCACTCATTTACACTCAGGAGCCAACTTATCGTGGACAGGAGTCTTGAATGTTGTGGGAGCACAGAGTTCGGCAACGGGACACTGTTTTCAGTCGAAGAAAGACCGAGTAGGCTTCACGGTTTAGAATCATACACGCAACATTTGTCGTTAATTCGTCATACATCTGCACTAACAGCTGCCAGTACTTATGACAGAGGTTCTTAGCAGACGCGACAATCGTAAATAACTTAATAGCGCTCTTTTAGAAACTGGTTAATACTTGCAAACTTTACGAAACACTCGTCTCTACGACAATATGAAGCGAGACACTCAAACACTGCAAGTAACTGACTTAACTGAGCGACAACTGATCCGAGCTTTTCATCAACACCAATTTAGGTCCAGACACGACAATTTTCGAGTGCCTTGCAACTTAGTAATTTGAGTATAGTTATTAACCTTACGCGTTTCTCATTGGTTATGTGATACACACATGCTTAACGGCATTTACCCTGACTGGCGGATGAGTTCGCGTCTTGCTTGTCTTGGTAGCGACAGTCAGGCGAAGCTAGGGGGAGGGGGGTTCACCATTCACGTCTTGACCCATTTGGGAACAAACACTTTACCCTCTAGTAGTCTCGACTCAAAACAGATGTTCCGTATATTTATTATTTAGTGGCTTCCTGGGAAGTGGCGGCTTACCATGTTTATAGGAAGAGAGGTTTTCTGTTCCCCCTTCGCTTTAAGGCATTACTTTTAAGAAAAAGATCTTGTGGGGTTTAATGACTGGGTTGGCCATAAAAACCCCGTTTTTAGCATCGGACTACTTCCGGCCTGTTGCTGCCGATAACTAAAGAAAAAGTACCTGTATCGAAAATATACAATGGTTAAGATGTTCTGACTTATGACCCTAAAATATGAACGTATTACACATCATAAGAGTTTAATTCTACATATCCTGATTGTATTGGAATTTCAATAAGGAAATCGTGATTACCTGGGGTCTTAGGAATCAGAAAGAATCTGTTTCATAATTTCATTACATCTTATGGGCGTAACAGAAATTCAAATGTTTCACTTATAACAAAAGAAAGAAACACTGGAAGAGAAAAGTTGTTACAGTTATACAATGTGACTGAATGTTTCAAGATAATTATAAAATGACTGAGAGTCCTGCATGTTCTGCAATTAGACTAAAGTACACAAAAGTACGTACTAGTCTAATTGACATTGCACTGTTTTTCACGTATTAAAATGCTATGTTTTGGCAAAAAGAACCCATTTGTTCAATTAATGACACCTGTGGACAAGTATGAAAATTGTATACGTATTTTTTGGAAAAGTTTTTACGACAACCGTATATAAAATAGGAAAAAGAAAAAATAGGTAGATAGAACAGTCTGGATCATAATAACATGAATATAAATCACATTTTAGCGAATTCCGTAAGAGTGTAAACTCTTGCGGTTGTACCCATGGAAAGATTTTTGAATGCTTTCTCCAAATCTGCATCGATCCTACCTACTAGGCACCTGCAATGAAAAAAAAAGTATACAAATATAATGTGTGTGTAGGTATCCGTTATTGCTCTAGCGGTCGCAATTTTTGTTTTTTCTCAACGAAGTTCGGTATATAACAGTCAATTAATAAACGATACGTCGAGTTCGTTAACCAGCAAACTTGAGCCATTAAAGGTGGAGGTTAAACTAAAGCGAAAAATGTTAATAAAAGTGAAAATCGCTCAAGCGGCCGCAAATTTTGTTTATTCTCAACGACACTTAGTAAATTTCTCTAAAATAAATCGAACATTAAGGCAATCGGGCCATTTGGAGTGAGAGTATACCTGAAAAACGAGTGGAGGTAAAAGCGAAATTTAAAAATCGCTCTAACGACCGCCATTTTATATTTTTTAAGGAAACGCACTGTATGATATTGAAATGAAAAAGAAAAATAATTTCTGAAAACCAGTGAAATCGGATAATTAGGAAGGTAGAGGGTTTACCTGAAACCCAAAAATTCAAAAACCGTTGTAGTGTCATTAATATATATCTATTTCGCAACGAAACTTCATATATATGGTTTAAATAGAACAATAAAAATAGTTTCTGAAAACTATAGAAATTGGACCATTAGGAGTAGAGGTATACTTGAAAACCGAAATTTAAAGCGTTTTTAAGTTTAATTTTAATTATTGTTTTAAAATAAAAGAATTGACTCAGCATATAAACTGTATTTATAACGATGCGTGTATTTTATATTTAACTAGAGCTTCGGCGCGAAGATAGCAAATGTGAAATATGTTTGAGAATTACATTTGTATGTAAGAGCGCTCTGTAATAACATTAAAAAAAGATGCGCGTCACATATTTTTACTACAATAACATTTAAATTAAATTTCAAAGTCAATGAAAATCGACAAAACTTTCCAATGGTTATTGTGTATATTTGCTTAGTACATTGTAATTGTTTTTAAATGCTAACTTGTTTTTGTTTCATTGAAACAAATTAACATCATCTTCTTAAATACACAATGTAATTCGAAACTTACGGTTATTTTTCTCTATTTTAGTAAATGTAAAGATGATATCAAGGGCTCAGTTCATAAATGTTAAAAAATGCTTAAAATACTCACGCGGTATAGCTTTGTCTATCAATGGTGATATATTTTATTCATTAATTTTTGTAGTATAATCTCAATAGTAATGATACATAATGCAGGTTTCTCTGTTTAATATAGATTCCAAGAATTTAATTTTTTTCCCCTAATATCACACAGTAATTCTGTAACTTATTTCATTTCATTAATAAGGCAATAATTTGAATTTTGTACTTATTTTTAAAGTTGTTCTACTTGCTGAGGAATTCGTTTACTTTGCGTATCTTCTGCGTGACATACTTTTTAAAGCTTTTATTGTTCATGATTCTTGCGTGCAAAATAAATAAATAAGCCCCATATTCAGATTCGTCTTTAATGAATGCATATAGCAAAATGTAGATTTGTTTATTAAAAGGGCTTGAAGAACGCATGTTTTAATTTGTGAAAACAAACAGCTATTTTGGGACTATGAAAGCGTGATTATTAGAGGTGTTTCTTTTTCTTCGCGTGGTGCGCTTATCTATACGCATGCGGCAGTTCAGGGACGCTGTCGCTAGCTACCAAGTTTTAGAAAGCACCGTAGACTGCAAAAACATTCATTCACTCAAAGGTGTCAAACTGTAAAGAGCGCCAAGAAAGCGAGTCGAGCTATTTCTTTGGAAAGGTAGAGACGCTATCTCTTCAACCAGACGCCACGTGTGACTGATAAAAGATTTCGTCTTGGTTGAGCTTTCCGTAAACGCGGAGAAAATCCGCAAGCAAAGGCAGGTAATATGGAACACATGGTGAGGGGAAGGCCTATAATGAAGGGGTATGTTCGATCTGCGAGCGAGAAAGCCCAGCCTTATCTCTCACTTGCACGCGGTCGATCCCAGATATAGGATTTGCGGCAAAAACGGACTATGTACAACTGTCAAAACTCCTTGTCAAGTTTTTTATGTGTTGGATATATGGTGAAAAAACAGATTCCTGTTGACCTGTAAAATGGTTCAAGTTTCAATATTCAGAAACGAAAGAAAAGAGGAAGCAATATGCTCGGTTATTCCAAACCTCGACTTTACATATGCCATTTGACTCGAAAGTATCGTTAAAACAGTAGCGTGTACCTTATGGATTCAACATTAGCTGCCTTATCGCACTGCCCTATCACAAGGTGACACACTGTTCTACACAATTTTTACTGAATGAAAACTGTTCATATTTTCTGATTCCTTGCCGATGGAATCTCTCAAACAAGTCATAGTTTTGTCTCATCCAGTTACAGTTATTCAGAAAACGGTATTAGAGAAAATAATTATTTGTTCATTGAATAGATACATAAAATAAATATTCTGAGAGATTTAAAGAAGATAATAAATGATTCATTGTGCGAATGAAACAGTAGGGTTAAATCAAAGCATTAGATCAGAAAAACCTGGCCAAAAAGAAGCAATTTGGTTCCTGGAGAAAAAAAAACATTTGAAGTACGAACGATTAGCTTTTCCTTCTAATGTCCTTCTTCCACCACTCCATGTTAAGTTAGGCCTGATGAACAATTTGTTACTGCTCTGAATAAGGATAGTGATTGTTTCTTGTTACAAAGTTCCCACAGAAAACTGAAACTAAGATAGCAGCAGGTGTCCCCAGATTCGTGAGCTTATGCAGGATGAGACCTTTCCTCAGTCGATGTCCGAGTTAGAGAAGTCAGCATGGTTGACATACAAAAAAGTGACAGAAAACTTTCATGGCAACAAGAAATCTGAGAACTATAAAGAAATTGTGGAGGAAATGTCACAACATTTTAGAAATCTAGGGTGTAGAACGAGTGTTAAAGTGCATTTTCTCAACAGTCATATTGATTATTTCCATGAGTGAAGAACAAGGTAAGCAATTTTATAAAGACATTAAAACAATAGAAACCGCTATCAAGATCATTGGAATGTGTCAATAATGACTGATTACTGTTGGTGTTTGAAAAGAGACACTTGTGAAGGACATTTAATAGCTTCGAAAAAAATTAAGTTTTCTTCTCCCTAATAATGAATTTTTTTAAATTCATAATTATTGCATATGGCTTCCTTTTTTCAATATATTCATTAATATTTAAAATTAAACCTACAAAATTAGTTTTGATTTAACTTTATGTCTTAAAACTTAACAATATTTCATCAAAAATATAAGTACATTATTACTTAGTTTAAAAAAAATTGAAAACATGTTTGAATTCAGGGCATTCGTATTACATATAACCAGGAAAAGTAAAAATAAAAAAGCAAGAAAAAAGTATTTTTTGTAGACCGGTCATTGTTCGAAATCCTCCCCCTTTCCAAGGCGAGAAGTCAAAAGCCAAATATGGGTGACTGATCGTTTTATATGTACATTCTTCATAGGTCGTGTTTTTATACCAAATATTACGACAGCTCGTTGTTGTTGTCTGCTATCTACAGGCGAAAGTCAAATAACTGCAATTTTATAATAACCTTTTACAAGGTACTTGCCTTATTTTCCTACATAGTTGCCCTGTTTCTTGCTCTCAAGAAGAAAGCACTTTAATGTCACCTTTTCACCAACTTAGTAAATTACTTTATCTCATGCTCTCTCAAAGGTTCAATTGAGTGAAAGTTCGGTAGTGCCAAGCTCCGACTGTATGATACTTGTTTCAATATCTCAAAATTCATATCATTTAGACATTTAAGTGAATATATTATAGCTGCAGTCGTATGGGAGCGGGCTTTGTCGTGAAGCAGCAACACATCTTTCGAGGGAAGTCCCTGGTATTTTGACCGTATGGCGGACACCAGCATGTCACTGTGTCCAACACTGGTTGACACCCCAAGGTGTCATAAATGCTTTCATACGAAAGCATTTATCTTAAAATATATTTTCTTGACTGGAGATGACGGGTGCTTCCACTGCATCCTTGTCTCTCATGCTCTGGTTCATAATTGTGCGCCCAGGATGTGTCTTCCAAATTGTGTGCCCTACATGTTCACCTCCGAAACATTTTCCTATACCCGAGATAGTCATGAATAATATTGTTCATGTTGACCTCTACTGCAGTTTCATCAATAGCGACTCGTCTTTATTCGTGGATTTGCTGTTCGATTGTCCTGTCTCGGTTGCAAAGCAAACTAAAATTTGTTTTCCGCTATTCAAATATATCTACACATTCCTACACTCTCCCCTGCCTCGCACGACTGTTTGCTTACTGAAATTTCATTATGTTGCTTATTGCAGGTGTCTTTGCTGTGAACGAAAAAAAAAAAAAAAAAACAGAAAAAGTTCCGTTGCTCTTCTACGGTGCAATCGACAGTGTGTGGCCATGTAATTGCTCTATCGTGAATATCTCTATATGACGTATTGCTAATAAGGCATTTTGTTTCTCACACTATAATGGATATAGATAATGCATTTATGAGATTGCTGAAGTTCATACCAGTGATGTGAAAAGTTAGCGGCTCCTTGCTCAGGAAACCAGCGCTCTTGGGGTTGAGAACGAACAATGAAATTGCATTGGGTAAGGACCAGTTTTCTTACAGATATTTTAGGAGTGTGGAGGGGTACAGAAAAATTGCGGAATCCTTAGGGAATTTGGTGCCTATAGCGAGATTAGAAGGCAGGATCCGAGCAGTGAGGTACTGGCTGCGAATTGTTCACGGAGATCAAACACTAATTAGCGCTATCTGCTACCAGGAACAGCTGTGAATTAGAGGAATTTTAAAATTAAGAAGGCATCTGGAAAACACAGGAATGGGTAACATGTGGATCGCAGAGCGGGGAAGCGGGGGGGGGATTTGAAGCAAAATAAGAAATGCTTGAGGGACATTAATAGGCAGCTGATCTTTCAGAGTGTGCAGGAAAAGTTTCGTTGGAGATACACTCGGAGCTGAAAATCAGATGGGGGATGGAGCATTACATTTAAACAGGTCCCAAACTCTGCAATCAGGGGCTCGCTTGGTTCACGTTAGACGAGTGGCGGATGATAAAGTAATAGACAGAGAGAGTACGAGAACCTACCCTAAATAAGAGAAAGAATCTTGGTAACATATTTTGGCGTACTGCAAGGAGACGGAAGAATGGAGAAAGAGATACCTATGGGCCACGTTTGTTAACAAAGGGAGAGGGTAGGGGCAGTGCTGGACTTTGCTGACAGTTAGGAAGGAGGAGGAGGGAGTAGGTACATTTTTAAACAAAGTAAGATGGGTCAGATCGGAAGAGGCAGGCATACAGGAAGGGGGATAGGGGAACATGAGTCACAATATGTAAATATATATATATATATATATATATATATATATATATAATTTGTACTTATATATGAGTAGTGCAAGTTATTTACTTTTGTATTGTTTTCTTTTCAGTTTATTTTATTTACGAATTTAACACTTTTTCTTTTATATTTTTTCTTTTTCCATATATTTATTTCATGGGTAAGCACGTACGATTCCAGGACACGTACGACACTATTGAGTTAGATTTGTAAAAGTATATTTTGTAAATAAACACTTCATATATACACATGAAGATACGAGTGAAGGCCACAACAGAAAAAAAAGTGTGTCAGCCAGGGTAAGGATCGATCCCTAGCGTAAGAGGGGTGGTGGGCAACCCCGCCCAACTCCTGTATTTTCTTCTAGCCCTTCCCACATTTTTGCACATACAAAGTAGTGCCGGAGTATCCTGTAAATTGAAACAAGACTCCCAATTGTATGTTAATACCTGGTGTATTTACCAAATTCTCAGAATGTTTATATTCCTCGTGACATTTGATTTCTAGACCTTGTTTTTAAGCACACTATCCTGTAGAGCTGAATTTGACGCTCTGGCTTATAATTGGACGTAAATTGTGGTCTACATTTTTTGCTGAATGAAAGCTGTTCATATTTTCTGATTCCTTACCACATGGAATCTCTCAAACCAGCCTTGGGCTACAGTTTTTCAGAAAATAACATTTTTTATTTGTTCATTGAGCAGATACATAAAATAAATATTTTGAGAGATTTACACAAAATAGTTAGTAGTTCACTTTGTGAATGAAACTGAAGGGCTAAATCAGAGCATTGGACCAGAAAAAATGGCACAAAGGAGGAATTTAGTTCCTAGAGAACAATTGTGAAGTACGAACCATTGGTTTCTCCCTCTAATGTCCTTCTTCCACCACTCCTTATTAAGTTAGAACTGATGAAGGAATTTGTTACCGTTCTGAATAAGGATAGTGATTGTTTCAATTGTTTTGTTACAAAGTTCCCACAGAAATTTGAAACTAAGTCGATGTACCCCTAGATTCGTGAACTTATGCAGGATGAGAACTTTCCTCAGTCGATGTCCGAGTTAGAGAAGTCAGCATGGTTGACATACAAAAAAGTGACAGAAAACTTTCTTGGTAACAAGAAATCTGAGAACTATAAAGAAATTGTGGAGGAAATGTTACAACATTTTAGAAATCTAGGGTGTAAAATGAGTGTTAAAGTGCATGTTCTCAACAGTCATATTGATAACTTCCCTGCGAATCTTGATGCAATGAGTGAAGAACAAGGTGAGCGGCTGCATAAAGACAATGAAATAATGGAAACCCGCTATCAAGGCCATTGGTATGTGTCAATGATAGCTGATTACTGTTGGTATTTGAAAAGGGACATATCAGAGCTTTGAAAATAATGAAGTTTTCTTCTCTCTATAAGTGATTTTTTTTAAGTTCATAATTATTACACATAGCTCTCTTTTTTTTCTCAATATATTCATTAATATTTAAGTTAAAATGAAACCTATAACGTTGGTCCTGGTGGTGTAGTGGTAACCATGCTTGTCTTCTAAACCCAAGATCGCGGGTTCAAACCCGGTCAGGATCAATGGATTTTTTCGGGCGTAAAAATCCTAAGTATAGCTTCCTTCAGAAGGGAAGTAAAGCCGTGAGTCCCGTGTCGTACATTTACGGCACGAAAAAGAACCTCAAGGCTGAAATAAGAGGCCTCTGAACAAAATTTGTCGGTCGTTTCACACCCTGAATTGAATGGGACGCTGATGACCTGAGCTGTCAAAGAGCGTCTGTAAATAAACCAAATCAATAACAACTGAAATTCAAAATTTAAAGATCGTTCCAACAGCATCAACATTAATTTTTTTTTTTTACCCCAGAACTTGGCAAATACCATTTATGAGGACAGTTACTTTCTGAAAGTTGGAAAAAATGGACCTTAGAAGTAGGGGTTTGCTTGAGAACCGACATTTAAAAAGCTCTGTCGAGTTTAATTTTTTCTGTATTTTTTTTATATAAAAGGACCATTAATTCAGCATATAAACTGTATTTATAATGCTGCATGTGTTTTATATTTAACAAAAGTACCATCGTGGAAATAGCAAATGTGAAATATTAATCTATTATTTGTGTCAGAATTATATTTGTATGTAAGAACGCTCTGTAATAATCTTCAGAAAACGTTAGCGTTACCTGTTTATACTACAATAACATTTAAATCCAATTTCAAAGCCAGTGAAAATCGATGAAACTTTCGATTGTTTTTATTTGTTTTGTACATTGTAATTGTTTCTGAATAGTAACATGTTTTTGTTTTATTGAAACATATGAACATCTTCTTAAATGCATAATGTAACTGGGAACTTTCTGTTATTTCTGTTTTAGCGAATATAAGGATATCAAGTTTAGTTCATAAACATAATTACATTTAAAAATGTTTAAAAATACCCTCACAGTATAGCTTGGTCTATCAAATGTCATATATTTCATTTAATTAATAGTATACCATTCATTTTTAGGTTTAATCTCAATAATAAAAACAATAATAATAATTCTAAAAATGTGGTTTCTCTTTTATGATACTTATAGGTTTGCAAGAATTCTAATTTTGTACCCCTAATACTCACAGTAAAGCCATAACTTATTTAATTTCTTTAATTATTAAAGCCTAATTTGGATTTTATACTCATTTTTATTAAAAATGATTCAACTAGGTGAGGATTTCACTTAGTTTGCGCAGCTGCTGCTTAACGGATTTTTATGAGTTGCCATTGCCCCAGACTTCGTACAGAAAAACATACACCTGATTGATTTCTATATCGTAATCCCGAGAGTGGCGAAAATGCTTTTCAATATCTATTATTCCACAAGGAGCTTATGTTTATGCACATTGTGCACAATGCCTGTGGGATTAATATTTTCGCTCACCGGAGCTCAAAAGTTATCTAATTTAACATGCTTCCGGAGAACTGTTTCCGCTTGGTTCGGTCTACAGATAGAACAAAACTGTAATGTGGCGTAACAAGAGAGTTGTTTACTCTGTCGAATAAAATTTGTGTTGAGGAAAAATAAATGTAATAGTTTTACTAGGAAATGTGGCGTAGCGTTTACTGTTTGTGAGAAGATGCTTTGCAACTCTTCATATTATAAGATCATTAATATATTATTATATCAATGTATATATTGTCTATTAAAGTTTTTATACTGATAAATCTTATACTTGCTAATTGAGCTTTATTTATAGTCATTATTAATATTGACATTATTATATAAAAGAACGGATATCAGAATAAAATGCTTTAATGGAGTTAAGCGAAAAAGTATTCCTTTCGACACATATGCACTTATCAAATTAACACCGCCACGGGTGGCCGAGGTCGCTAAGGCGCGGATTCGTGAGCGGGAGGTCTGGGGTTCAAATCCCGCCAGGACCGTCCTGCCTGACTGAGATTTTTTCCAGGTTTTCCTCAGTCCTCATAAATGGTAAGTGCTGGGGAGGTACCCTAAACTTAGGCCTGGAACGTTTCCTTCCTTAAAAAAATATCCTTTCACAATATATCATTACATCTCATGTATCACCAGTGTTCACCGCCTGTGGTGCCTCAGTAGTAAAAACGGGCGTTAAACACAACTCAAAAACAATCAATTATCTGTTAAGGTTGATTTTGTTGTAAGAATTGCCACCTGCCAAGTTGGTGGGGTACACGAGAATGATGCAATATTCAACTTGAAGCTGGATGCCTTATTTAAGTTAGTTTTAGCTTTAAAACAATGGAGATCTGGTCTTCTTCACTGGATAAAGGAACAATCCTCTCGGACAATTAGAAATTACAATAACGCGGTGTAAAGGTGATTAAATATAATCGGTAATTTTTTCTTCGTTGACTGCTCCGTGAGTAGGGTGCCGATCGGTCGGTTCAAGCTGGTACATCGGTGAACGGCAGTCAGAAATTTCGCAGCAGTGTTTGTTATTAACACTTAAACACTTAGAAGGTACAGTTATTCACCTTATCAACACGAATCATTTTCCATGCCTTTCTGACATCGGCTTATAAAAAATTAACCATTACCCTCTGCAGTTCCTTTTGAGAAACTGAAGGAATTTCATCACGAATGTTATTTTTTTCAATTTATCTAAATTGTGTCGATTTATCTTGTACACTTTTTCCTTAATGCCTCACCGAGCTAAAAATTGGAGGATGTTAAATGAAGGACCGAATGGACTAGTGGTGACTATTGTCGAATATTTCATGAATTGCATACAAAGAGACATAGGCTGTATGTGTGGTTGCATAGTCCTGTTTGAAAGTCGAAAAAGCCTTTAAAAATGTTCTGCACATGCCTATAACTATTATTTTTTTTAAAGAAATAGGACCTATTATTCTCTCGCCACTAATGCCACATCACACTGCTGTCTTTTCACCATTCAGGGGTTCCTCGTGAAGCAGGTTAGGGTTTCCTGAACTCCAATATCGATTATTTTGTGAATTAACATACCCACTTAGGTGGAACCAAGATTCGTCTGTAAAGTAAATTAGATTAGGTTCAATTTCTCCGTCATGTCCATTCACAGAATCTACTGCTGGATACAGAGTCACCTCGTTCAAATTCTTGCACTTGCATTATAATAATTTTAACTTAGAGTCATTCGAGCAGAGGAATAGGACATTTCCGTTTGCATGTCTAATGTTACCTAACGTTTCTTCCGGATACTGTATGCTTTTTATCAAGAATACTTCCCTTTGCACGAAATTCATTTACCAATCTGTGAATTGAGCTTCGATTTGGAAGTTGAAAATCAGGGCACATCTCTTGAAACAATCTCCGTACATCACGAAAAGATTCTGTGCCATTAGAATCATAAATAAATACTCTTTGCGGAATAGATACCTGAATGTAATATCTTAAATAATACATAGCAGTACTCAGTTTGATGAATACTTAATACATTGTAACACAACACACAAGAATACGTTCCTAGAGTAAAATCATACTGACCTCCTCTCCAGCTCCCCGGTCGACTCATGGGAATGAGACGAGAACTCCAGATCTCGCTCAACTGCGATCAACTGCATGTGGAGCGGTCCCATGAAGTTAGAAATGCATAAGCAACGATAAAGCATATCTTCCCCTAGGAGTATTTGCGTAAACTGTCGCACTAGAGAGGGTTTTTATAAGCACGAGAGTCTTGTTGAAAGCAAGTAAACTTTCGGCGGAAATAGTGGCTCAGAGCTACATACGAATATCTTGTTAACATGGGGAGGTGTGATGCTAATGATAAAACTCTCAGCACTTGCTGTAAGACTATTATGTTTCTCATACGCCGAAAAATGTGAACTATGATTGTTAGTTTATGAATTATAAAGGAAAACTAGGAGTCAAGACCTTGCATTCTTCCAGGCTTGTGGAGGCTCTTTTACATACAGTCATGGACTTAATCAACACTCTGTTTTCTAAGATCTTTTAGACGATGAATGAATTTGATCGGGGAATAGTACACTTTAAGTAAATAATTTGCAGTGCGCTCGTAATGTTATTCGTTTCATAAAACAAATGGGCTGAACTGGATGATTAATTTTATAGGCACATAGCAGATGCCCAAGTGAAAGTGCTTTATACACTACCTAAGCTCAATAACAGTTTTAGGTGACTTTACAGAATCTGTCGCTCTGAATTCACGTCTTAATGAAATGAATGATGTTTAACGCCCGTTTTTTCTACAAAGGCACCACAGGCAATGGTTACTGATGATATACGAGATGAAATGATATATTGGGAAAGGATTTGTTTTTAAGGAAGGAAACGTTCCAGGCGTAAGTTTAGGGTATCTCCCCAGCACTTACCATTTATGAGGACTGAAGAAAAATTGGGGAAAAAAAAAAAAAAAACCGCACTCAGGGAGGACGGTTCTGGTGGAATTCGAACCATAGGCCTCCCGCTGACGAGTCCGCGCCTTAACGACCTCGGCCACCCGTGGCGGTCGAATTCACGTCGTAATTTTCCTGTTTTACTGCTCTATTATTTTAACGAATTCCTAAGGAATGAAGCGATTTTTAGGAAACTCTATAAATATTTATCGATCCCACCTAGCAGGCACCGAAAATGACAATGAAAATATATATATATATATATATATTGTGTGTGTGTGTGTACCTATGTGTGTGTCCGTTAACGCTCTAGCGGTCGCAGTTCACACCAGAGCGACTCTGTAGATGACTTTCAATTCGTTTGTTTTTCGGATTTGCCAACGCTATATAATTTACCATTACCACCAAATAGGAAGCGATTACTAAAAGGCTAATAATATCTTCCGTTAACTGCTTGATAACAATATTAAAATGTTATGATTTTGGTGTTAATTTCTGTATGGTATTTTATTTTATTTTAATGTATTGTTTTCAAATTAATTACTTTCAAAAATGAAAAATAAACAACACACTTCAGCCATATTCTTAATACTATAAACTGAAAAGTCAATATAAGCTATTGAAACGCATACACATGACGAACAGTTCGCATTCAGAAGAAACAGATCCACTATACAAGCCATCCAATGTCTGTAGGGGGACATAGAAGAACCACTGGCATGCAGTATTTCTTCACTGTACAAAGGCAAGCAGAGAAATTCTAGTCAGAAAACTGTAGGAGCTAATAGGAGAAGAGTACTACCTAGCCAAATTGATCAAAAACACCTGAACTGCGTGGAAATCTACGACATTGTCACAAAGTCCAACAGCCGATAGCAGTCCTTCAGGGTGACCCGTTAAGCCTCCTACTCTTCATTATGACTATAGCAGACATTATAAGAAAGTATCAGAAAACTTGAAACTGTATATGTACGCCGATCACCTCAAGCAGCCAGGAAGACTGCAGCAAGCCTTCAACAAAGTGACCGAATGGGTGGAAGGCAACGAGCTGCTTTTGATTGAGGCAAAGACAGTGACTAATTCATTTGGAAAGGAGGAAAACTTACAACTATACACTTTATAGAAGGAAAAAAAAAAATCTCTCACACACTTCCAGTATCTAGGGGCCATGCTGCAGACACTAGGGAACGTTTTAACGTTCTATTTGAGAGTACTGGTGAACGCTACTGTAAAATAGAGTGACAAAATATGTTAGAAATCGCTTTAGCAATGAGACCCTTACCTGAAAGTCGCTCCGATGGCCTCTTACGGGCTAGCAAATATATGTCAACATTTCATAATTAGAGAAAGTTAAATCCTATTAACCCTTAGAGTCATCCAGATCAAAAGAATGTCTTGTGACGTGATGCCATTAGCATGATTGTTCATTCAAGTGCAATACGCAACAATGCCCTTAAAGAAAGTAGTTCCATGTTTGTAAGAATAAATTTGAGGGTAGGTTCAGTAGAAAATAACATCTACTATACAAAAACAATGCTTATGACTTGAATTTAATAACTACTGACTTAATGAAGTTGAATGTCGAAGTTACAAATTGATACACTCCAACTCCCAAGATGCATTTCGCCTGATTCAGCGGTTGTTTAAACAAGGCAAGACGCAAGCAGTTTGTGCTTGTTATCATGGCTGACGCTAACGAACCCCATGCTGCTGTCTCTACGGAGACATTATGTAAAGCATAAACCGGGAAAGTCTATAACTAGAGTGGCGAGAAAACATTTATTTTAAACGTGTTTTCAAAGTTCTACTAATAGTATCCGGCGATAGAAGAGAGTAAACCTAACCTCAAAATTTACCGGTGTTTCGGCTACGAATATAAATAGTGAGTGCTCAAAAGGAAAGGGGAAGTGACTCCAAAATAATATGCATGCTAACTTAACTTACACATATGCAATTTACTAGAAAAATGGGCATGCTCTCTTGCCATTACGTCGCTTATACCTACTTGCCATTTTTTTTGACAACTGAGCAATATTCTTGGCGCGGATTGCGGAAGGATACGTTATGTTTGTTGACGTTAGGATCACCTTAAGAGTGAATAGACAATACACCAGGATACGAACTAATGCACAACATGACCAAGAAGAAGAAAGAAGCCATTTCCTTTATACGAACGCGATAATCAATTTGGAAAGAAGTAACTTTTGACATAGTGTGGAACAAATGTAATTACATACTTTCCGTGTCGGGAACTATTGAGATAATGAAAAAAAGTCTGAAATCATCATTTAATTCTTCCAAATCCAACGTGAATGTAAAACACTTATTTTAATATACAATTTTAAATGTAGGTCGATATCGTGGATAGTTGGAACGCTATTTTGGCCGACTCAAATTCCAAGTTTGCAGTTTCGAGTTCCGTATAAATTTATGTAAGTAAAATGCGCCCATATTACTATATAAGTACTGTACTTTCATGTATGTGCAATTAGATGCTTGAGATAGAATTGAAATGAAAGCGAATTAGGATAAAATATAAGCAGTAGAACATAAAAGAAACACAGAGCGACAGCTTCAAAATTGCCCATTTTGACTCTTTTTTAATGTTAGTTTACTGTTTAATGCCCGTTTTTACTACTGAGGCCCCTCAGGCGGTGAACACTGATGATACAAGAAATTAAATAAATCGAGGATTTTTTTTTAAAAAGGAAGGAAACGTTCCAGGTCTAAATTTTACGGTACCTCACCGGCATTTGCCATTTATGAGAACCCCAGACCTCCCGCTCACGAGTCCGCTTCTTAACGACCTCGGCCACCCGTGGCGGTATTTTGACTCTTTAAAATATAATTTTATGTTTGAGGCATTTTCTTGATTGCAAACTTTTAAAGAGTTCAGAAAAAAAAAAAAAAGCTTGTGTCTACAGTTTTACGATCCACAGAAGCTTGCAGCAACTAAATACGGAATTGCAATTAACCAAATAACTTGGAAATGGGGTTGGGTTGTTTTGTTAATTCAGAAAGCCTCGGCGTTGTAATTACTGTTTAGAACAGCAAGTTAATGGTAAAATTCTGAATCTCAGAGCGAGTAAGTGGCATTAAGCAGTAAGAACACTTTGATCCGACAATGAACGAGGAGTATAAGCGGCGCAACGGAAACAAAGAGAGAGATTCCACGGTCACTAAGTAGTTCTTGCAGTTCGTACGATTTGCTCTTCATCGCAAAAAGTAACAACATTAATAAAAAAAACTTGAAATTATTTTTCTCTGTTCCTCTTGCTTATATTTAGGGCAGACAAATCCCCCATTACGAGAGTAAAAGCGTTTATCTTCTTTATGCATACCGATTTGCTATTGTTTTACTTAATTTCACGAATTTTCTTCCAGTGATAACACGATAAGATATCACTACTTAATTAATAACTTTGCGAAATGAGACACGGTGAAGAAGAGGTACAAACTGGTGGAAAAGCGACTTAAAACCTTTCTTTTGTGTTGTATTTACTTAATGTAATTTTCCTTTTCTTTTTTCTTTTATTTAATTTTCTTCTCTGTTATGTTTGCACCAAGAAAATAACTTGCATGTTTTGCGTTTTATCTGAGCTGGTCTGGCCTGCCTGAAGAAGCACTGCAGACGGCAGGAAGCGGAACCTCGAGCGTCTAGCTGATTGCGATACTGAAAACGTCACCCTTTTCTGACGTACTATGCACAGCGCTGCAGTAAAGAAATGCAGCAGTTCAGAGCATGCAGTCGGCAAGTAGGTGTTGGAGGTGTGGGGTACACCAGAGTAAATGGAAACCCCGCCTAAAAAGTCATACACTCGCAAAGCAAACAGATTCTATACAATGTGCTACAGTTTTGTAAATAAGATGAAAGAATGCTGTAAAAAGGACAACAACGGCAGTGGGGAAACGTGAAAGAACAGTAGACGGTATAGTGATGGAGGGTGAGAAATTAAAGCTTAACATTGTCAATTGCTGGTTGCCGCCCACATTCAACGAAAAGAATTAAACTTGACGATTTTGCAAAATGTGTCGTGCACAGTTTTTGGAATTTATTTATGAGCAGAAAAAGAAATTCTGATGTTACGAAAACTCCTGAACTCTGCTAAGGAAAAGATACCATTTGAGGGGAACAAATATACATTCTGGAGAATACTGAAATTTGTGCAATTCAAGAAATGCAAAAACTTTCGACTCTTTTAATGGGGTACTTCATGCAGCGTATTTGCGAACACAGAAAAAATGAAAAAGAGCCAAAGAAACCAATTGTTGATACAGATGAAACATGGGTTCATGCTTCTTGTACTGTAAACAAGTGTTGGCAGCATGATGATGAGCAAGGTGTGCATATAAACCAAAGTGTTGGACAGAGGGCTGTCGTGGTTCACGCTGGTGCTGAAATGATGTTCATTGAAGGGGCCGAGTTGATATATGAAACTCAGATCATGTAAAGTTCGAACATCTTCACCTTAATCCAACATCGAGGTCACAATCTGAATAACTTTATGTTTATCATTGATTGTGCATTTATATTAAATATTTTTCATCGTAATTCTGTAGATTGTTTGGATGAAAGAATGGCGAAAATTATAATAAATGGATAGCGAACGTTTCATACCAAATTTGAGATCTAGTGTATTGTCATTTTAGATAATGATTATATCACACAGTACCGGAAAATAAAGTACTAACAATAGGCTTTAACAAAGCTGACATAATTTCCTGTTTGGATCTCACTGCATACTCAGATTTAACTATAGAAAAAGTAATAGATATAGTTAAACAAAACAAGCCTCAAATGTATAGCAGTGGGCAAAATTTTAAAAGACACGAATTTACTGTACTACGGTTACTACCCTACCACTGCGACTTAAATCCAATCGAACTTGTTTAGTATTTAGTGAAACAAAAAAAAATAGCATCTACAAACAACAACAACAACAACAACAACAACAATAATAATAATAATAATAATAATAATAATAATAATAATAATATCTGCAATACGCCTGATACCTAGATACCTTTACCAGGACTTATATTACAGTTCCGATAGTTTATATTGTTTTTCTTCTCTCTTACATTTTTTAACATTGTTTGTACAGATTATATCTATAACTAATTAAACAAAATATAAACAAAAATATAAATGAACAAAACAGTCCCAAAATAAAACATCAAACAATAGCCAGCTTTAATTGAACTACTAAAATTTAAGTGCAAAGCTAAAAACTGAAGCTAAAACTACCAAAAACTACCATATATAGATATTTATATTTTATAACTATTCTACTATACCTTATTTGTATCACTTTCACCTTGTGCACTTTCATTTGTTCACTTTAATTCCATATATGTCTTCTATCTAAAACTAAACCTCACTTATCTTCACTTCCCACCCGAGTATTCAAATTATGACCCAAAAGAATTTAAACCTTCAATTTAAACTAATCAATAACTATGTTATTTACTCACCATACAACATATGCTTACACTTTCACCATTTTATAAACCTTCGTTTCTTCCTTCGTAGTTTCCATATTTCGTCCTCTTCTCTTCCCCTCTTTGGCTCTCCAATCCATCATCTAATCCCTTCTGCCCCTACCGGTTCAACAAAGGCTGGTTCCATTTCCTTACCAGTTTTGAAACGAATTACTGCATAAACAATAAGCAAAATTAGCAACTGGTTAAAAAGTTGTCAATCTGTTAAACATATCGAGGACCGCCACGAGTGGCCAAGATAGTTAAGGCGCGTTTTCGTGAGCGGGAGGTCTGGGGTTCGAATCCCGCCAGGACCGTCCTCCTTGACTGAGGTTTTTTCCAGGTTTTTCTCAGGCCTCATAAATGGCAAATGCCGGGGAGGTACCCTAAAATTAGGCCTGAAACGATTTTTTCCTTAAAAATAAATCCTAATATATCATTTCATCTCATGTATCATTAGAGTCCATCGCCTGTGGTGCCTCTGTAGCAAAAAATTCATTCATTCATATCGAGGAAAATTATTGGCGTCATGATGCGTTAATGGAAGAGAAAGTTAGCAGGAATGTAATAAACATAAAATTGTGAGTAGTGATGAAGAGTGTGACAAAGATGAAATGGAAGGTAGCAGAAGAAGGCAGTTAAAAAAATAGTGCAGATAAAATTAAGACCTATACTTCTAGATTAAAATACGTGTATATATTACAGGAATAGTAATTATATGTACTAACTTCCTAACAGTTGTTGATGTTTTTAAGTTCAGGCTGTACTGTGCACTCCTCAGGCTGACTCACCGAGCAGAGAAACTGAGCGGATCGCATTCACGGCATACAAGCGCCCTCACCTGAAAACTGCAATGCTTCGTCAGAGGGGATATATTTCAAATGGTTCTAAAACTTGGTGTTCCCAAGTAAAACATAAAACCATTTAATGACTAAAAATGAAAACACTTTAAAATATGAAGGGATTTCAACTCATTTTGTTTATTTTTTCCCGGGATAAATACACCTAACTCGTTTAGCTTCATCGTACTCCGCAAGGTGGAAGTGATGCAGTTATCTTTCAAACTTGAGTCTCCAAATAGTGTGCGTTATAAACAAAGAGCAATAATATAATTTCTTTCGGAGGAAAATAGTATCATCACCAACATTACAGACTCATAAGGAGGTTGTCATGATCGGAAGAAGTTCAATGCTGTGTTGCTGATTTTCAATACCCCGGGCGGCTGCACAAGGCAGTCACACATGACGATATCGATACTCCGACCGAAGGGTCGCCAAGGTCATTACGGCACGACTCCTGACTCCTGAGCGAACGAGACGCCCCAACCGGTTAGTACACTCCCTTGACAACTGAAACCAGATTATTGTTGCCCACACGTTGATCGACAATTTTGGAAACAGAAGTATTATGCCCTTGCGTTGGTTCTCAAATTTGGAGCTGTATTGTATGACCCTCACGTCGGTCGACAATTTTGGAAACGGTTTATTTTATTGTGTGTTGATTATTTTAGGATGTTGGTGATTTATTATTTATTTACTTGGGCTTTTTGATGCCATTCTTGTCTTGCCTCGGCTCTCGGAGTCACGAGTTCGCTGCTTCCTAACTCTCTGGTTCCAATGCAGAGGAAAGGGATCTTAGGGTCATTTTGGACAGTTTTTAAAGACGTAATGTCATTAGGGAGGGAAGGAGATTGTTCGCTGTAATAATGAAGTTCGGCACTGGTTGAACATTTAATTTATTCGACAACTTGGAAGGTTCTGGAACATGCTGTGCTTCGGCAGATTATACAGTATGACTATTCTTACTATTAAGCTAGCACTGCCTGACTGACTCTCACTGAACGAACGATTTACTTTGGCTCTTCGCGACGGTTTAAATATCTAACTGATGACTGATTAATTGTTACTCTTGCTGCTACAGATACTAATGTCACGACTCTTACTCTTAGGACGGCTCCCTGTCACTATTGCTTCAGAACTTTGTCGAGAATGCCTCCAAACTTAAACTGAAGACTGATTTCTACTGCTTTAGAATGACTAACCTCTGATCCTGTATTGCAGTTTTCTATAACATCGCCACGCCTCTCGCTAAATTAAATTCCCTTGTTTATTCTATTTCCTAGTTATATGTTCACCATTGGGTATCTTAAAATGTTTATTATATCGCTAAGTTCTCCTCATTCGTTGATTTTTATTCGATGCCCATTGGCTAAAATTATTTCCCCCTTCTGATCTATAATATCTTCCCACACGCTTGAGTTTTCCAAGATTGGCATGTCATAAATTTCGGCACTCTCCTTACATGCTTGATTTCTAAAGTAATGTCTTTTTCCTCCCTTAGTTATAGATAAGGTCTTGGTTTCTACGAAAACGCGTGTCTCTGTTCGCGGCATCTCCTTTTTGACGGCCAGTACAGTTATATATTTCTAGCCTTTTACAATATTATTACCCCTGGCGCCTGGGACCAGCGAGTATCCGAGGGTTTAAAAGGGTAATGCTTAAGACCTTCCCAGATAAGGCTATTGTCCTGACTTTTTCTTCCGACAAAGGACAGCATTTCCATTACCTCTACAAAACATAACACACATATGGTGTTACACAGAGATAAATTGGATATTACTTACTATTAAAAAGACATATCTACATACACTAATACATATAATATTGAAGTCCTCCTTTACATTATGCTATGAATGCCCTTGATTAACTGAGACAAGATACAATTACTAATATAGTAGCCATCAGAAGCAGTTGTACTTAAATAGGAAAGTTTGAGACATTTCCTGCTTCACAACCCAGACACGGCCGCGGGTGGCCAAGAATGTGCTTGAACCAGGATGACAATAAGGAGCACAAACAACTTGGTGCAAATTTTCCGAAATTCAGTCTTTAAACCATTAGAAATATTACCCCCGCCGACACCCCACCAACTGCTGACGAACTCCGGCAGTCCCGTATGGAACTGCAAGTTAAGTTAAGCCGTCTTGGGCGTGGTCGACACTTGGATGGGAGGCCAGATGCCCTTCCATCGCATGAAAGCTACACCACGTGTGTTGACAAATAAGTGCAAGGAACTGCACTTACATACCATCCCCAAACATCACCGCCACGGGTGGTCGAGGTGGTTAAGGCGCGGACTCGTGAGCGGGAGATCTGGGGTTCGAATCCCGCCAGAACCGTCCTCTCTGACTGAGGTTTATTCTAGACTTTCCTCAGTGCTAATAAATGGCAAATGCCGGAGAGGTACCCTAAACTTAAACCTGTAACGTTTCCTTCCTTAAAAAATTCTTTCCCAATATATCATTGCATCTCATGTATCATCACGGTTTATCATTTATGATCATTCATTAGTGAAAACGGTCATTGAACATACTAATAATGCTTACCCGTGACGATTGACGAATAATAATTAAACAACTCGCAGTTCAGCCGGATATATTTGACATTTTTTTTTTCTTCTTTATGGAAGTAGCGTTTAACGTTGGTTTTTGCTACTGTGGCACCACAGGCGATGAACACTGATGATACGTGAGATGTTATGGTAAACTGCAAATGGATTTTAGGAAGGAAGCGTTCCAGGACGAAGTTTAAGGTACCTCCCCGGCATTCGCTATGGAAGAGGGTTGAAAAAAACCTAGAAAAACCTCAGTTTGGGAGGATGGTCCTTTTTGAATTCGAACCGGATACCTCCTGTTCACGAGTCCATGCCTTATGACCTCAACCAGCCTTATCGACATTGTCTTCACTGTAGACACAATTATCCCTATATAGAACATTAAAATGTTTTCTAAAAGGGTTCTTAGAAGTCTTACTAATGATTCAAAATACACAGAGAACTATTTTAAGTTCAGAGTTGTTTTCTGCTTACGAGGCTGCAGGTTGTCGTTCATTATTGTAACAGAAACGTGAATTATTAGTGAAGGTAATACATGACCAAAATCGCAGAAGGTCGCCTTCAATACTTACAATATATTGTAATTGTTTTTAAAGAGTAACATGTTTTTATTTTATTGAAACATATGAACGTAATCTTCTTAAATACTTATAGGTTGCAGGAATTCTAATTTTGTTCCTTTAATACCAAACAGTAATGCCGTAACTTATTTTATTAATTAATAATGCCAATTTTCTATTTTAGATTGCTTTTTTTAAATTTATTTTACAAGGTAAGGAATTCGCGCAGTTTACACAGCTCCTGCGTGACGGACTTTTTTAAGCCTTGGAAGTCACAAGAAAGTGGGTATAAGAACCTCCAGCGTTCCTGTTGTTGGTTATAAGCCTTGAGACATGTTCTTTACCTCCCGCCGCAAATATAAAAATGTTTGAAACGCAAAGTACACAGTTCCTACTCTCTATGAGATGCGAGAAAAGCTTTACTCAGTTCTCCAACTCTTGACATAACATATTTTTATAGACATTTCTTTCAACATGATGGAACCTCACGATATTCCTAACTCACAATGGAGTTCATAATAAATGTAAAGTATGATGTTTATTATTTTTTCAAGTTTAGTATAGAACAAATGATTGCATTCTGTTGGCCGACATATGACTCTCAATTCATCCAATAGTTAAGCAAAATAATACGATAATCCCTTGGCATAAAAAATGACTGCGTTGAGCTACTTTCTTTGACCACGTATATCTTAACAGCCAGGCGTTTTATGTTTGAGAAGAGACATTTTTTTTTTAAATTAGTGTATGGTTCTTCCAATGGGAAAAAGCTAAATAAAGTTGACTACATCTTGGCAGATACAACAATGAATATATAAGTGGTGCAAAAATTGAAATTCGCCACTATCCACAGAATGGTTCGCGCAGTAATAAAATTCAACAAAAGAAGACCCCACTCAACTACGCCCTAAAGACTGGATAAAAGAGAGTACACACAGAGCCGACTATCAGAAAATCCCATCAACCCGGATTGCGGAGCTCTAGTATTCAACCTGTCTCCAGAGAAATCCTACTTCATGCTAGCAACAGCTCCTCCAAAAAAGTGGACGTCAAGAAACCGAGATGCAAACTCAAGCACAAACAATGATTCTTATAGCTGAAAGAGAAACAAGCAGAATACAGAGAACTGGACAAAATGACAAAACGAGCATGGACATCCGCGACCACCGTACTGTGGCTACAAAACAAATACTTGAATCCACTAAAGCAATAAAAAATGTACGGAAAAGCCTGAGCACGGGGAAACATTGGAAGCTTGCAGCCAAGAAACCACTGGGAGACCGCTCAAGAAAAATCATCTTAGCAGAAGCAACAAGTACTACACATTCTTGCATGCAAGCAACTTACCCTCAAACGTACAAACAGTGTTTATAAACAAACCCAACGACTATGTCCCGCCCAATTTTCAGAGTGAAGGCAGAAACACAATAGAGGAACGAACAATTTAAAATCGGAGCAGAATATAGCACACAATCGTGTTCAACAAGGTGCTGCATGAGGAAATGATACTCAAACAACAATTATACTATTGCACAAGAAAGGCCATAAGAGCGACTTAGATAACTATAGGCTCACCAGCTTCATGCCTAATATGTATGAACTATTTTCAACGGTAATAACCAGAACACTGACAAAAACCCTGGATGAAAATGAACCCAACGAACAGGCAGGCTTTTTCTGACGTAAAAATCCTAAGTATGGCTTCCTTCGGAAGGCAAGTCCCGTGTCGTACATTTATGACACGAAAAAGAATCTCAAGCCTGAAAAAAGAGGCCTCTAAGCAAAATATATCGGCCGTTTCACGCCTTGATTTGAACGGGATGCTGATGACATGAGATGCTAAAGAGCATCCGTTAAAAATAAATAAATAAATAAATAAATAAATAAATAAAATCTTCTCAAACACACATTGTAATTGAAAACTTTCTGTTATTTTTTTTCTATTTTAGTGAATATAAAGATGATATCAAGGGCTCAGTTCATAAACACGGTTACATTTAAAAAATGATTGAAAAAGCCACACATTGTAACTTTGTGTGTTGGTGGTTAATACATTTCATTTAATTGATAGTATATCATTAACTTTTGTGTTGAATCTCAATAATAATAATAATAATAATAATAATAATAATAATAATGTTATAGATTGCAAGAATTCTAATTTTGTGTCCCTAATACCACACAATAATGTCATAACTTAATTCATTAATTAATAAGGCCATAATTTAGATTTTATATTCTTTTCTAAGTTACTCTACTAGGTGAGGAATTCGCTTAGTTTACGCAGCTCCTGCGTGACGGACTCTTTTTAATATTTCTCGTTTCGCGTAAATTAGTTATAAATTATTGTAAGACTTGAAGCTCGTTGTTTTCCAGGAGACTGAACACAAATCACCCACCATGTGCATTTAGTGTCCACTCTCCGTATATCAGGCACATTATTTCGTATAACAGGCTGCTCTGTACCAGAAATATCAGCCAAGCTCAAGCCTAACTCCTGCTACAATTTCCACACGCTCACGTTTCGTAGTTAACCATTTCTCCAGTAATACACAAGTTCCGTGTCGTTCCTGCAGTACTTGCTATGCCGCTAAATGAGTGTACAGGTTTGCAGCTGCAAGCGTTACAGGTCAAACAAACGCCCTGGCTCCGCTTCTTGCCTGTTACACTGTATGCCAATATCGTGTGATACTGAACACAGTAATGTCATTGCCTTCCGTTCGTGCATTTCAAAATAAACGTGGCTGGAAAATCAATTTCCTGTCATTAACCTTCCCGTGATGCTGGCGGTGGCCGAAGACTTCATATCTCAGCAACTTCATCACGGTTAATAATGTACCCTGGATTTCTAGCCTTTACGAATATTTCAAAGCCAATTTTTGTTTAAAATTTGCCACGTATCACGGTTTTGTAACTGAACAATGAACCGTTAATGCCTGAACAAGTTTTAGTCTTGGAAATGAACAGAAGGAAAGCCTCAGGATGTGACCAAATAACTTTACAGTACGGGAGAGGAATGTTTACAATTCCAATATAATTTATTAAACAATCTCTGTATATACTAACCCCGGAAATGTGGACAAATGGACGGTAAATAGTTTGATATATAATCCCATATTTGTTTTTCATAAACGTATAATAAAATTTTAATTGAAACTAGTTTAAAAGAATGTAGCCACATATAAATCTTAGCTCTGGTAATTTGGGAATATCTGTTTACAACTGATCAATGATAAAAGTCCATCAGGCAGAAGCAGCGCAAACTAAGCAAATTCCTCATCAAGTGTAATAATTTCATAATTGAATATAAAATACAAATTATAGCCTTATGAATTAATTAATTTATTTATGAAGCTAACTAATAAAGGAAAAATTGAACTATAATACATTACATAATTAAGTTTATCAGTTTTTTTTTCTTCTTCAAAACCGCTTTAAAATAAATGTATACAATGAAATAAGTTTCAAAAGTAAGGGGAACAAAATTAGAACTCTTGCAATCACATTCGGCTAGGGCGCTCGACTTGTGTGGAGGTCTCTCGCCCGCTCTATGGTAAAAGACACCCTTCCGTGTTTATCTAACGCGACAGTGAACATAAAGGCTTAAAGTGTATCCAGTGTGAAAGTTTGTACACTAAAGGTGTGAAAATTATTAAACTATTATCAATGACATACAGCTAAATGTTGAAGTAGTGATATGACAACCTGGAAAGTAATGACTTAAGTGTGTTTGTACACAGTGACAATAAAGTTGACATTAAGATAATAACATTTTTATTATCTCAAAAGAATTAGATAATTCTTCTTACCAAACAGGTGGACTTGTTAACTGTTAAACCAGCCAATGTTAAAAAAGAGTTTCGCAGAGACTGTTACATACTTTAAATGCCTGTAACTGGTGCTGTGAATGCAACTATTGAACATATAATTGAGATGGTTGTGTGTAATGAATCAAGTTTAAATAACACTGAAAGTGGTCCTGACCTAGCTGCCAGTGTCACTCGACTGCCCCGGCTTAACTAAGGACACAATAGGAGGATACCTGGTAGTTATTATAGAAATATGTCAGATAATTGTAGGCTCTAATAAATTAAGTATTGAAAATATAATTCTGGAAGTTACAAGGAGTATCGAAAACGTGTATATCGTCTTGTTCCTGATATAAAACCTGAGAGCCAGTTAACAAAGTTTACAAAACAAAACTATAACTGTAGCCAGCTTTAATTTAACTACTAAACTTAAGTTCAAAACTAAAACCTGAAGTTAAAATTACCAAAAAACTACAATTTATAGATATTTATATTTATAACTATTTTGCTACACTTTATTTGTATCACTTTCACTTTGTTTATAAATTAAACTTTGTCACATCGTAAATTCCACTACTATTAGTTGCATTCTCTCGCGACTGGGACAAATTATTTGTTTGTTTCAGCTTTAAATGGAAAAAAAAAAAAGAAAAAAAAACCTAACGTGTGCATTTTAGGTCGAATTTCTGAGCCTAATGCAACATTAATATATTCTTTCATATGTCAACAAAATGCACTCATAGTGGTACCATACTTGCCTTCTAAACCCAAGATCGCCGGTTCGATTGCGGCTATAATCGATGGTTTTTTTTTTCGGGCGTAAAATCTTAAGTATGCCGTCTTTCGGAAGGGAAGTAAAGCCGTGGGTCCCGTGTCGTACATTTACGGCACGATAAAGAACCTCAAGCCTGAAAAAGAAGAGGCCTCTGAGCAAAATTTACCGGCCGTTTCACGCCCTGCATTGAATGGGACGCTGATGACCTGAGATGCTAAAGAGCGTCCGTAAATAAACCAAATTAACTCTACACTCATCACAAGGAAATACTGTGTAGATGGTTTTGTAATGGAAAGGGTTGCTAATAATTTTGCTTAAGCATTCTTTTGACGTTTACTATAGAGAGTACAAACAATTGTAAAGTATACACAAAATTTCGTTACAATTTCAACGGCATTTTCAAGTGTATCCGCTCGAAATCAACACTTACACGTTTTCTTAATTAGGCTCTTAGATACAGAGCAGCGCAGAATAATTCTCTAGGTATGTTTGACCTTTCGAAAGTCAAGCAGACACCTGTTGCCGGTCTCTGGCGTTCATTATCTTAGCTTTAGTCGTTAAATTAACGCTAATGGCTACTTGCAAGCCAGTCAAAATGATAGTAGGCGCAACGAGAAAACCTGAAAGCTGGCAAACATGATTAGTAAACATATTCACAAAAAACTTAATAGTGACGCAGTTTATTTCCAAGCAATGCGCTTGCACCCATGGAACAGTTTTTGAATAATTATATATACACATATATACATATACATATATATATGAGTTTATATTAAAAATCGCTCTAGGGGCATCAATATTTGTTTCTTCACAACAGAAGTCGGCATATACCATTCGTATACTTAAAAACCGAAATTTAAAAAGCGCTCTTACATTTAATTTTCTGTATATTGTTTTAAAATGAATGAATAAATAAGTTCAGCATATAAACTGTATTTATAATGATGCACATGTTTTATATTTAACAAAAGCATCGTCGTGAAGATAGTATATGTGAAATATTAATGTAATATGTGTGTGTGAGAATTATATTTGTATGTGAGAGCGCTCGGTAATAATATTCAGAAATTGTTTCTGTTACGTATTTTTAATACAACAATTTAAATTAAATTTCAAAGCCAATGAAAGTTTATGAGATTTTCAATTGTTTATTGTTGATTGTGAATATCTGTTTAGTGCATTGAATTGTTTTTAAATAGTAACACGTTTCTGTTTTATTGAAACATATGAACATCTTCTTAAATACACAATGTAATTTTAAATGAATCGAATTTATAATTTCATATTTATATTACTGTTTTATTTTATATGTATTCATATAATATTATTCTGGAAATCAAAATACTTAGATTATGCTGGTTTATTCGTGTTCTGATGTTTAGAAGTTACATTGTTATGTAAGGAGAGATCCAGTATTTAACTTGGTGCTCATGTTAGCACAAGTATTTTTTTTGTCTGTAAATCTGATGTTTTGAATCTATTTATATAATTATTATTTGTTAAGTTCAACATGCAAAGAAGTGTTTAAATAATCCTGACAATTTCTACTATTTTGCTTAATAACTTTTAATTTTAGAGGCGAATTTTCATGCCACTAGTAAAAAAAGTATTTTTGTTTGAAGCTGGTGGTTAGAATAAAATCTAAGCCCCAAATAGGTGATGTGTATCGTATTGGATGGGAAAAAGTTGCACATCATGCCATTTGCAATAGATACCTATGATTTGGACGGGACTGATCGCTATTTCTGATTAACCAGTGTTACCGAAATCACTTCTTAAACCAAATACTGTACAACCGCACCAGTCCGAAAACCGGGATAATCCGAACCCCAAATTTTGTGAAAGGAAAATTATCAAAGAAATTTCACACTAAAATGTCCTAGAATTTCACGTTAGAACATCAAATATACTGTAAAAGGATACAATAAAATATATAATATGTATATTAAGGTATATCAGTAGGTTTAACACTCAACAAATTTAACAATGAAGAGATAAAACAATACAGCATCTTACATCACTCGTTGTTACATAAAACTTCAGTCACTTTATGCTGAAGCAAAGACGAAAATCTTTAAGATGACGCAATCTTCTTTCATCGCTTCATAGACATTATGTCCGCCCTTGTAGCTTGGGGGTTGCAGATGTCTCCAACGCATCCCAATGAGTGATTCCATATAGTGGAGTTGCATTTGACTGACTTACTAGAGAACTACTTCCTGATCTTCTGTGTCAGCTGATAACCGCTCCTTCACAGCCTGGATTTGCTTCACGAGATGTAAAACTTTCAGTTCTGGCCACCTCTGCTCGTCATGGAAAAAGTGTTCAACTCCATTTTTTAAGTATGGCGCTCTTCGATAACCTTCTCCGCAGCAGGTCCACAAAATTGTTCTATGTTGACTCAATTTTTCTTCCAGTCACTTATCGTTGCTTGACACCGAAATCAGCTGCTAATTTTGTTCCACTTTCGTCTTTATCCAAGCGTTTAAAACTTCAAGTTTATCTATTAACCATGTTTTCGCTTGCCTACCATCTTTAATGAAACATAAAAAATTATAAGCACGATGCAGTACAGTAAATCCACTGAAAGCAGTCATACCGTATCTGCAACTCAGCTGAACTGAGAACAAATAATTGACTGAGCGCTCCAGTCCTCGTTCCAGGAAGACGAACAAAATGCTTGAGTCATGCGGCCAAGTGCGAATGATCATCACAACAATGGCGTTCGCGTCACAAAAATAACACTGCGCAACCAAGTACAATTAACTTGTAGACTTCATATACATATTGTATACCTCTAATTACACTGATTCTTAATTAACCCCGTTAATCCGAATTTTTATCAATCCGAACAGGAAGAATATTCTGGACAAAATGATCAGATTTCGTGATCATGAATTATAACTCCCGCTTTGACTTAAGTGATACTAAAGAAGATATAGATCTCTTAAGTTAGTGATGCTACATTGAAGGAAGGGGTGCTTAGATCACTAATGGTGAGTTATGAACGTTAAATCACGCAGTCATTAAACTTTGATGTGTTTTACTTGGGAAGAAAACTTAGTGAGGTCTTGTGCATTCATAAAAAAACTGTGTAGCATGAGTTTAAAACTTTACTTCTTGAACTATCCCCTAAAGTTCGTCCCAGAAAGTCTTGGATCCATCGCGATTAGTAAGGCGAGTTTTTTCATAACTCCATGAGTGAGGCATTCATTATTATAATATTTTATAGAGCATTGTATTAATTCTAATTGATGGGGAGTTTTGAAGAAAGAGTGATAAATTAATATGGGCAACTGTGAAAAGGAACGAAAAAATGTAGTTTTCCGTTATAGGTTCATAAGAAATAATGTTTGAGACACTTAGATACCGGGAAATTGGCAGCCCTATCCCTGACCTACTCCATCACTCTGACTGCACCCTTCGAACGAAAGTTGAATCATTTTGTCTAATTTTAAACCATTAAGTTTCTTTTTTGAATAATATTAAATGTGGCAGTAGATCGGAAACTTTTGAGAAACCAATTACAATTGCATCACTTTCTTCAGCTTCATACATGCAAGAAATGTATGAGAGAGAAGAGTTCATTGAGAGATTTTATAGGGAATAAAAATAGTATGGGGTAGGGAAAATATATAGAACAACGTGATAAAGTAGGTCGGGAAGATTTTGCATGAGTTACATCTGGAGTTAAGAATTTAGAAGTGTTAGGATATGATAAAGATGTAGAAAAGTGTCCATTGTGTGGAGAAGTGGCAAATTATGAACACAGAAGGCCATTCTGAAGGACTGAGGAAAACCTGAAAAAAAAAACTCAGTAACGGAGGACGGTCCTGGCGGGGTTCAAACCCCAGACCTCCCGATCACGAGTCCGTGCCTTAACGACCCGGACGACATCCGAAGGGAGGGGTCCGATTCTAGTAATGTCATAAGTGCCAAGCAGGGCTTGCACCAGAGCATCTGAAGGGTTCGGAGGTGGTCTGGTTTTTCAGTACACATTCCTCAACACGTGATGTTAATTGGTTTGTTGCAGCGCTGCTGTGGGTGGCAGTTGCCGGTGACCTGGTGACGGTGGAGGATGAAGATGACGGGGGTGGGGCGGGCACCGGAGGTTTCCAGCTAGCGCTCAATGGGGCCACCTCGTGCCTCAGAGACGCCGTTTCGAGGCTATGTGGGTCTTCGCGCGCCTCCAGCCCGCCGGAACCCACGCCGACCACCAGGAGGACAGCAGTCTCGGAAGGTGAGGACGAACCCGTCGTCTCCATGCAGTCCGGGCCCGGTCCCAGCCCTGGCAGCTCCTCCTCCTGCGAGGATAGCTGCAAACCGCCGCCCAAGAACTGTTACCGCCTCGTGCTATTGGGTTCGTCGCGCGTCGGCAAGACCTCCATCGTCGCCAGGTAAGTTATTACATTGTTATCAGTTACGCGCAAAATAGATAAAATATCAAAGATTTTCTTAACAAAAGGATGTGCTTTTTAGTACTGATCTCAATTATTATTAAAGGGAATAATAATCTTAAAAAATTCATCACTGTATTGTCACAACCAACCTTGGTAAGGGCATACGCTTGGCGTGAACAAAGCTCTAGTGGAATGATAAAGTTTTATAAATGAAAGTGCGTTACTCTGCTGTTAGAACTACTTATTGATATCATATCTGATACTTCAGGGGAACCCAATTGGTATTAAAAAAACACAGCAACGGCTCTTCCTTTACCTTGGAGAATTCAGTGCTGAGGCTAAAAAATGATGACGGCTGTTGGTGCTTCAGCACCTCGACAGGGTCCCGAGGCAGCGTCGACTAAGTTCCTGGTCTTGTCCCTTCTCTCTCGGTCCGGTACATTGCGTGGCTTCTCTAGACCCTTTCTAGTGTCTCTCTCAAACACAGTGGTCGGCAAAATTTATGCCGCGCCGAATTGAGATAACGAAACTGGCCCGCATTGCAATAGAACGTGCCTCCGAGTCAACATAGCCGGCAGTGTTGCTACAGTTGATAGCAACTCACATAACGAGAATATACATTGAGCGTAAAATATATGCACTTCACTTCTCGTTCTTTTAACCTGAACGTCCGCTTTTCCCATACCTACACATAAGGGCAATGGAACTTAAGGCCGAACAGTAAAGCCCTAGTTCTAAGCAATAAATAGACCAGGAACTTTAGCGCCGGTTTTATGGCCTAAAACAATACTTTCTCTTACCATTGTGTATTGACTTGTTCTAATACTTCGGGAACATTTAACTTCAATTAAAATAATGTATAAGGAAAATATGTTTCCTTAACAATTTGCTCAAATTAAGTGTTTTTAAGTCAGTACTGCAACAGCATACACGAACCTATTGTGTTTCAAATAGCGTCACTGAATTAACAAAAGGAGCGAGCTACCTTCAGGCTACCAGTTGATAGACGGCAATGTCGCTAGCGGGCTGTGGTGTGCGGATAACAGGCACGTTAGCACATACCTGAATGAGAAATGTTCTTGAATACAGTACAAAAAATGTCGCTTCATTATTTCATAGTAAGAAAACGAATATCATAGATTTAAAATATACAAAAAGTATACCGGAGTAATTGAAAAAAGTTGCAACAAGTTATGACATAGATGTAAATTAGGTAAAACAGTTGCGATTATTTGTTTTGTTTTATTTACATGCGTTTATGAATAACGGTATTTGAGCTGGTTTTAGTTCATTTTATTCTGCTGTGCTATTTAATATGTTTGAATGGCATAACTAAAATAATGAGACACTCTCATATATTAAGGAATCGAACATATTGATACTAATTAATACATACATATAATACGGGCAACGCCAGGCCAAACTAGAGCTTTGCTACCCGCATTGCTTTATTTCTAAGTAGTGGAGGGCAATCTAAGACGTTATACATAACATAGGCCATCTATCGTTAACGTCCTGGAATTCTTCGCTGCCTTGTTTTGCAACATAGTACAGGGCTATTCGAAATTATGTGACCAGTTTACATCTCTTATTATTTTAAAAGTACAGGACATACGTTTAGAAAATTATTAATCGTGATTAAGTTCTAGTTTGCATAGTGAGATGACAGCTCAAACGTTATGTTTTTAGTCGTGATGCATATTTCACGTGACAGTGTAAAATGGCATTGCAACCTGTACAAAAGTAACCATGCGTGCTCCGTTAGTCCGGTACAGCAGTGCAAAGATCATTCCACACTTATCACCAACTCACTTATCCATTCGTAAGTGGTGCAAACAGTTTGTAGATAGTGGATGCATTTGCAAAAGATAAAGCTTTGGGCGTGCGAGCACAAATGAGAAGACAGTGGAGAGAGTGCGACAGGCGTACACAAGGGGTCCGGATAAGTGAACAAACAGGCCAGCAAAAAGCTTGCATTACCCCAGACAACGGTATGGAGAATGCTAGGGGAACGCCTGGATTTGCGTCCATATAAACTTCAGTTGTTAAAGGAAAGAAACTCAATGATCTTGAAAAGAGGTTACAGTTTTGTACTATGCTTGATAACGACAATAACCTGTTCGAAAATATCGTCTTCCCAGAAGAAGTCGCATTCCATTTCTCCGGGAAGGTTAATCGACGCACGGGTTCTGAGAAACCATGCAAGAGAGAGCACGAAGGTAAATGTTTCTTCAGCAGTGACAGCTCAAAATGTGCAAGGACCATTCTTTTTGAAGAGGTCACAGTGACTTGATATGGTAGAAGAATGGTTGCTGACATTACCGCTGGATGGAGCCCCAGCACATTTCCATTTGCTGGTACAGAGATATCTAAAGGCATCTCAAGAGTCCTGAAAATTTGGCCGTACCTTATCGTTACATCCGATATTCATAGAGGGAAGTCGCTCCCCGCGCCCCCAGTATATTAAAGAAGTCCTTTGTGCCTACCTCCGTGCAGTCAGTGTGAAGACAGCAAATGTTGCCCGAAATAATAAAATTTCTAACCCGAGTTAATTCACAACCATTCCTTGCTTAGGGAAGGAATAGGCAGTGTCAGCAGAAAAGTATGCAGCCTGGAGGGGGAAAATATTTCCGCGGTACATGTGACGCCATTGTTTACAGGCTGTTTATGAACCCAGTGGAGACTAGTAGCATTGAAGAAATGGGAAGGAAGTTACTGTCATCAGATCCTTGTTTCATTCTTAATGTTCACGCTTGCAGCACTCTCTAAGTTGAAAGACAGCTCTTCTGATATCAACTGCAATCATTGTTCTGCTCTATTTACTCACTTCAGTCAATTTTCTTTCTATTTTGTGCAAGAAAGCGCTGTCGCCTCTTTAGTGAGCAAACGTCGACTGTTAATGAATATACAATAACAGTAGAAGGTGGAATTTTTGTTTTTCCTCCCGTTTCGTGTAATCCAAACACGGAAGAGACAAAATAAATACTATCCTGGTATTGCTGTGTTCGAGTGTTGTGAGCAAAGAGAGATGGTCCAATTAAACACTAGAAGCCCGAGCAGTACTCCCTAAAACGCCCGTTAGCTGTCAATTGACCGCTATTACTTTCTTAGGCATTTTATCATTTTTTTTCCCACTGAACTACGGATTTTCTCACTTATCGTCTTCTAGCCCGTTGTAATGACATAGAGGAAACGAATTTGCTTCTAAATTGCAAGCTAGGTTCTAATCTAGTTTGCATTTAGCTTCCAGGGTGCGTTTGTATGTACTTGACCTAGGCCGTACTTACCAGACGACTGTAGTAATGTACAGGAAACAATATGGTGGCTTCTGAGCTGCGAATCAGGTCCGAATCCAGCTTGCTTCTGGTTTCACGTATTTTTATGTTCACGGTTTTTGCTCGCATATGTTTAGCCCCTTATGTCCCCAGGTCCCTTTACCTATTCCTTTAATTTGTTGGCAATTCAAGGCTACTTTTTTTTTAATGGTATTAACGCCCTTTTTTGCTACTGAGGCACCACAGGCGGTGAACACTGATGATACATGAAATGAAGTGATAAATTGGGAAAGGATTTTTTTTAAAGGAAAGAAACGCATCAGGCGTAAGTTAAGGGTACCTCCCCGGCATTTACCAGTTATGAAGACTGAGGAAAATCTGGAAAAAACCTCAGTCAGGGAGGACGGTCCTGGCCGGATTCGAACCCCAGACCTCCCGCTCACGAGTAACGATCTCAGTCACCCGTGGCGGTGTGGAAGGCTACGAAACAATACACAATTTTCCAGGGATACATCGGTGTACCCAGGGTTCAAGCGAGGCGGGTTGGTGCATGCGTCAATGCTAGCGGAGGACATTTTGAACATTTCAGTAAGAAATAGTTTCACGTGACGTGCTGGTACGTTCTCTTCCTGTGTGTTTTTCATGTTAATGTATATAAAGCTTTGTAGAAAATGAGTTCTAACATGGAAATAAAGCGTTTCCGGACCCATGTGCATATAACATATTTTCTTCTTCTACGTGTGGGGAATGTGTCCTGAACATTTGGACATGTGTTATTGTTACGCCCGGTATAAAATCCTTACAAAGGGAGCTCCCTCCTTTGAAACTGCAGTGTGACTGAAAACGAATTAGATGTACATGACCCGCGCTGTAAGTGATTGTAGGAATTCTTTCGCCATTATAGCAAGATTTGTACTTGTCATGCTCTGACTGTATGTGGCGGACAAAATATTAGTTACACTTAGACGTTAACTAATTAGGACGGAAATCTCAGATGGCCCACGTAATGACTCACGACTTTTATAGTAAGAACTCCTGAACCTTGTGAAATATGCCACAATATATCAATTTGCAGCCAGTTGCGTGTTAATAGGTTCCCAAAGTTCCGGAAGAGTACGTGGATCTCAAGTCAGATGAATTGAGATAGTTGCGAAACACCCATCGTGCTACTCAGACACGGTGCACGCGACAATCGCTCTGGAGGAAAGGGACACCCATGTGGTGACTAGCACCGCACTCGATACTTGATCATTCAGAGTGCTTCATTGTCCATGACTTAAAGCTACAGCCAGTTTTACGAGAGTGTCCAGTGTATGAAAAGCAGACGTAGGCCATCACAAGAACCCAACCAGCTCGAACTTACCTCTGGATGAAATGCAAGGTTTAATTGAAGTTGTGTGTCGTTCTAGTCCTCCAGTGTGAAGTTTGGTACCGTGACAAGAGTATTGTTTTCTGAACCGACTGCAGGTCCAATATATGCGGGTCCCTTCTGGATATTCTGTCCCAAAAATTACGGCAGGGAGCTTCATTGACTGTGTGGAGTAATTCTAGTCAGGTTTCAAATCGATCTGCATGCCTAGGTGCGCGACAAAGCGCTGACGTGTCGGTGAGAACCTTTCTCCGCATTGGTTGCGTTGACACAGCTGCAAACAGGAGCAGTTTATTCCATGTATTGGCACACCGGAGCATGGTGCTCCTTTATCTGTAATTCTATCTCGCCTCTGCATTGCGACTCTTTTAGCAATCTGACTGAATATTTCTTCAGTCAAAATTCATACTAATGAAAGTATATATTCATTGGCATATTTGTTGCATTATTTTATGTCATAGAGTTGCAAAGCATTTCATGCTAAGTGTTATGATGTTTTGCTTTTAAGCATATCGCATATACTTAAAAGCACACGACCCAAACCAAAACCACTTTGTTTGTGCCATATAGAGAGCGATTCAAAAAGTAACAGCGAACTAATTTTTGCGAAGTATACTTTCAATTACAGATATCATTTTTCAACATAATTACCTTGCTTTTCGATACATTTCTCATACGGTTGCACCAACCTTTTTATTTCAGGAGAACAAAAAGTTTTCGGTTGTGCCTGCAACCAAGTATGTACCGCTTCTTTAACCTCAACATCACTTTCAAATCGTCGTCCTCTGAGAGTTTTCTTCAGCGGTACAAACACGTGGTAATCCGAAAAGGCGAGACCAGGGCTGTTTGGGGATGCTGCAAGACGTGAAATATCAATCTCTGAATGACGTCAAGAGTTGCAGCGCGCGTTGTCGTGAAGAATAAGGGCGCCAGAGGACGGAAGTCCTCTGCGACGGCTCCGTATTGCGGCTTTAGCTCATTCTCCAACATGGCGCTGTATCGGGCACTATTCACTGTTTCACCTTTTTGCTGACAGTGCTCAAAAATCGGCTATTTATATCCCAGAAGAGGGTGAACAGGACCTTTCCGGCATAGGATTGAGACTTGATTTCTTCTTGACTGGAGAAGACGTGTGTCGCCATTCTGAAGACTGCATTTTGCTTTCTGGTTCATAGTGAGGCATCTTCTGTGACGATACGTGTCAGAGCTTTATATCGCGCCAGTCTAAACACGCATAATATTGTGTTCATTGGAGAGCATCCTAGACACCCCGTGGTACTTGAGAACTTCCGTAATAACGGTATGAGCAGATCCGACACTGATACTCAGTTCTCTTGAATCTGGCGTCAGCGCGTCCCGCATTTTCATCAGCAACGGCCATGCTGGGGCGACCAGAGCGTTGTTCATCTGTGACAGACGTACGTCCACTTTTAAAGACATCTACCCACTCATACACTCTTCTCTTGCTAATGCAGCTATCTCCATACCTTTCCAACATCCTTCTATGAATATGTCGACGATTTACGCCCTCTGACCACAAAAATCTTATTACTGCTCGCTGTTCTTCTACGATACTCACAGCTAGTGACGCGGCCATTTTGATTCAACTGTCCTTCATATTCAGCATGTCATCCATCTGTCGGCATATGTCAGAACTTTCTCAAAGCATGCATCTTCACTTCCCGGGAGTTTGAAAAGCCTGGAGTGTTAAATGTATTTAACACTGTTAGTTTGCTGTTACTTTTGGAATCATCCTCGCACTTCCCCTCCATTTCATTCAGCTTTGTTTCAAAGAGCTGATACTCATATACACTCACGGGCTGCGCCATCGGGTGGCGTTAAATTTAGAATTTATTGAAATGGAATGTAAATGCAACGCAATAGAATTTAATAATCACAAAGCTACATTATGGACTTCTATTCCAGTGTTTGGTCGTCCGGAACGATATTGTATGGCTTTCCATTATTATGGGAATATCGTACCTCTGTAAGACCTTTATAACAACAGTCCAAATGTGTTTCTATGTCTGGAAATTATTGCGGGAGAACTAACTAATTTTGCCTGATAGTATCCTAGCGCATTGCACAGTGACGCTTCCATAATTCTTTCGGAATGTTCCAGCATCATCACCAAAATTCAGAGGCGTTTAATAAATATGGGGATGGATAAAAGTGTCAAGTCAATGGGCGAAATTGGAATAATCTTTAGGCTGTTCCACTGATTATCCTCGAAGCCTAACTACCTAACGATTACAAGGAATGGAGAATCATTGACTGTTCAGAGTTTCCTCCCGTTAAGAGGCTGAAGGTTACGATTTCTTGACGAAATATGGGTTTGTTAGTTCGAGTATGAGACGAAAAGACAGCTATCCGTGGCGTTTTGTTTTAATAATGTTTGAAACCCGTTTTCACTAATGCAATGGACGACACACACATAAGATGTACTTTCAAGAAATGAATATATACAACTTTTGCAGGACAGTGTCTTCTGGCATGCCTTTACGGTGGGTATGAATATTAAATCAATTGAGTCCAAAGGACCTGGTGGTGTAGTGGTAACCGTACTTGCCCCCTAAACCCAAGATCGCCGGTTCGTTCCCGGCCAGGACCAATGGATTTTTTCGAGCGTAAAAATCCAAAGTATGGCTTCCTTCGGAAGGGAAGTAAAGCCGTGGGTCCCGTGTCGTACATTTACCGCACGAAAAAGAACCTGAAGCCTGAAATAAGAAGCCTCTGAGCAAAATTTATCGGTCGTTTCACGCCCTGAATAGAATGGAACGCTGATGGCCTGAGATGTTAAAGAGTGTCTGTAAATAAAATTCCAATTACTTGATGTAGTGGCAAATATGCTGAGTTTTGTTTCATTTTTAATAATTGTTTAACACCCGTTTTTACTACTGAGGCCCCACAGGTGATGGACACTGACGATACATTAGATGAAATGATAAATTGGGAAAGGATTTTTTTAAAGGAAGGAAACGTTCCAGGCCTAAGTTTGGAGTACCTCCCCGGCACTTGCCAATTATGAGAACTGAGGAAAACCTTAAAAAACCTCAGTCAGAGAGAACGGTCCTGATGGGAATCGAACCCCAGACCTCCCGCTCACGAGTCCACGCCTTAACGACCTCGGCCACCCGTGGCGTTTTTTGTTTCAACCTTTATTGAAAGTATATTGATGAACCGACTTTTTCATTCAGTATGAATGACAAACAAACATTCCTAATGCTGAGCCCTAACACTCACTTTCCATATAACAGCCGCGTGTGACTTGCGATGTTGTACACTGTCGTGGGAGTAAACATCGCACCAGAGGGTGTTACTTGTACAGCTCACCCCAAATGTTTAAACAAATTAAGTTACAGGTATCGTTATCAGCCAAAGTTTTTTTTAAGATATGAACATAAGTTAGTCTTAACATTGTCACGGCCGATAAGAAGGTCGTGTATTGATTAAAACAACGTGAGAGAAAACGCCTTTTCTTTCTTTTTTTGTCCCAATGCTGGGGGGCAAGAACGGAGAAAGGGATGACCATCTGTTTATTTTTTCTCACATAAAGAACATCTCCTGGAGTTTCTTTATATCTGGGCTGCCCTCTGGTTAAATATCTTGGCGAGCCAAATAAAAGGGAAACGGCACGTCTTATCATCCGAGGTGTAAGTTTCATGTTCTTCATATAACACGAGTCGTTCTTAATGAGGCAATTTGAGATATTAAAAATGTCCTTCAAGCGGGAGCTGCTTAAACCCTCACTTTGTAGAGTAACCATAAAAAAGAATATAAAATTCAAATTATAGCCTTATTAATTAATGAAATGAAATGAGTTATGTGTGATATTAAAGGAATTGCAAGCTATAAACATCACAAAGGAAAAAACATTTTTAAAATCGTTATGCTTATTGTGTGGTAATATTGAGATTAAACCACAAAAATTAATGTTATACAATTAATTAAATGAAATGTATAACTGCTGATAGATAATGCTACCCTGTGTGAGTATTTGTAAACATTTTTAAATATAACTATGTTTATGAACTGAGCCCTTGATATCATCTTTACAGTCACTAAAATAGAGAGAAATAACAGAAAGTTTTGAGTTACATTCTGTATTTAGGAAGATGATGTTCATATGTTTCAAAAAAAAAAAAAAAACGTTACTTTTTAAAAATAATTCCAATATACTAAGCAAATATACACAATCAACAATAAACAATCGAACGTTTTATCGATTTTCATTGGGTTTGAAAGTGAATTTAAATGTAATTGTAGTAAAAACATGTGACGCAAACGTTTTCTGAAGGTTATTACAGAGCGCTCTTACATATAAACACAATTCTCAAACACATATTAGATTAATATTTCACGTTTTCTATCTTCACGACGATGTTTTTATTAAATATAAAATATTTATTACGGTTCATATGCTGAATTTATTTGTCCTGTTGTTTTAAAATATTATATTGAAAATTAAAGGCAAGAGCGCTTTTTAAATTTCGGTTTACAAGTATACGCCTATTCCTGTTGGTGCAATTTCCCTGATTTTCAGAAAATAACTTTTTTGTTTTATTTAAATGATATATACCGAATTTTGTTGTGAGGAAACAAACACTAGTGCTGCTATAGGGATTTTTAAATTTTGGGCTTTTCACAAACCTCCACTCCTAATGGTCCAATTTCCCTAATTTTCAAAAACTATTTTTCTTGTTTTATTTAAATGGTATGCACGGAGTTTCGTTGCCGAAAAGCAAATATTGATACTACTAGGATAATTTTTAAATTTTAGGTTTCAAGTAAATCCATTTCTTAATATTTGATTTCCTTGGAGTTCTGAAACTATTTTTTTTTAATTTTATTTAAATAGTACATGCTGAATTTTGTTGTGAAAAAAATGAATATTGGTGCTGCTAGAACGTTATATACGAGTTTTTTTTTTCATTGTAATTTTCTTTGCCTAGCAGTTAGGATCGATGAAAATTTAAAGGAAATCTTAAAAATCGCTTCATGGATACAGCACATTCTTCGGAAATCGCTAATACCGGCATCTGTCGCAGCTAAAATTGCAATCTGCGTCGGATGTGTCTTCTGTCTTCATCTTTAAACTCCTGTTCGTCATGTTTCCAATTTTGACGACATATACATGATGTTGCAACAATTAAACATAAAGATAAGTATTGTTGTCATTAGTAGAAGTGTCAGCAACAAGAGACCTACAGGAAGATGTAAACATTTATTCTGTTTGTTTTGTTACTTACCAGTAACTCTGGCACAGATCCTCAAGTACAGCTTTCATGATGTTTTTCACATTTCTCTGGGGCCTTTGCTATTTACATAGCTCACTTTCGTTCCGTAAACATTGAAAGCGTTAAATGATAAAATGTTCTTGCTGTAAAACCTTTAAGGACATCAGTATATTAAACCTCTTTGTGTATTTAATGAAATGTGAACGTTTTAAATAGCGATACCTGGTATGTGACCACCTCCTTGGTCTAGTTGTTAGTGTTGCTGTCGGAGACCCGGATTCAATTGCCGGTTCTTGCTTAGAACTTTTTCTAGAATGGGCCCATCCAGCCTCGTATGGACAATTGGAAAGCTGTCTGATGGAGAGGTGGCGTTCTTCAATCATGAAAGCATCCCATTCTTGTCAATCTGCACAATTTGTGGAGGGCAGAAGGACATTCTGGCCGAATGTAATGACTGGGAACACCTGAGAAAAACCCTGTTTCCTGAAAACTTTTTAGGGCAATTAGAGTTCGATTGGCATGCTGGATCTTTTTGCGAACCACACTAGTTCGTTGAATAAGGGCGTTTTCCTAGTCAAAATGCGCGAAACTAGAAGCAATTTATTTTATAGTTAGAATGTAATAACTAGTGAAATTGTAACTAATGTAATTTGTTTCCATTCATATATCTGTAAATACCGTTCTTGTTATTTTGGTATTTATTATTATTATTATTATTATTATTATTATTATTATTATTATTATTAATGTTTTATTTATATCATTATTTGTTCCTTTATCTAATTGTGTATCATATTTAAGCATTTACGGCCTACGACCCATGCATAAAGCATATATGTAATGCGTTCATATAAGTTTATAGCAATAAAGATACACCTACTACTTGTTTACTTTCAAATCCGTTGCTAGCAACATGTATGTCATAGAATACTATTGGCAGAACGTGTTCTGTTGACAGTGATTTTCTGTGTAAACGATCTCTTAACAGTCTGAAGCGCTTCCTTCACCATAGGAATCGAGTCAGAAACAAAGGCTTAAGTCAGGGCTGTATGGTTGGTGGTTATTTCAATTCCATCGACATAACAAAGCAACCGCATCTTGTGCTGCACGCGTTCGAGCATTACCATGGAAAATAATATGTAGGTTCTTCAGAAAACATTGCCGCCTTATTTTCAAATATGGTGTCTGATATGTTCCAAAAATGAACATTAATTCTACAGTCCTAGTTGTATGCACCATTATATTTGTACACTAGAACTGTCAGTTTTTACATTGCTGACGTACTTTTGATTTTCATGGTGACAAACAATGACATCACTCTTTGATTTATGTTTTATTTTTGGTTCTTACAAGCTGGCCCGCCTCTTTTGGACATTCATAGCCCTGCAACTGGGCACTAGTAGCGTCATATGGTTATCATTTATGAGTTTCCGTTAATTTGTCGTATTGCCAGTTCATATGCGATATCTTGTCTCTCCACGAGGTCGTTAAGGCGCGGATTCGTGAGCGGGAGGTCTGGGATTTGATTCCCACCAGGACCGTCCTCTCTGGCTGAGTTTTTTCCAGGTTTTTCTCTGTCCTCGTAAATGGTAAATACCGGGGAGGTACCTTAAACTTAGGCCTGGAACTATTCCTTCGTTTAAAAAAATCCTTTCCCAATATATCATCTCATGTATCATCAGTGTCCACTGCCTGTGGTGCCTCAGTAGTAAAAACGGGTGTTAAACACTATACAAAAAATCTTATCTGTAGAGCTAACTCACGAGCATCGACCCGTTTCCATTAATGCGGATAGAGCACAAACTTCTTCGTTTGCACTACGACGACCTGACCGGCTGAAGGGTATACCCATCTTGCCACTGTTTTTAATGTAATGCAGACTACCTGCAAAGCTCTTGTGACCCTGGCACATCTTTACCCCGCTTCGCTGCTTCTGTATCGAAAACACGTAACTACGCTATATTACACTCGCGGGTCGTTAACGCTCTGAGCTCGCATGCGAAGCTCTCTTGTTAAAATCCCTTGGGCTGCCTATAATGACCTTAAAACATTTTTTCTAATTTTCTCTTATGGAAATGATGGGATGGTCCTTTACTTCCCACAAAATTTCCGCTCCCCCCATTTCATATACTTTTATTCTGTTGGTATTACAGGTCGAAAGTGATATGCCTTGCACTTTGCAAAGCTTTATGCCCCAGACTCTGGTATAGAAACGAACCTTCTGAGAGACTTGAACACCTTCTTGCGGGGGGGGGGGGGGGGTTCAAACTGGAAACCTGTTAGGGACCATGTTTATGTTCACTCATCACCCCCGTGGGTCCTGGCAGCCAGGTGTCTCGTCCCTTTCTTCCAGAGATGCTCCCATTGGTGAGGTAGACACAAATGACCAGCCATAAGTAAGGCTGAATTTCCAAAATTACTGTAATTCAATCCAACCCTGCAGTAGACTGGCAGTTAACAACTTAGTCCCTTTCTTCCGTCATTATGCAGGGGCATGAGTGAAAAGGTAGAGTGTATTTGCTCTCAGCTAAATTAGGTGTCAAACCAATTCATGGCATGAGCGTTGTTAATTGCTTTCGCTGTAAGGTATCCTTATAGTACTTTTACAATTCCACGCCCAGTAAATGACATTTGTTCAAGGAGATTGTCTTCCTAAAGTGTGCGCGTTTACCAGGATGTTCAAGCGGACTTTGAATGAAAATTCCATAAACCTACTCCCATCGGAGTAAATATTGAATACTGGTTCAGAAATTCAAAACCATGGGTAGCGTGCAGGGTAGGCCAGCTGAAACAGATAGAAGATACAATTAGCAGAAACCGAAAAGTATCAACAAGGAGACTAAGATCGGGAGTTGGGTGTACAACGACCGACAGTGTGGAAAATCCCCACTACACCTTAAAAAAAACGGCCATCGCACCTCCAAATCCGACATAAGCTGGAAAGGGAGGACCACGCTGGTCACCAAGCAATGTGTGCCGACCTGTTGTAGGCAGTCGAAGAAGGCAATTTGCTGCAAAATGTGCTCTTTAGTGTTGAAGTCACCTTCCATATATACTGCAGATTGTGGGCAAATGAACAGCCAAGTGAGATCCTCGAGTGGGAACGAAACACCCCAAAAGTCGATGTGTGGTTGAGGATCACAAAGTCTAATGGACCATTCTTCACAGAAGCCACGGCGATAGGCATTTCGTATCTCCAAATGCTGCAGCTCTTCCTTCAGTCACAAATGCAGCAGAATGGTGGTTTTCCAACAGGATGGAACACCCCCTCATTTCGCACGGATCGTTCCTGAGTACCTGGAAGTCACTTTTCCACGTAGCGCTTCACACCACATTTGGGATCCGCGTTCTCCTGATGTCACACCTCTTGACTTTTTTTACAAGGGAACACAAAGTCATAACCAACTCCATGGATCGTTTAAAGCGGCGTATCAGACATGCGGTTGTCAACATCACACCTGCAATGCTAGACATGTGTTTCGTGAAGCGATGCGTCTATGGGAGTTATGTGTGAAAGTGCATGTGCAATAAACTTATACAAATTATGTGTTACTGTGTGTTAGGGTTTACATTGAATTAATATTAAGTTTTTCACAAAAATGATCGAGACCTTATAATCCCCCTGTAGATAATAAAGTGACATAGAAATGTAATTTCTAGGAGTAATAAAACCTAGAAAGGATCAGTACGCATTGAAGAAATACGACTGAACATACAATTAAGCATAATGAACATGAAATAATTTTGGAACATTCCTGGCACCCAGAAGTTTAAACGCGTGATATATCTAACATAGGAAGGAAAGTCGGCAGCCAGAACTCGTGAGTGTAGACTATTGTTCATGGCTAATGGTTTAAATGAGGGTTCTCTGTAAAAAGAAGTGTGGACTGGAGAAGACGGAGGAGTTAGTGGCTGTACTTCCCCACTACGCCATGTAAAGTACAATTAAGAGAGAGTGTTCGTGCAAAATACAACGTATAATTAAGTCACATGTTGCACTCCACAGAGAGCAAGTTATAAACTCACCCCAGTCGTGCGCTGCCGCCATGACTACAAATTTATTTCTCTCTTACCTCGAAAAAAAAAAAAAAAAAAAAAAAAGAAGTAAAGAGAGCTGGGGCTTCTGCATGAGCAATAACACTAAAAGTAAATAGCCAGTATTCCATTTCAATAAACATAATTTGAACATACGCTTTAGCATTTACAATACTCATTCTTTCATAACAGCGAAGTTTTAAGTTTCGCGCGATTATGAAAACCAACTTGCCAATACGGCAAGTACCTCCAGGGTGGCCAAGGTAGTTAAGGCGTGGACTCGTGAGCGGGAGGTCTGCGGTTTTATTCCCACCTGGACCTCTTCCCTGATTGCTGTTTTTTAAGGTTTTCCTCAGTCCTCAAAAATGGCAAATGCCGGGGAGGTACCCTAAACCTAGGCCTGGAACGCTCCCTTCGTTAAAAATATCCTTTTTCAATATATCATTTCATCTCATATATCAGTGTTCGCCGCCTATGATGCCTCAGTTGTAAAAACGGACGTTAAACACTATTCAAAAAATTTACCCCGGCAAGTAATTTACTGTTTTTAACAATTCAAATACATTCTATATCCGATTTTGCAGATTTAAGACCAGAACTTCTAGTTCATTTGCTCATTCTTCTGTTAGGCAACGCTTGCACACTTGTTGGAAATTTCGCTGAAACTTCTGACGCCGTAGCTCAGTAAACCTCAATATTGTGAAGACAAAAAATGAGTGCTTTAACATAGTAAAATATATCACAGAAAATTTCAATACTTTCTAGTTATCTTTTACATTTGTACAAAAACTAGTAAAGAAAAATATTTTTGGAACAAACTGTTTTATTACTTTTCAAAATATCCACTTTTAAGATTTACACACTTTTGCTTACGTTCAAACCAGTTCTCGAAACGTTTTTTCCACTGTGAAGTTGGTTTCTGAAAATATATGTATGCCAATATATACAGTGTCAAATCTGGATTTTCTCTTGAATTATAAGAACTATGTAAAGTATATGCTTATTTGTCCTTTATTTGAGGAAGGAAAAGAAATGTACATGTATAGAGTATAAATATTATCTAATGTAGTTGATGGAATGAAAGAGGTGGAATTAAAAGGGCTCCTCTATGGCAGCCTTAATCCCTTGTAGATGGCGCCTATGTTTTCTGCCCTGCAAATGACTAAATTAAAAAAATGCACATGTTTATGTCTGGGTACACCTTGGTCAATAACCTCACTTACCACCCCAACTTGCTATTTAAAAGAGTTTAGCTGCACACTGGTACCCCGGACAGAAACTTTGCGATGGGTACAGTACGTGCCATGTCTGAAGTGTATGTAATAAATCAGAAAATTTGTGTAACTACAAGAATAAAACAGTACGTGTCAGCCGGTCAGTAAGTGGTTGTGAAGCAATTGTTGAAGTGTCTTTAACACGAGTACTGAAGCAAATCGAAACAGGACATGCTATTCAGTTATCTGCCACATCATAGAAAGTTTTAGAGCAGCGTATTGGACCTTGTGCTACTAGATTTACACCTACTCGCGCATGCGCCTCACTCAGTCTGGAAGTACTGAAGATATCTTAAATACTTTGCCCCTGCTTTGTTTTGCAGGTTCCTGAACAACAAATTCGAGGACTCCTACACACCGACTATAGAGGACTTCCACCGGAAGTTGTACCGCATACGTAACGAGGTGCACCAGTTGGATATACTTGACACTTCCGGTAATCATCCGTTTCCAGCCATGAGGCGTCTTTCATTTCTTACCGGTGAGTTAGTATAAAATTATTAATATATATAAATCTTGTTCAATTGGATGAAATTAAAGACTGTGCGTCTTTTAAAAATATATTTCTGTTTGATTACTATTAAAACATTCAAAGATCTGTGGGAATGATCTCACAAAACTTTGGCGACAAGGACAAGTAATGTACATATAGGAAAAGAAAGTACTTGTAGTACACATAGCCAGAGAGTGCCAAAAATGTATGCACACTGTCACAACAGATATCTATTTAATATATTTCAAAATTGTACCTAAAAACAACAATAATGTGTAGTATGATGTACTATAAAGATGTAAGTTACATACATTATGATAGCGTTGCTACGTGACAGGTAAATGAACAATGAACAAGTGAAACAAAGATTATGGTATGATGTTCTGTAAACAGATATGACTCACATTACATTATGCTAGCGTTGCTACAACAAAATGGAGCCAAGATTATCGTTTGAAGAGCGGAAAGAAATTTAGAAGTGGTAATGGAAAACCGAGAATGTTGTTGAAGTTCAAAGGCAATGGAGACGTGTGTACAGAACAGAACCGCCAACGCGACTAACAATTCTGTCTCACCCCTTCATTCATACACTTAATGGAAATGAGGAATTTACTTTCAACAGAATGATGAACCACCAGATTATTACCGAGGTATACGTGTTTACCTTGATGACAAATTTCCAAGTCACTGAATAGAACAAAGAGGTCTGATTGAATTTCCACCGCGTTCTCCGGAGTTAACTCCGCTGGACTTCTACCTAACTCTTAAGGATGTTGCATACCATAGAAAACCAGCTACACTGACAGCACTCCGGGAAGAAATTGAAACGACATGTGCTGCAATCGCTGAGAACACTTTCGCAAACGTTGTTCATTGAGTAGTTCAACGTACTCAGAAACGTACTCACAGTTTTTTCTTTGCTTGAAGTGTGTATACATTATTGGCACCCTCTGTATCTATAAATTTACTTATGCTTACCTTCCATTCTTTACATAAATGTACTTTTTAATGTTTGATAATTCATTGTTAGGTACTCAAGAGTGTTTATTTTTTACATGTTGCTAATTACTAGCTGATAAAATATTGAAACCAAAAGCATTCATATATTTTGCACAATGCGGAATAATACGTTACATTTCAATTAATACCGAGCTCATTTATTGGGAATTCTTCTGTGAGCTTTGCCCCGCTGTCGTCCCTGCGGCTGAGAAAGTAAGTGATTACTTTGAACACTTGCTGCCTCAGATGCTGTTCTTACTCTCCGGGCTTCTGACTTTCGGTGTTAGTTCATATTCGCCGGTACATTTAAAATTTAGAATACATGCAATTGATTATTTAATTCGCTTAAGAGCAGCCTGTTATTGGCTTAAAAAACAAAGCAATTAAAAAATAATGAACATTATTGGCAAAGTTTGTAGAAATAAAAAGAAATGAACGTTTCTTTATTACAAATATGGCAACAAAAATGGGATGAAGTAAAAGAGAGTAGGTATGTTAAATTAACTCATCCATAAAGGAAAGATTACAATTCCAGCATATTCAATCCAGTAAGGGTTTAGTACATGTATCAGAACACGGTCCATATTTACAAAGATTTAAATTACAAACAAACAATACGTGCACGGTTCGTAACGTGATCAGTACACCGGAACATGTCTCATTTGAATACCCTAAATACCAGTTAATTTGTGTTTGTGTTTCCCTTTGTTATTTTTGGTATACAAAACCAACGTTTTGCTTAAGCTGAAGAAAGATGGAATGATTTAACAAACAAAATATCATGTAAAATGGCAGTACAGTATATAAACAACAAAGTCAAATAAGAGAGAAAAGTCCACGGTCAGAAATCGTATATACCCCTTCAAGATCCCAGAGAATCAGAGAAAGGCAAGGAACATATATACAAGAAGAGTCGACTCAAAAACAAGAAAATGAAGAGATGATACCCAAACTGAATCAGAAGAAGGGAGCAGAATTAACAGAAGATGAGAATAATGGTAGTCTTCAGGCAGAAAGGAAGCAGCTGAGAGAAGAAGTAGAAGTAGACCGAGAACAAAGGGAATATATGTAAAGTAGAAAAGGAAGAAAGAAGAAGCACAGAAATAGAAACACCAACGACCAATCCAAATCTATGATGAAGGTTGAAAAGTAGAAGAAAATGAAGGAAAAGAGAAGAGAAGGAAGCTGCACCATAGTCCAACACAGCTGCTGCTTGAGACCGGCAGCAACCTCATTGATGTCCAGGTCCTGTTGTCTGGAATTCCGGTGGGGAGCAGCCCGGATATCGAGCGTCAGAAATGAAGATTGCAGACAGTAAACTGTATAAAAATTATAAATTAATTAATTGTAAATGTTAGAACACCCAAAAAGTACTTTGTTTGAAATATAAAGGAAGTATAAACTGGGTACCAGTAGCACTTCTAGGTTTAATTATACTGCTGGTTGCCTGTACCGGTTTAGTTTTTTCTAAGTTTTAATTTTATTTAATTATAGTATTAGAACTGTATATTTTAAAATATGTAGAATTTAAATTGTATTAATAAACGTAAAACAAGAATAAATAAAAATTAATTTGGAGTATTACGTTTGGCATAGAATCAAGTTATCAACACATAAGCATTGCAGAATAAAAATGAAAATTAAAAATGTATTTAGAATAGAAAGTGCGTGTATATAATCACCGTAAACATCCCCGATTACAAATTCCTTATCAAGTTTGAACTTAATAAAAAAATGAAGTGAAGGCATTTTTATTCTTAAAACCCCTAGAAGATTGAAACGTGTTTTGACAGGGGAGAAGATGAAGGTCAATGTTTAGATAATTCTCTTCAGAAATATTTGAAATGACAATTTGTAAGAAAATTGTAAGAAAACTAAATAAACTTCTGTTGGCATAAATAAAAAAACAGGGTGTTACGCGACTTTAGGATTTCTTACAAGAATTATAAGACACCCTCCCGTTGATGTCTGCGCGACATTTAGGAAACGGTTGATAAGAAAGTGATCAGGATATGGCCCGAAAAGGTACATAGGTTGAATAAAAAGTAATGGCATCAGTACTGTAATGTGTAGGGGCTTTATTATCAGAGGAAAGCGGTGTACATTCCTTAAATGCAATCTCCTGCCATGTCTACACCTTCTGTCACACATGTGGAAGGCGCTGTACTCTATCCGTACGTTCAGCTCTGTTAAAATCCTGAAGTGACCGGCTTACAGCTTTGATAATGCCTCTTAAAATTTTGTAGTGTTCGTAGTCACATGGGCTCATATCGGGTGAGTATGGTGCAGTATCTCCCAGTTCAATAGACGTAAGAGAGCTAATTCACGTGCAGTCCTTCGGCGATAAACAAAGAGCTGAATTGTGTGGTTGTCAGTTTGGGGTTGTCCTGAACAGCATCCCTGCTTGCACGAAACACTTTCATCCATTTTGCCATTGCACGATATGGCAACGCTGCATCACCACATGCTTCATGATAACAATCTTGAGTACCACTACCTCGTATAACTTCAATTTTGATCCACCAACTATGTCCCAGTTTGGAAAACATATTTCTAGATCGCTTGCACTATCCATCTCTACTTGAAGACATTGCGGTACGTCACTGAACAACTGTCGCCACTCGCTGTTGAAAGCCATCGATTCACACAGCCCTATGACTAACATGAATGCGACCGCTGACAGTGTTGCCACTACTTTTTATCCGGCCCTAGTAGTTTCCAAGTTCGGGAGAACATAATTCCTTGACATCCTTTGGAAGAGAAGTAAGGTCGTTGGTCTCGTGTCGTTCGCTAATACTCCACGCTGAATGCTTTTAATACTTTTTTACGATAGTGTTGCAGTTTTTTGTTGTTGTTGATTTGGTATATTTACTGACGCTCTTTAACATCTCAGGTCATCAGAGTCCCATTCAATTCAGGGCGTGAAACGACCGATAACTTTTGCTCAGAGGCCTTTTCTTTCAGACTTGAGGTTCTTTTATACCGTAAATCTACGGCTTGGGACCCACTGCTTTACTGCACTACCGAAGGAAGCCATATTTATAATTTTTACGCCCGACCTCGATCCTGCTCGAGTTTGAACCAACGATCTTGACTTTAGGAGGCAAGTATGATTATCACTACACCACCAGGTCGTTTTTTATTAATTTGGCTATCCTGCTAGATGCCAGGATTTAGTATTCAGCAAATTCTGGTTGATTGTTTTTTTTTTCTTCTTCTTTCTTAGTTTTCCTATTTTAAGAAATTTGCAACATTATTCAATACCAATAAATTTTCATGTCACAAACTATTGTACCTAATGTAATTAACAAGTTGAGACTAAATATCATCTCATTAGGGATAAAATGAATAAATTAAAATTACAGGAACTATAGGAAAAGATATTGCCGCTGCCATAGTTTTAGTGCAATAAGCGCTGGATTCAATTCCAATATACTCAGATATTGGTAAATGCATTAAGTATAAATTGCTGTAAAAATTGTATGTTGATATAGGAGTAAAAGTGGAATATCTGTAGACATCTCTCAGAATTAAAAAGAATGGACGTAGAAAAAGAGAAGTGAAGTAGAACGGGAAGGGAAAATTTAATTGTTTCTTAAAGGAAGCAGTAGGTCATTTAAGCATATTAAATAAGATAGGGCAAATTAGCTTCTTTAATAAAAAATAAAACATTTTATAACTATTTTTATTTATTATTTCTTTCCCAAGTTAGTCCTATTAAATTTACGACCTCTAAAATTGATGTCAGGTGATTATAAACATAGAAGAGAACGATCTGCAGAAAATTTACACGCTTTGGGTGCATATTTAAGCTTGGCAGTGCTTTCTGTACTAACGCTGTTTACTTTTAATTTATTCTACTGATCTGGTTTATCAGACGAAAGTGTCTGCAGAAGATTGAATTGCAGACCGCATGAATCACTTTACAGAGCTATTGTAAGTCTGAACCTTCAATTAAAATATTGTTTAAAGAATACTAGGCCTTTATTTTGTTTGTATTAATGTCCGTTTCTTCTACTGAGGCACCACATGCGGGACATTGATGATACATGAGATGATATATTAAGAAACTGTTTTTTTTAAGGAAGGAAACGTTCTAGGCCTAAGTTTAGGGTACCTCCCCGGCATTTGCCATTTATGAGCACTGAGGAAAACATGAAAAAAAACCTCAGTCAGGGAGGACGGTCCTGACGGGACACGAACCCCAACCTCCCGCTCACTAGTCCGCGCCTAAACGACCTCGGCCACCCCTGGCGGTACCCGTTGGTTTCCATGCCCTATGAATTTTGTAGTATAGCTCGTGATTTGAGTTAGTGATTTTAATATTTTAATCACCTTTTTTGTGTTGATATAACTGGCTTAGAATGTGGACCGTGGTTCGTGAATAACAAATGAATTTAATTCAGAATTAATTTATATTATTTGTTAAAATGGATATGTTTTGTATTCTTTATTTCCCAAGCTAAAAATGGATTCCATCTAAGTCTTAATAATTCTTTAAACCTTATACCTTTAGAATTGCATTCTAATATTATAAATGAATATACGACAATTACAAAACATTTTAACAACAGTGAAAAACATTTATAAAGCACTTAATCAAACAATATCTTATATCACCTCATCATTAGGTGAGATCTGCGGCTGTCTAAAAATAGAAATCATAAGTTATTGTCACCTGCAAGGTACTGTCGTTTGAGTAGAGAAAAAGCTACTAGAAGAATAATCATAAGAACACCAATCGTCCTTAACATTACGGTAGGAAATCAGTGCTTTGAAGAAGCGTTGTGTTGAGCAGACAAGAGTGTCCCACAGGTACTTATCTAATAATAGCAAGGTGTTGCACTACGTTTTCCCCTTAGTATATCCTTCCTTAATTTCACTTGTATCCATGCACCAATCTGTATCCAATTGAATTGCGCGTTCCTTTTCAGCTGCGGTAAATTTTACGGATATTTGGGTTATCCAAGTGAAGTTTACTGTGGTTTCCAAATTAATTCCCTAATATAAATAAAGACTGTCCCTAAAGTTCGATAACAACTTAATTTATTACACAAAAACTACAAACGACACAGCTTTCTTATATATGTCATATCAAAGAGGAACTCAAATGGTTTTGTTCGGATTTTACAGCCAGTAGTTCCCGCATTCGCCGCAGTTGGCGTTTTATAGAGATGGCGACTTCTGGCGAAGAGCGCGCTTTCTGTGTGTTGGAATTCTACAAATGTAACGGAAGTTCACAACTAAGTACGGTAAAGAGACACCAAACAGGAAGCCTGTTTACTTCTGACATGACAAATTTGTGAGTACTGGTTGCTTGTGTCCTAAGAAAAGAAGTGGCCGTCAGACAGAGACCGTTAACCGTGTGAGAGAGACATTCATAAGAAGCTGCAAGTACCCCGTACGACAGTTTGACGTAAGAGACTGTGCATGTTGCAACAGTTGAAACGAAATGACAAACAACAGCGTTGTGAGTTTTGTATCCGAGTGCAAAGAAGATGACGACTCCGTGAATCGCATGATCTTTAGTGACGAATGACAGACATAACTGTCGAGTGTGGGGTACCCAGAATCCTCATGAATTTGTCGATTATGAGCGTGATTCACTTAAAGTGAACGTTTTCTGCGCAGTGTCATCGCGGAGACTTTACAGAACTTTCTTCTTCACCGAAAAAACTGCAACTGGATATGATACAGCAATGGTTGTTCACACAAATGCAAGAAGATTTCGATAAATTCCTGTTCCAGCAAGACGGGGCCCCACTCCATTACCATTACGACGTTCGTCATTTTCTGAACAACGAGCAACCTCAGCGCTGGGTCGGACGAGTAGGGAATGATGAAAACTGATTCGAAAACTGACCCTCCCAGGCCCCGGATCTAACTCCCTGTGACTTCTTCCTATGGGAATACATCAAAGATTGTGTGTATGTGACACCTTTACCACTAGATGCAGAAGAACTCAAACGTAGGAGCGAAGAAGTTGTCACCACTGTATCTAAGGATATGCTTCAAAGATTATGGCAAGAGTTTTCTTACCGTGTAGAGTTACACGTAGTTCTCATATCGAGTCACTGTAAAATCAAACATTGTAAACAAACTCATTAGCGTTCCTCTTTAATGTGATATCGTTTGTAATTTTTCCGTAATAAACTAAGAAAAGTGTTATTGACTTTAGGGACAACCTGTAAATCTACACATGCTCTTACAAACTGAGTAGACCTTTTACAATTAGAAGAATTGTTTGAGCGTGTAGTATATTTATTTTAACTTTTTAAAAACTATTAATCTGGGACAAACTTTATTGAGTGTAGGCAGTACGGTTAACCCTTCTACAGCGCAAACGTCAGACCTGTTATCTTGACTCTTTCTTCTACCCTCCGGGTAGTTTTCTTGTTTCCAAAGGATCTCTTGAGATTTATCACTTTTGGAAATTTTCCTTGTATAATGTTCATCCTAAGGGTCTTATATCAAGTAGTGCAACCATGAATTAACGTTTCTGTCTTTGTATCTTATGCATCTCATTGTCTCTTCGCTTTTGTTAGGGACTTCTTCCAGATATGAATTCTTAATTGTTATTTTAAATAGCGGTGCTCAAGCATAATAAATAAAAATATATTGTAATGGAAAGCTATAAATGATCACTAGGCATGATGATGTTTCCAAATAAAGCCGGTGTAATAAAATATAACTAATTTACACACCTTCCCTTGTACTGTTATAACATTGTTAAATTTGCATCAAATGACATAGCATATCTTCTCGTTTTATATTAGACAATGTTTATACAAGACGGCCTAGTCAAAAAAAAAAAAAAAAAAATCCCACTTAGAATGCACTTGGCTCGGTCCAAATTAGTATGTTCTTTTTCAAACTATTCTCCATTCAGTTGAATGCACTTTGCCCAGCACATCTGCCATTCCTGGAATACGGGCTGGAAGCTATCTTTTGACATCTTCTTCCAAACAGCCTCAGATTTTTTCATGATGGCTTCGGAAGCACCAAAAACGCTTACCATTACCTCGTTTTTCAAACAAGAAAAAGATAACAGTCACAGGGGAATAAGTCTGGTGAGTATGGAGGATGGAGGACACATTCGCAGTTCCTCACACTTCCACTCGCATCATCTTCTGTTCAGGAGTCAGAATTGGGACCCACCTCGCACAAACCGTCTCATGTTCAAGTGATCATGCAGAATGGAAAATGTACTGTAAATGGGAAATGTGTAACACTCTGCAAGTCTGTCATTTGTTATTCATCGGTCTTCCCGAACAATGACGTCAGATATGTTAATCATGGTTTCGTTTGCTGCTGTTACTGCAGCACTTGGACCGCTTTTCTTTGTTGTTGAAACACGGCCCTCAAACTCCTTGAACCATCGAAGTGTTGTGAATTGTGACGGAACATCATCACCATATGCCTGCTGCAACAATCTGTAAGCTTCCATGCCGGATTTCTGCAAACGAAAGCAAAACTTCAACGCAGCATATTGTTCTTCACGAATCAACTCCATTTTGCGACTGGCGAACAGACGTAGTTTGCTTGTTCCTGTGTACAGACGCATGCGCGAGCGAACTTCTGTTTTTGTTCATCAATCAGGGCTGATCCGTTTTCATCATGCAACATTGTTTCAATAATGATTTTTTTTTTTTCCTGTGCACGATAATACACTAAAAAACATGTCAGTCTTTTTAGACCAACTGTCGTATATTGTCGTTAACTGCTTCACAGAGTAAAATATAATCGCTCCAAGATTAATATGCACGAACTAATACGACGTCTTTTCGTTTTCAAAGCCCGCAAACATGAGCTGCGATATCAATCTTAATTAGCTACACAGCAGATAATTAGCAAGCACTTTATTTTGTTTATTTATGGACGCTCTTTAACATCTAAAGTCATCAACGTCCCATTCAATTCAGGGCGTGAAACGGCTGATAAGTTTTGCTCAGAGGTCTCTTCTTTCAGGCTTGAGGTTCTTTATCGTGCGATAAATGTACAACATGGGACCTACAGCTTTATTTCCTTTCCGCAGTAAAGGAAACAAACTTAGAGTTTTTACGTCAGAAAAAATTCATCGACCCCGGTCGGGATTGAACCCGCAATCCTGGGTTTAGGAGACAAATATGGTTATCACTACACCACCAGGACCGATGTAAATATTAAGTGTGTGTGTGCCATAACGTGTAACTTCAATGTAAGAATTGTTTAGAAGAGAAAGCTCCTTAGTATTTTGTTGCGGAAGCTCGGAAAGTCAACAAAAGGGCCATAAAACCTCTATTCAGAGCAAGTAACCCGAGGGTCGCTTGTGAAGTCCCTTGCTTTTTTAAAAGGCCTGTAGTTACAGGGTTAATAAACGTGAAGAATTTCTAAATCAGTTTAGGTCTCTGACTCCGACAGGCGTTGTCCTGTTAGTCGTTTAAAATAGTCAATGCCCAAAAAATTGTTTTAAACTTTAAAAAATAGCGAATGGTACTTGGGATAAGCGAACTTGAACCAGCCAATGGAAAAGGTATGTTTAAACTTTTGAAGATAGACGAGAAGATTGCGTGTGCCTTTGTGACCACATGGCAGTCTTTAAGTTAACGATTACTTGATTTTAATTTAATCTATAAGGAGGGGATTGCTTGGCTGGGACAGGCCGTTTAAGTTTTATACGCGGCAGAAGCAGTTATTTGCTCATTGCTCAGGCAAACAGTTATAAGTTCGACGTTGCTGAGACACGCAGTTATAATATCTACAAGTGGCCAGAGACAAGCAATTCCTCAGTTCTCGGTGTGTATTAAGCAGTCTTAAGTTTTACACGCGGCGAGACACACGTATCGTTAACTCACTCATTCCTCATACGCAGTCATAAGTTCTACACGCCCTAGAGGTAGTTATAAGATACACGTAGTTCGCAGCACTTATAAGTGGGCACGCGTTTCCTAGAATCAGTTACTCAGTTCCGTGCTATCTTTTAAGCGGTTTTCAATTTCATGCTACGCGGCACTCATATATAAGTTTCACATACGGCAAATAAGTGTGTATCGGTCTGTCGTACGCAAAATACCAGAGTACGAGAAAGGTTTTGGACATAAAATAGGAGAATTTACCCTTAGAAATGTTGTCAGTGAAGCATGGACAACAACGCCGAAGCGACCAATAATCAATCTACGAAACCACTACATAATTGGCATGGCAACGTGAGGCCACTCAGCGTCAGCAACAGATCGCTTCAAAGTTGGTGCCCAACCTGGGGCACATAGCCGGAGCTCACTAAATAGCTTCATAATTAGACTCTAATTGTTGGGGCCGACAAAACCGCTTGAGGCCCAAGTGAGGCCAACAACGAGAGTCTGGTAGCTAAGTTTGCTTAGCGCGTTTGGGCGACGAGATCGTCTACGGCGAACGGCGGGCTGGTTTAGACTCCAGGTGCCGTCCTAAATGTAAAATGCTACTGGGCTGCACAAACCTCTTGTGTATATTCTTCTGGTTATGGGAGGGATCAACGCATGTAAATGATACTTGTGTGTCTCATTTATTAAAATCATAATAAAGTGAATGTACAGAAAGAGATCGGTAAGTAAGGTCACCTGCTGTATTTACAAATATGTTTACCTGTGGAGCAGTAATTATTTAAGTGAAACAACTCTCATGGTCTCCAATAAGGCATTTCTGAAATACGTCAGGCCTCTTATAGTCACTAAATCCAATTTTTACAGTTTTCTTGCTCCTGTGTGCCGAAGGAATGTAAATTGTTTGAAAGCGTTTAGGATTCCTGCTAAGCATTGCAAATCTTGTTTGTCGCTTACGAACGGACCGAAAACTTTTTCGCGTCGTTAGCAACGTTCTATCACTGCAATATGGCACGAGGTAGAATTCTGATAAAGACGAAGTCATTAAAAACATTCCATTCACGCGGAAGAATGATTCCTGTAATGTTCCGGTAAGGAGGAAGAAATGTAATAGTTTGACAATAACAATTGTTATGTCGGCTTTACAGCTACGAACCTAAATGAACTTTAATTGAGGTACAAAACAGATTAAACATGCCTATTCACTTGTGCTCTCCCTTTGCACTTATATTTCTGGGTAGATACCCTCACAGTTCCAGATATCATGACCGTTCCTTCTGCCTTTTCGGACCATTTTATTAAAAAGAAGGGAAGCAAAAGGAAAAGAGAGAGGAAAGAGTGCTTGAATGTGACCATGCATGCAAGAGGGTATAACGATCTTTGAGAAGCAGAACCTTGGAAAAGAAACACGCCAGTTTTGTAATTCCTCTCTTGTAAAAGAAGAAAAGCAGTAAACTGTTGGACAAGTATATTCCCTTTAAGAATGGACATCGTTTCAATATATACAGAGTATGCCAAAAATATATACACACTTCAAGCAAAGAAAAAACAAACATAAAACATAACAAAACATAACATATCAGAAAATGATGAGCACTAATCATCTCAGACTTTTACAATCATACATATTGATTAAAATGCCCACCATCGGCGTCGTTACACTTCTGAGTATGTTGAACTACTGATTGAGCAACGTTTGCGAAAACGTCCTAAGCGATTGCAGCACATGCCGTTTCAATTTCTTCCCTAAGTGCTACCAGTGTAGCTGGTTTTGTATATACAATATCCTTAAGAGTTCCCCATAGGTAGAAGTCCAGTGGAGTTAGATCTGGAGAACGCGATGGAAACTCAATCGGATCTCTTCGTCCTATCCAGTTCCTTGGAAGATTGTCGTCACATTTCGGTGGTAATGTGGTGGTACACCATCCTGTTTGAAGTAAAACTCCTCATTTCCATAGAGTGTATGAATGGCGGGTAAGCCGGATGTGCGTATCATGTTTAGGCACACTGGGCAAGTTACTGTTCCTTCAAAAAAGAATGGTCATTTAGACCCCTAGATGACAACCCACACCAAACATCAACTCCAGGTAAATTAACGGCCTTTTCAAAAACAACATGTGGATTTTTTGCAGACCTGTAGACACGGTTATACTGGTTAACAAGAATTCAACTTAAGTTGTGCCTCATCGGACCAAACATCTTTCCCTACAAAGGCCTTATCCTCTTGCACCATGTTCCGAAACCACTCACAGTACAGCATTCTCCGATCAGGGTCATCTTCATTTAATGCATGCAAAAGTCTTGGGATGAAAACTTTCAACTTTGCTGTTTTAATAATACGACGTACGCTAGTTCTGCTAATACCCGGTTCCGAGCATAATGGGCAAATATCCTGCCTTCCTCGTCGACAACCTTACGTGCCTTCCAGTGCAAGCCATGCTATTCCCGACCTCTGTTTTATGCCTAGCTCCATGATATAGGTCTCCATCTAATTATACTTTCACTCTGCAGGTCCAGAGATGATATCTGCATGTATCGCGGCTCAATTTCCTGCCGGTTTATGTCGGATGTCTTTTGAATCTTTTTACTAATCCATACCTGCTTTCAGTATATCGTTTAAACCGATTTTTGACAATTTCCGCTGTACAACCACCGCCCACCATTTTGGATAAAGAATGTTGTTCAATTGGTGCCGGTAGCATATTGCCGTCAGGTTTGTTTGTTGTCCTTTAATTATTCATAGCTAGTTTCTAATTACATTTATTTGGCTGTAGACAGCACCTTCTCTGTAGAGAACCGGCCTTAGATCCTAAACATTTTTAGAGCCTAAAATTCCCAGGTTTAGTTACTGCTTATAAAGGTTGCACGTAAAGCTCTCCCACAAAATTACTAAAACGGATTGTCACGACCTCTACTTTACCTCCTTGAGTACTTGCGTTAAAAAAGCACAAACTTTGGAGAATACAGAAACGATAAACAATAACCAGAAGTACCTCTTGTATTTTTGTTATTACCTCGTTTTAATATAGCCAATTTAATTTTAATTTAATTTTAATTTAAACACTGCTCAGTCAATTTAAATAGTGTTTAATGCCCGTTTTTACTACTGAGGCACCACAGACGGTGAACACTGATGATACATGAAATAAAATTATATATTGGGAAAGGATTTTTTTAAAGAAGGATGCGTTCCAGAACCAAATTTAAGGTATCTCCCCGGCATCTGCCATTTATGAGGATTGAAGAAAACCTGGGTAAAAAAAAAAAAAAAAAACTCAGTAAGGGAGGACAGTCCAGGTGGGAATCGAACTCCACACCTCCTGTTCACGAGTCTGCGCCTTAACGATCTCTGCCACCGGTGGCGATTCAAACGTTTATGCAGCTCATATATTGCCTCTGTCGCACAAAGTGCTTCAGGGAAGTTGCTACTACACAAGCGAGCAAGTATAACAAAAAATTAATTACGTGGAAAAGTTGAATACAGTATACTGGCGGACATATTGACCCGGTAACCGCAGAAAGTTTGTCTCTTTGTATCCTCAGGGATGACATTCGTCCTAATCCTCTCGGAACCAAAGCCTCCTTGTAGTCGATGCAGCAAATAAGAGTAATGATGAAATTAAATTTACACGGTGAGGAACTCTTGATAACAAGGCTTAGTCTTTTAGTGTATGTGAAGCAGCTGGGTTATCTGCGTGTAACTATGGTAATTGAAACTGATTTAAAATATATCCCAATAGAGTACATAATATACTGCACTCAAATATGTATACTTTATCAACTCATTACATAATAAGGTAATACTAACCTTACTTATTAGATATTTTCTTTCTAGAGCTGCTTTTTTATATTCTGATCCCAGAACACGCAACTCCAGATTATTAGTGTATTGGTGACCATCATAATTATTGTTGTATTATCCTATCCCTGTTTATACTTATTGTACTTCTAAGGTTATGTTTCCCTCGACCTTCCTTTTAAACATTGATATATATTTCTCTCAAACTTTGCCCAAATAGTTGCCTATCATTTTTATATTCGTATCTCCTTTTATAATTAAAATCTTTCTAATTAATATTTCTCATCAAAATTCTTCCATTTTGATTGCCATGCCTGTTCTCCTCATAACTTTGTTTGCTTACAGTATAATAAACAATGAAAATCCGTATCGGTTTCTCCACACATTGCACAATTTTCTACATCTTTATCATATTATAACCCTTTTAAATTCATAAATCCAATTCTAGACCATGCATTTATAATGATGCAAATTATCAAAAGCATCGGCGTGGAGATAGCAAATGTAAAATAATAATCTAATATACGTTAGAGAAATAGTATTATTATTATTATTATTATTATTATTACTACTACTATTATTATGGTTTATTTGCGGACGCTCTTTACATCTCAGGTCATCAGCGTCCCATTCCAATCAGGGCGTGAAATGGCCGACAAATTTTCCTCAGAGGCCTCTTTTTTCAAACTTGAGGTTCTTTATCGTGTAAATGTACCACACGGGACCCAAGGTTTCCCTTCCGAAGGAAGCGATACTTAGGATTTTTATGCCCGAAAAGCCATCGATCCTGGCCCGCGATCTTGGGTTTAGGAGGCAAGTAGGGTTACCTCTAAACCACCAGGACCACATTTGCGCATTATATTTGTGTATAAGAGAGCTCTGTAATAATATTAAGAAATAGTTTGCGTTAGGTATATTTTTTTACTGAATAACGTTTAAATTAAATTTCAAAGCCAATGAAACTTTCGATTGTTTATTGCTGATTGTATATATTTGCGTAGTACATTATAATTGTTTTTAAATAGTAACATGTTTTTGTTTTATTTAAAATTATGAACAACATCGTCTTAAATACACAATGTACTCGAAACTTTCTGTTATTTTTCTCTATTTTAGTGAATGTCAAGATGATATCAAGGGCTCAGTCATAAACATGGTTGCATTAAAAATGTTTAAAAACACCCACATAGTATAGTTTTGTCTTTCAATGGTCATATATTTTATTCCATTGATAGTATACCATTAATTGTTGTAGTTTAATTTCAACAATAACAATGATAATAATTATTCAAAAATGTTGTTTCTCCTTTGTAATACTTATAGAATGCAAGAATTCTAATTTTGTTCCTCTAATATCACACAGTAATGCCATAAATTATTTCATTTCATTAATTAATAATGCCATAATTTGAATTTTTTTATTTTTTTGTAATTTGGTGAGGGATTTTCTTAGTTCACTCGGCTGCTGCAGCGGAATTTTCATCTCTAAGTTTAAATTATACTATTATACACACTTATGGTATGAGATGCCTGTTTGCTTTGCTATATAATAATGTTAACATTCGCAACATTAAATCAGACGTTTTTATTTATGTTTATCATTAGACATGGCTAACTCTGTCAAAGTTATCGACAGTGAATATCAATGAATTTTAGAACGAGGGCTTTTCTTCATTTGCAGCTCTTTGCTAGATCCATTTTCGTAACAAGTCAACAGTGCATATAATTTCAACACATAATGCAAAAGTTTAGGAACTTGAAAGTGCGCAGGCGGCGTTATAAATGTTGGGTATTTTTGTGCCATGGAATTAAACTGGCAGATAAACTACAAATGGGTCAGGAACAACAGGAACCACATGCATAACGATGTGGTTTGAGAATGTTTTGTTGCCCTACTTGTTTTATGTTAATCTAGTGAGAATTTCTTTTTTCGAATAAATGAGAAGTGCCTTGGGCAATCTATTTCTGCAATCATTTATTCATTGTTTCATCCATTTCTTGCGTTAGCGAGGAATAAAGCCCTGGCATCGCAGCATAATATCCTCGGTTTTCAAAAATAAAACACCTCTTCCCAAAAGCTCTCCAAGGGCATAATCTCTTTCATTATTCACAAGCCTTGGTAGCACACTACCATACCATAAAGGAACCAAAATTATCAGTTAAATATGTTCCAGTATTATGAAATTATAATTTAAAAATATCGGTATATTGGCAGGTCGAAGATGGTGTAGATTTAATTTATGAGCGCTTTTAAAAGAGTAAAGGAAACATTTTGAGAAATATTATTTTTAAAGAAATATATACATAAATTATGTATTTTTTTTTTTACACAATCTCCGTTTCACTCTCAATGAACTTATTCCGTCGTTGCATTAACTTCTTTATTCTACTGGGTGAGCAATGCGGGACGCAACCGCAGGAACGGCCTGCAGCGCTATGTCGGCGGAGGCGGGAAGTGTATTTCTCTTGCGCTGCACGAGGCTCCAGTGTCAGTGAAATCTTGCGCAAGTGGCACGTGTTTGTTAGACGACATAATACAGTGTATTGAGTGAAAGTGTATCAAGTGAAATGGGGCAATTCAAGTATTCTATTCTCCAAAGAGTGATCATGTATGAATCATTGCGTACAGAATCAGCGCGTGCTGTGAGGAGATCATTTCAAGAGGAATTTCCTGATTCTCCCGATTTAACTCATAGTGGTTTTTATCTTTGGGGGCATTAAAAGAGAAAGTGTACAAAACAAATGCACTCACTTTAGATAAACTTAAAACTAACATTCGTCAAGATATTGCTGCCATTTCTAAGAGGGAACTGCAGAGTGTAATGAGCAACTTCCTAAGCAGGTGTCAGAAATACCTGAACATGGAAGGAAGGAAGTTTCAGCATCTCCTTGCCTAATCTATGTGAGTAATTTACTTTTCTTTTTAAGTGTTTATGTTATGTATGAGGGTAGGTCCATAAGTTTCCGACCTAACCATTTTCTAAGTATGATAAAGACAAAAACTATATTTCGCTTTTCAATATAGTTACCCTTTATTGTAATACACTTCTCACATATTTGAAACAGCATTTCAATCCTCACCCCCAAAATAGTCAGAAGTCTTGTCTGCAAAATGGGCATAAACAGCACCCATCACTTCTTCGTCACACTTAAATTTTCTTCCTCGAAGGTCTTCAGTTCTGAGAAGAGGAAATAGTCTCTGGGAGCTAGATCTGGTCTGTAGAGTCGATCTCCTTGAAGCCACATTTCTTCGCAGCTTCCTTTGCAACAAGAGCTGTGTGCACAGGCAAGTTGTCGTGAAGAAGGCGCACACCTCCACTCAGCCTTCCTCGACTTTTCTCTTTGATGGAAGCACGTAGTCTGTGTAGTAGGCCAGCATAGTACTCCCCATTTACTGTGGTGTTCCTCCCCTTGAAGTCAATGAAGAGTATTCCTTCACAGTGCCAAAAGATTGTGGCCATGATCTTCTTAGTTCATTGAGTGTCCATCTTTAGAGGCGGTACTTCGCCAGGTTTACGCCACTCCATTGATTCTCTTTTAGACAAGGGATCATAATAGAGGACCTTAGTTTCATTTCCCTTAACAACGGTTTGCAGAACTTCTCTCTCGTTGCCACGGCAGAGAGCTCCAAAAATGCCAGACAACAGATGACTCGTTGCTGCTTTTGGACTGAGGAAAGAAGTCTAGGCACCCATCTTGTACTAACCTTATTCATGTTTAAATGTTTATGAAGAATCCGAAGGACTGTTGTTTTAGAAAGACCCAACTTTGAGCCGCCGGTCTTTCATAATTTTTCCTCCCACAAAGCCAGTTTTCAGGAGTGAGCATCTCCAAGGGCCGACCTGCACGTTCTTCGTCTTCAATGCTTTCTCGACCTATTCAAAAAAGTTTGGCCCATTCTTTTACGGTAGAATATGAGGGGATTATACACTGCTCAATTGCTATTTAATTTTATTTGGAGTAAGCCCTTCTTTTGTGAAGAACTTAATAACAGCTCGAAACTCCATTTTGAACATGTCACTATCTTCTACACACAGTCTTCTTCCATATAGTAACTATATATGAACAACTGAACACAGCGGAGCAGAAGTTACAGATGCCATTATTTACTTAACAGATAAGGCCATTGTAAAATCAATTTTCATAAACGGCGAGGCCGGAAACTTATGGGCCAACTGTATTTTAGATCTAGAGAGATGCTACAGATCAAAAAGATTACCGTGTTGTTGTCTATTGGGACCATTATAAGATCACATACTATTAAAAAGGTAGTATGCTATGAGTTGTATTAAGTCTAAAACGGCTCCTTCATATCGTAACCTTTAATTTGTGTGATATTTTAAATTTGCGAAACTGAACTACATGTTGTACTTTTACACGTTAAACAATAAACAATTAAGTTCTAAATGTTGGTGCGCTCTTCATTTTATTCGCAACGATGAATCTGGCTGCATTGTGATGTGCGAGAAAATTAAAAGTTTCTCAACATTTTCAGTGTTGCATGCTAACGCTATATATATTTTGTCTCTCTCAAATGTGTACCTTTCTCGTTCATAGCTGCGGGCTAAGTGAGGTATAAACAAAAACAATGATAAGTTATATATATATATATATATATATATATACAGCAAACAATATCACATAGATTTCCCAATGATGTTTCCAATAACAACTCTGACGGGTCATTAGGTTGTTAAAACAATTTTTTTTTATAAAATTCATTTCTGTATTTTCCTGAAACTCGTGAATTATCTCAATTGCCCCACACATAATTTTTGCTTATTGAAAAATCCACTTGAAGTCAGAGCGACATTCACCTGAATGCCACACTGATTTTTTTGCAGCTTGTGCCGTGTTGTATTTTTAGCACAAGTAACTAGGTTACTCAAGTTGATGTAGTTTAAAATGCGCCTCTCTTGATTGCTTCCACATCAGTTTATATACCAGGCTGAGGCATCAAAGCTTGAAAGTAATTTGATCATTCCATAATATCGCAGCTTCCACAGCAGACTTTCTAGGTCACCCTAGATCATTAATTATTTGTATAGAGTGAGTCCCGGATAAATTTTTTAGGCATAAAGCATTTCCAATTCACTTCTAGTAGAAAAATACGTGCCTGAATACGATAAATGTAGTAGCAACACTAGCTTATTTTAGATCCACCAATCTGTTAGGTTTTTTCAGTTTAATCTGTTGCCACATTTATCACTCTTTGCCATGAGGTCAACTAAATGAGCGTTCCAGATATACCAGTAGATACACTAGAGGGGATGTACAATGCTATGGAAGTGAAATGGGAATAAGGGATAGCTGAACATGTAAATAAAAGTCAAGTCGGTTTTCGTAAAAGAGTTTCTCGGCTTCTCTGAAAGAACGTCAAACTGTGGGGGTCATGAGGATGGTGGGTTGTTATGACGGCACGGTTAATAGTAAAACAATGACGGTGAAATACTGACTTAGACTAATGCAGGGAGACCAGTCCACACTTGCGCTAAATGATTTAGACACCGGATGCAAAATATAACACCACGTTTTGAGTTGCAGAGATGGAAAGAGGACTCAGAGGAATATGGCAACGAGGTAATGAAAATAATAAAAATGTATGTAAGAAGATTAGAACAAGGCTAGAGGATATCAGCAGACAGGAAATGGAGGCAGAATGCAACACGAAAGTCTGTCTCTTTGAGTCTATAGAATTAAATCAAATTAAATTAACCTCGGGTAAAGAGGTCTATATGCTCGTTGTAGGGAGGAAAGCGAGATCAGGAATGACCTGGTTCACCTGGGGAGTTGGAAGATTAAAAAATAACGGACAGTTCTGGTAGGAGAATCTGTCCATTTTGTGGGGGGATGAGGAATGGTACATATTCTGACCGAATGTACTTACTGGGAACACCTGAGAAAAACGCTGTCTCCTGAAAACTTTTTAAGGAAATTAGAGGTCGATTGACATGCTGGAACCTGTTTGCGAACCACACTAATCGGTTGAATATGGCCTTTTCCTAACCAAAGTACACGAAGCTAAAAACAATTTATTTTCTGGTTAGAACGCAATAAGTAGTATAATTATAAATAATGTAATATGTTTTATTTATATATCTGTAAATATAGTTCTTCCCATTTTATTGTTTATTTATATATTATTAATATTAATCTTCTATTATTACTACTGCTACTACTACGACTTTTATCACTACTACGATTACTACTGCTGTTATCACTATTCTTCTTCTTCTTCTTCTTTTGGGAAGTGCTAAATACAAATAGCAATATTGTGGAGATTACAGAGAAAGATTGTTCTTTTGCATGGAAACGATTTCTTCTGAATGGTTCTTTAGTTTGGGGAAGAAACCGAAGTCTTTGGAGCTGATACTTGGTGAATATGGAGGATGTTCAAGTACCATCGATCCCCATCTTAATATCCGATTATATACCTATTTGTGCTATGTTAACTGTCGGTCCTGGTGGTGTAGTGGTAACCATTTTTGCCTTCTAAACCCAAATTCGCGGGTTCAAACCCAGTCAGGATCGATGAATTTTTAGGCGTAAAAATCTTAAGTATGGCTTCCTTCGGAAGGGAAGTAAAGCCGTGGGGCCCGTGTCGTAGATTTACAGCACGATAAAGAACCTCAAGTCTGAAAGAAGAGGCCTCTGAACAAAATTTGTCGGCTAATTCACGCTCTGAATTGATGGGACGCTGATAACCTGAGATGTTAAAGAGCGACCGTATATAAACCAAATAAAAAAACAAATAAAAAACCAATCAAAACCTGAAAGAAAAGTGCTTTGCAACTTGCCAGTACGAAAACAATAGTACTAAGTAATAATATAATGCAATCTAAATAGCCCAAAGGTCCCTTTTTAATAGTAGTGTTAAACACCCAATTTTGCTACTGAGACACCAAGGCGATTGACACTGGTGATATATGAGATAAAATGATATATTGGGAAAGGATTTTTATAAGGAAGTAAGCGTTCCAGGCCTAATTTTAGGGTACCTCCCCGGCATTTGCCATTTATGAGGACTGAGGAAAATTTGAAAGAAAAAAAACCTAAGTAAGGGAGAACGGTCCTGGCTGGAATTGAACGCCAGACGTCCCGCTCACGAGTCCGCGCCGCCGCCTTGGCGGTTCATAGGTCCTGTGGAGTTTAATGTACAGCAATGATGCATTTCACTACAGCATATGTAACAGATTTTTCACAGTCACTAATGCAAAAAATGCAATGACATTTCAAGAAAAATAAGAATATATGTTGAGCTGTCAATCTCACATTTCTAACTGAGAATTTGAGTAACAAGAAGACAATTTTCATGAAATAAATATACAAGTGCCCAATACCTTCGTTTGGAAACGTAACTAAAATATAATTATTCAGAAAACGCACTGCAATGCTGTCTGTAAACATGCTTTTCTCGCTCTATTATAATCTGTATCCTGTTCACTCCGCACTTGATGATCCATACCCCAAGTAAGAATTCAATAAATAATGTGCACAACAATTTCGTATGGTAGCAACACCTCCATCCGGTTGCTGCAAGTACCGCCACTGTATGCATGAAACCCATCTGTTGCTCTTGTCCCACATCCCCAGAGCAACAAGTTGATGGCATTGCTCTAAACCAGGGGTACGTGAGCTACTGTCCGCTGGTACGTAAACATTTTTGCAGTAGATAAATTAACATTTGTTTTACAAACCAACAGTTAACAGTTCTACTATAACTAATGGAAGCAATAGCTTTCACTTTATAACTTTTTCTGTAGTACTGTACAAAAATAATATGCAAGTTCAATTTTAATCCTGCAACAATGACACAGAGCAACTCAACTATATTATTTAATTAGACAACAACGGGATACCTTTTGTCACTTGTTTAGTGTGAGACGCATTTACAGTTAAGTTGCGGTTCTTAAGAATAAACTAAGCTTCATAATAACAGAAATCAATATTGAAAACACATCTTCCTTTCAATTGTTGGATGCTTTCTTAAGTGAAAATGAAATTCCCTTTCATGGTGAACTGACGTCGCTTTGGCAGTCTCATCTCATATTTCAATGTATACTTTCCTGAAAACCTGGATTCAGAATTTTGGGTTAGAGACCCGTTTTCTATTGCTGGCACCTTACCAGAAACCTCAACTCCTTCTAGAAAGAGGAATTGATCGAGCTATCATGTGACAGAAGTCTCAGGCAAATGGATTTATGGATTTAACATCTGGCAAGAAAAAACGAATATTTACTCCGTAATCATCATATGACTGTGAAAATGTGTGAACATAGACAATTTTATTCAAAAAAAAAATAAATAAAATATACCTACAAGAAAATAATATACCGTCACGCTAGTGGTGGAATAAAAGAGAGAGAAATTGGATCGAACCATACTTCTAAAGGAAATGATTTCAGAGAGGCCGGCGTCCCCATTCTTGTTTTTAAATTGGTTGTGGAACAACAGAATGACGGGATCCAACCATATCCCTGGTGTGCACGAACCGGCATCCAATGTGTCATGACACGAATTGAATGATTGATTTATTTATGGACGCTCTTTAACAGTTCAGGTCATCAGCGTCCCATTCAACTCAGGGCGTGAAATGGCCGACAAATTTTGCTCAGAGGCCTCTCTTTCAGGCTTGAGGTTCTTTTTCGTGCCGTAAATGTACGACACGGGACATGGCTTTACTTCCCTTCCGAAGTAAGCCATACTTAGGATTTTTACGCCCGAAAAAATCCATCGGTCCTGGCCGGGTTCAAACCCGCGATCTTGGGTTTAGGAGGCAAGTATGGTAACCACTACACCACCAGGACCGACGATCATGCCACGAGTTTGAGGCTATAAAAGAATACACAAGAGTCGGCACCAAATACGTTAAAATAGTGGTGGAATGGCAAGCAGAGCTACGGAATCGAGCCATGTTCCTGATACGAATAAAGTTACAAGGACCGGCGCCTCCATCAATGTCACGACCAACCTCGATAAGCCCCATTAGGGCATACGCAGCACCGAGGATTGGATCGGTCCTGGTGGTGTAGTGGTAACCATACTTGCCTCCCAAACCCAAGATCGCGGGTTCGATCCCAACCAGGAAGGATGAGTTTTTGGGACGTAAAAATCCTAAGAATGGCTTCATTCGGAAGGGAAGTAAAGCCGTGGGTCCCGTGTCGTACATTTACGGCACGAAAAAGAACCTCAAGCCTGAAAGAAGAGGCCTCTGAGCAAAATTTGTCTGCCGTTTCATGCCATGAATTGAATGGAACGTTGATGACCTGAGATGTTAAAGAGCGTCTATAAATAAAGCAAACAAATAAAAAAAAAAAGCACTGAGGCTTGGCGTGAACAATAGGGAAGGAAGCTCTAGTGGAATGATGGTAGAGTTTTATAAAAGGAAGTGCTTTACTCAATTGTCAGAACTATTTATTGGCATCATATGTGATACTTTATGGGGAGCTGTTTAGCAATAAAAACGATAGTAACGTCTCTTCTTATACCTTAGAGAACTTCAGTGTTGAGGCTAAATAACTGATGACGGCTGTTGGTGTTTCAGCAGCTCGGCTGGGTGGACTAAGTCCCTGGCCTTGTATGGCTAAATATTTCTCGGAATAAGATTAACAAACTGATTTCTAGAGACTGCACCCATCCCGTTAGCCGTAACGGAGCGTGGTTAGCTGCTTCATTGACAACGGTTCGTTATGAAACTTTCTTCCTGATTAATTTACATTGTTATATGCATTAATTCCAAAGAATATGAAACATTTCATTCATAAACTACGTTTAACTATTTTCTCTATGTTTGTGACTCTTTGGCCCGAGCACGTGGCAGTATAATGGGTACATAATACGGCTGTAGCAAGTTTCGCTGTTAAGGTTACGCTAGCAGAAGTGAAAAAGTGACTAGTACAGGCAGAGAAATGCGACATTAGCACTTGGAGCAGTGTACACACGAATCAATACCGCAAGCACTTAACGTTGAAATGGCTATAACCACAGCTTCGGTACGTTGATGCCGATTCGAGTGGTGCAATTATACACTCAGCCGATGATGAGACTACTGCAACAGTAATAACATGTTTAGTTTACGGACGTAGCACAAAGTCAGTATATCGCTTTTTATAGCTTCACCCTAAAACCGAAGTCTATAATTATTATATGTCTTATTTGAACAGCGCCCTGTGCAAAGTAGCTTTTGAATATTCACCACCTTGTTCCCTCCTGGATAATGTTGTAGTAGAACCAAAATGGCATTTTTATACGTACCATGTGATCCATTTATAGCCGGGCCATAGATCGCGTATATGCTTGCACTGCAATGAACTCGGCAGTATTCCAGTATCTCAAGGCTACGTTTATCTGCTGTGTTATACTGTGTCAGTTGCTGCCTTCTGTTCGAGCTGTAAAGACTGGAGTTTGTTCATTATGCATCTCAAAAGTGAAAGTTTATTCCAGGCATCTGTGTTGTGTGTGAATTACATTATATTGTTATTATTAGTGCACTGAAATGCCTACAGAAAAATTCACGCTTTAACATTAAAAAAAAAAAAAAATGTAGGTACATACGTAAAAACCGATTCATGCAGACAGGTGTATAGACAATTTCAGGAGAGAGTTCCTGGTATTTCAGTTCTAGGTAGAGAAGCTGTCAGATGTCTCGTAAATAAGTTTAGAACAACGAGATATCTAAACGCTAAACCTAAGAAGCGAAAAAGAAATATCCTAACGGAAGGAAAAAATTGATGAAATTGGCGCATCTTTCGAACTGTCTCCAAAGAAGTCTAAGATGTGTTGTACAGCAAGTGGGTGTTTCATAAATCTCTCTGTTCACAGAACTGCTAAACTTTTAAAATTGAAATCCTGCAGAGTGACTATAGTTCATGAACAGCAAATTAGTGACGACGAAAAAACGAGTAACTTTCTATAACTGGATTTCACAAAATATTGTTGACCCACATTTTATAATTTTCCAGGCGAGGTGTGATTTCATTTAAATAGGAACAATCCCCACACCATAGACGAACTTAAGGACAATATAAGAATAGAAAATATGAACATTACGCAAGAAAATCTTATGCGTGTGAATGGAAATTTCATCCGAAGATGCCAGGAATGTCTGAATGCAGATGGACACACTCCCACATGATCATTTTAGTGCATGCTACTATCATTCATGAGTAAGTAACGGGGGAATTTTAGAACGGAAAACCTCCAATGTAATAAATAGTGCGCTGAGTACACGCGATCCGCGGCCCGGCAATATAAGGAACGCTCTGTATTTAGCACTTTCAAAAGGAGGCCTTGTCCCAGTAACAAGTAAAAAAACTATGGCCTCGATGATAGAAAATTTTGGATTATTTGCCTCATTCAAAGGAAACTGACTTGTTTACAGAAAATCCGAACAGATACTTTATTCTTGACCTGCGTTCGTAAATGAACGAAGTTCGTTAGGGTAGCTAACATTCGTTCCTTTCACATTTTGCTTTGATAACTTTGCTCAATTATAACCAGGACCGACTGGTGGTGTAGTGGTAACCATACTTGCCTCCTGAATCCAAGATCGCTGGTTCGAACCCTGTAAAAATCCTAAGTATGGCTTCCTTTGGAAGGGAAGTAAAGCCGTGGGCATTTACGGCACGATAAAGAACCTCAAGAGCCAGAAGAGGCCTCTGAGCAAAATTTGTCGGCCGGTTCACGCCCTGAATTGAATGCGACGCTGATGACCTGAGATGTTAAAAAGCGCCCGTAAATAAAATAAACAAAAAAAAATCTCTACTCTGCCATGACCGACATTTAGAGCATGACTCTGAGGGGCTATGTTTGCTTGTAAAACATGCTGGTTTAGGGTTTAGTTAAATACAAGACATTGCTGAGTGGGGACCGGTTTTCGTCTTTCTTTTGAAATAAATTCTCAAAAATTTATAGCACTGTGCCTAATAATGAACATAGTCTCTTTTGTCAGCAGACCCATTTTTAATTCTGCATTTGTGATGTGATAGACATTAATATGCCGGAAAGTATATAAATAGTACTGACTATTTCACTAATGTGATGTTATTTTAAAATGCACCAATGAAATGAAACAAAACAAAATTTAAATTTTGACCGATAACAGCCGGATTACGGAGTGAAATTATATATATATATATATATATATATATATATATATCGTTTTATCATGACGTGCATTTGTCTTATGGTCAATGTAGCCAACTCTATACTTCCACTACATAATTCCTGAACACGCATCACTGACCACTTTTGGTAGAGACGGTGGGGACTATTGATAGCAACAAAAGCATCGACAATCGACAATCATAACAAAAATGGAGGTTTCTTCAAAGCGTTTTTTTATGCTTAAATGTGCCAATTAATCTTATTTTTAGGAATTTCAAACCACAGAATACAAAAAAAAAAAAAAAAAAAAAAAAAAAAAGCCACTTTAAGTTATTTTTTTCTTTTGTTTTTCTCATTTTATATTAGAAAGTCGAAAGACAGCAATTGTAATAATCAACTTTTGTCCATTTCAGTCTCGTGTTTTCTGAATGGAATAGATATTCATAAGTATAATGTTTTATAAAAGTGTTAATATTTTGTACGCGAATTTCACATATATGTCACTTTTATTTTTATTCTATTCATGAAATAGTCCTAAACCCGTATTTTTCTCTTCTCTATTGGCATTACTGACAATCAGCATTCTTCTATTGCAAGATCGCTTGAAAATGTTAAGTGCAAATATACAATTATTACAATTTTGTAAGTCAAGTTTAGAGGAATTATATTTAATTTCTTATTTTATTCGTGAAATAGTCCTAATAAATATCGCTCGAGGGCCTGAGATTTCCATATAAATTGAAGAACATAGTGAGTGAATTTATCGGTAATCTCAGACCCTCTCGTAATACTGCTTGTGATGATTTTGTTATATTTTTGGAAAAGTAACTTTGCAGTGCAAAAGCGAAATATAACTCCATTAATAAAGAAAGCATACCATGTGTATTTTGGAGCAAAATAAAAGCTGGGCCGCTCATATCTGCTGCACTGGCAGTTCGCAAATCTCAATGATTGGCTAAAAGGAAAAAGGAGATCGATACCCTTTGCTTTGCCATGATTTGGAGGGAACAAACGAACCATGAAAGTGATTGTTATTTCTGTAGTCCATTTCAAAGAAGAAAAGATCGACTGTGAATTATTTTTATACCTTCAGCTATTTGTCCAATGTCCCACTGCAATGAACTGCCTATTCCACTACCACCTGAGTCCCGTACCATTGGCTCTGACAGCGAACCAAAATCCAGTACATCGGAAGATACACCTGGGGCTTCTACATCCCATGATCCTGATTTCAACATTCAAACTCCGTCTCAGTTACACAGAAAGACTCAAAATAAAGTAAATGACCTTGTCCTTGACTTGGAACGTTCAAAGGCTAAAGCGGAGATATCAGGATCTCGAATAGACAGTTTAACTATCTCTCAGAAAATGTGAACGCTCTGCTTTTAGAGTGTGCCAGAAGTCTTTGGGACAATTTTTTAGTAATAAATTAATACATTAAATTTTGTAATGATGTACGAGTCTTAATGGAAGCTACAAATCCAACACACGCCAAAACAATGAAGGCTAATTTTAGATTCTTGCACGCTGAACCTTATACTGTATTAATGCACAATAGAAGCGCTTCTTGCTTGTTTTATCAGTTTCCATGCATTACGTTACCTTCGAGATTGAATATTTATATTTACTACCTTCACTTGTCTTGTTGCATTTGAAGAACTAAAAAGTTCGAAATATAGCGAGTGATAATATATTAATATCCAAGTGATTTATTCTTTCTCTGCTTCTTTAGCTATTGTTCAAAGTGTTACACTATTTTTCATTTATATTATATAGATAAAGAGAAATTAATTAGAGAACTTCGGAGATTAAACAGCAATAAAAATTGACTCTTTTGTTTTACACATTTAAAACTTTTAACAGTGCTCAATCTTTTTACAGTGTGTAATGTTCTTTCAATATGAAATGTCTCATTAAAACATCTGCTACTTACTTTGACAACGACACTATGAGCAAAGAGTGAATTAATTATACTTTTTATATGAAGATTAATTTTAAATCATAAATACTCTGCATTTTAGCAAATATTTACTTAAGTTTTATATCGCAGCTTGTTCTGTACATTAGATCCAGAGGGCCAAGAACGGCTAAAGCGTACACAGCGCCTCCCCTTAGTTTATCATCTTTAATGGATGTTAACCTGTAAATTAGATTATATAGCGCTGTAGCTAAGGGGCGATTTATCGACTGAAATTGGATAACGGAAGATGAGAGATAACCTTGGAATAACGGCAAAAGTTGAGCTAAAGTTTATCTTAACACTTTATTGGGATATCTACGAAATGCCTTCAAGTTCTGTGGTCTTCGATTTTTTTTTCTCACAGACTATTTGCACTAAAATTTTTAAACTTCTGTTACTTCTTAACGTCTGCCTGCAAATGAATACATTTTTCACAACTAAAAATCCATGATTCCATGACCGCTGCGAAAGTTTCCTCAGCAGTCTGTTTTGTCCACTTGAAAATCGCAGCTGCAATAGCTGCCCTACTAGAGAATGTGCGATCACGGAGAGTGTCTTTCGTTTTTGAAAAAAAAGCAAAAAATCGCTAGGAGCCAGGTCAGGTGAGTAGAGAGCATGAGAAACAACTTTGTGGTTGTTTTCGCGAAGAAATTCCTGCGTCGTGTTCCCACCCACCTGGAGGACACTTTCTGCATTTTCAGGTCTTCATGCAGGATTGTGCACACAGATCCCACGGAAATGCCAACTTTGGGGGCGATATCTTCCACACTAAATCGGCGATCCTCCAAAACAACTTTCTCCACCATGATGTCTGACCTGCTGATGCGAGGCCGAGGTTGTTTCGGTTTGTTGTCACTCGACGTTCGGCCTTCTTTGAACTGTCGCGCCCATGAACGCACATTTTTCACATCCATGACACCATCACCACATGTCTCACTCAAGTGGCACTGCAACGGGTGACCGATGCCGTTGAGGCGAGGACTGGTGAGCAAGAGGTCTGGGGTTTGCATCCTGCCAGGACCGTCCTCCCTGACTGAGGTTTTTCCCAGGTTTTCCTCAGTCCTCTTAAATGGCAAATGCCGGGGAGGTATCCTAAACTTAGGCCTGGAATGCTTCCTTCCTTAAAAAAATCCTTCCCCAATGTATTATTTCACCTCATGTACCATCAGTGTCCACCGCCTGTGGTGCCAGTAGTAGTAAAAACGGGCGTTAAACATCATTAAAAAAACTCAAACGGCGATGAATTTCAATGGCTGTCACACTAGGAAGTGGGGAAAACAAATGATTACTCGCTGTTATTGTAATTCCTTAGAGTACCAAAAAGTGCTTCTATTTCTGTCACACATTTACAAAGAGTACCAGCATATTTTAAACTAAACCGCATGTTTCTATCTGCTTTCAATTCTGAGGGAAAAAATCGGAGATTTTAGAACTTTAATGCACCTCGTATATGCCAAATACTTAGACATTTCTCTCTCTGCAACCCCTTAGCATGACTTCTCCTTATGAGATTTAATAATCAAACAAGGATTCGTTGTCATTTTTAACTACCTGAAGAGGTACTTTGCTGGATGCACTAGGATTTCTTAGAAGATAGCAGTCGGAAGTCATGTTCAATAGATCTAGCAGGTATAACATAGCAGGATGAATTCTCGTTTCCATTTGGTTTGTCCAGGTGTAGTGATGTCCCGTTACTCTAGACCAGGATTCTGAAAATGTTTTCTGTAGTTGAGGGTTCCATCTCAAGCATGATATTTAAAAAGTATTTTAAAATAAAGCAAACAATCTTTCTAATCTTTTGATTGTCAGTTTTCATCCAAGCAGCAAATACGGAATGAATTTCGTCTTCCTTTACATCAGTTCGGAAACGACACCAAGAAACAAACCATTCGCACCTAAAGGGAAAGGAAACTGAAGTCTGTGACTTGCTTACATACACAGAATGCTTCCGAGCTGGTGATTCAAACTTTCAGAGATGATGCAGAAAGGCAAATGCATCAATTTGAGATCAGGAGCCTTGGTCCGGGAACGACGGAGTCGAAAGTCATAAGCAAAATTCGTTGCGTGTATATGTAATACCTTCATTTATTTGTAAAACTTTCACAAGGTGCTACATTGACAACAGATGTTCAAAGTGGCGTTCCACAGCTGTTGGAACGGCCTCCCTTCTTGTTCAACCATTCTTGACACCTGCTTAGGAAATTGCTCATTATACTCTGCAGTTTTCTCTGAGAAGTGGCAGCAATTTCTTGACGAATGTTAGTTTTAAGTTCATCTAAAGTGTATGTATTTGTTTTGTACACTTTCTCGTTTAATGCCCCCCCCCCCAGATATAAAAATTGTATGGGATTAAATCTGGAGAGACAGAAAATTCCTCTTGAAATAATCTCCTTGCAGCACGCGCTGATTCTGTACGCACGTATGAATCGTACATGAATACTCTTGGGGGATACTTGTATTCCCCCATTTCACTTGATACCCTTACACTCCAATACGCTATATTGCGTCGCCTAACAGATAGGTGATACTTGCGCAAGATTTCAACTCACACTGAAGCAAAGCGTAACGGAGAGGAAATGTACATAGCGCTGCCGGCCGGTCCCGCGGTAGCGTCAAGCATTGCTCACCCAGTATAAGCAATTTCCTCGGAGTACTAGGTGAAATAGAGCGTACACACATGCCTATCATATCGCCTGGTGGCAAAATGCTGCAGTTTACAGAAACCTCCAAGGTTGGTTTCTTCTAAATGTCCAGATCAAAACTTCATTTTCTAAATGCTGTCATCAGATTTTTTAAATAGTGTTTAACGCCCGTTTTTACTGCTGAGACATCACAGGTGGTGGACACTGGTGATACATGAGATGAAATGATAAACTGGGAAGTTTATTATTATTTTTTTTTAAGGAAGGAAACGTTCCAGGCCTAAGGTTGGGGTATCTCCCCGGCATTTTCTATTTATGAGGACCGAAGAAAACTCAGTTAGGAGAACGGTCCTGGTGGGAATCGATCCCCAGATCTTCTACTCACAAGCCCGCACTTTAACAAACTCGACCACCCGTGGCGGCATTGTCAACAGGTGGCCATTGCAGTAATATTTTCATATACTTGTATATTGTTGTTATATTTTATATCTGTATTGTAAAACTCATGTGGCTGGAAATGTAACACATGGAAGCCGCGGAGAAACCATGAGGTTTTAACGGACTTCTAGAAGCTTCTACAGAAGGCGGTTGGGATTGTGGTAGCGTCTAGACGCCGGGACTTGAGGTTTAAATATGTGACATAAATTCGAAGTAGCCAATAGCCTCGCTAGGATTTCAAAATTTTAAGAATTACAGAACCCTTGAGACTTGGGTCACGCACGTGGGACTTACGGCAGGTGCAGGTATTTAAACGAATGTTCTAGGCTCTCACTACACATTCAGAGTCTTTCGGAGACATTCATTCATAGAGGGACGAAGCGAACGTTAGTTAACATGAGTTAAGAAGTTCTGGAGGTAATTAGAAAGTATCTGAAAGAAGTGCACTGGAAATAGATCGAGTTTACTTTCGTTTCAATTGAGTGGTAATTGTAGTAATTCGATTAAATTCTTTATGGACAGTGTACTTAATCCTTTCACACGGGAAATTTCGCGCCCTGATTCTTAACTCTTAATTCTCATAACTTCGAGTTTTACTTAGACCTCCTCACTCGACGGGAGCCGCTAATAACTGATACGAAAGAAAAATCAATACGTTCCGCGAGATGTTTACCCGTGTGAACGTAAGGGAAAGTGTTACATTCCGCGACTACTTCACGAGGGTCAAGGTCGAACCACGCCAACACCCACAATAATTAGGTCAGTGTCACGTGCGCGGCTGGCAATAACCGGGGGTCCCGACGGTCAGTCTCATTTCCGCTAAAACAAAACAATAAACATGTTTAGTGCAAATTACAAATAGTGTGTAATACTGGGTGAGCAATGCTTGACGCATCCACGGGACCGGCCGGCAGCGCTATGCTGCCCGAGGCTTCAGTGTGAATTGAAATCTTGCGCAAGTAGCACGTGTTTGTTAGGGGACGTAATACAGTGTATTGAGTGAAATGGGGCAATACAAGTATTCCATTCTCCAAAGAGTATTCATGTATGATATGATGAATTAGTGCGTACAGAATCAGCGCGTGCTGTGAGGAGATTATTTCAAGAGGAACTTCCTGATTCCCCCGATTTAACTCACAGTGGTTTTTTATCTTTGGGAGCATTAAAAGAGAAAGTGTACAAAACAAATACACTCACTTTAAATGAACTTAAAACTAACATTCGTCAAGAAATTGCTGCCATTTCTCAGAGGGAACTGCAGAGTGTAATGATGAATTTCCTAAGAAGGTATCAGAAATGCTTGAACATCGAAAAGAGGCAGTTTCAGTATCTCCTTGCTTAATATTCGTGAATAATTTACTTTTCTTATGAAGTGTTTATGTTATGTATGTTAGAAATTACTTACACGACAAATGTACTATATTTACTGCGGACTTCCTGCTACCCGCACCGCCGACACAACAGTCAGCCTCACCGGCCGGCCGCACGCCGCGAAACCGGTTGCGTGAAGGATCATTCACCCCGTATTTGCAAGTGTTTTTTATTCCTCGATCCCTGCTCAAATTACTAGCAGAAAGCAATGAAAGTGCCCACAAGACTAGTCACTGATGAAGCGTAGGTGACTAAGAGAATATGTGCGCTACCCGAGGCAAAGAAATTTTTTTCCTCCCCATCTCAGTCACCTGGAGATGGGTTTACCTAATTCTCATTGCTACATTTACGAAAGTGTTTGGTGCTCTGGTTGCACGCCTGCACTGTCACTGCGAGAGCCCAATGTCATTAAACATGCTCTGGCTAAGGACTTCAATGTACGATATTTTACCAGCGCCGCTTTCAAATTTGAAGCATCCAAGGAGGGGCTGCGTGCGGACCACACAACGACACTCTTCATATTTTTTGCTGTGAATGTAAGTACATGAATTAAATCGCTAACAGTAAATACAAAACTGTTTCGGTTCTAGGTGACTTGTTCGTGCTGGTATTCAGCATGGATAGCAGGGAATCGTTTGAAGAGGTTGTGCGACTGCGCGAACAGATTCTCGAGACCAAGCTGAGTGCCTGCGCATCGGCCAACAGTTCCGGAAGCGGCAGGAAGAAAGCTCAGCTACCAAGAGTCCCAATGGTCATTGTTGGGAACAAATGCGACAAGGAAATGAGGTAAACGTTTTAATTTGTTAACTTCTGGTTAATTAAAACTGCATACTCTTTAATTTTAGTTCCATTCTCTCGATAGAGAAGCCAACTTTTCCACAGCATGGAGATGATCTTCATTACGACTGGCTGGTAAAAGTAAATGCATTTGAAAGACATGCGTACAACATCAGGAACCTCAAAATATTTTGTAACATTAACGGACAGAACTACAAGCTTTAGACCCTACATCATCTATCCAGCAACAAACCGTAAATCTTTTCGAATTTTTCTTTAATAAATAATTAAAAGTCGCTGCGACTGAGGATAACTTGTATCATTTCCATATTTTCGGTCCTTTAAAAGATGCAGTCTGTGAGATTGGACGATTACAAGGAGTCACAACCACAGCACGAAAATGGCTGAGAGACGAACGATGACAGACAGCATACTGGCTCTGATATCTGGGTAGCACAAAACCTGAAAAATAACACTGTAGAGCTAAGGAATTGCCTAAAGGAGAAATCATACAATGCGGTGCTGAATATCCCTCGTGCATTCGTGCTCTGCCAATTGGGATGTGTATTTGATTTCTGAACACAGATAATCATTACGGAAAAACATGCATGATTCACCCCCCCCCCCTTCCATGACTAGAAAGTAGTAAATGTTTCCATTTTTGAATTTAGAATGATTTTTAAAAAATTATCATTATTTAATTGTAATAGTTTCTAACTTGGTATCTTGACATATATACTATAAAAAGTTACATTTAAAATGTAGTTTAGTCTTCACGTGTCAAGCTCACTTGAAATTTTATTGCATAAGCAATGGTAGTACGGGGAACTTATGTGTAATTTAAATTTCGCTTAGAAAGATTGAGAAATTGCCTATTACTTTGAACTGTTTAAGAAACCGTCCGAATTTAAACATTTTTAGTTTTCTTGGGAAAAGTCTAAAGATTATATTTCATTTCTAAACCATCTTCCAGTATTAAATGTATTAGCATTATCACAATCATATTGATTTAGAGAAAAAAGAAAGTAAAGTGATATTTTGTCCCTCTGTGCACCTTTAACGTCCAAAAGACGTACAATTTATGTCTAAAAACGAAGTGAAAGGTGTTCTCAACCTTTTCCAGTGACGTACCAATACATTCAACGCAGGATATTAGGTGTACCAGTAAGTCAGTTTTACGAGAGAAATGCGTGGTTTTGTGGTACAAGGGTCAAAATAAGTATTTCTCTACGTTTATAACAATACTAGTGATTTGTTTAATATTTCCTGTGTGTAGTATTTAGATTTAGGTTCTTATTGGAGAAAAAAATGTTAACCCGAATAGATTGTTCTGTGAAATATCTTAAAATTAATTCTGTTAAGATTAAAATATACTGAATGAATACATAAACAAACTTCGACAAGTATATATTACTGATACCGGTATTCAATGGCTTTTACAATCAGTAAAAACCATTAACTTTACAAATTTAACTAATTTCTGACTCACATTTTTGTTTCAGTGCTTGTTTAGTTAAACAAACTTCTTTAATGTTTGGCTTCAACTGACTTAGTTTTAGTCTTAAATCGGGAAAGATATTCAACTTATTTCTGCACTTATTTTTTATATATACAGAGGGTGCCACAAATGTATACACCCTTCAAGCAACGAAAAAACTGTGTTAACATAACAAAACTAAATTTACACAAGCAGAAAATGATAAGCACTAATCATCTTAGACTTTTAGAGTTACAACAGTTGCTCAAAATTCCCACCATCGGCATCGATACACTTCTGAGTACGTTGTACTACTGATTGAGCAACGTTTGTGAAAGTGTCCTCAGCGATTGCACCAGCTGTCAGTGTAGCTGGTTTTCTACGGTTTACATCCTTAAGAGTTCCCCATAGGTAGAAGTCTAACGGAGTTATATCCGGAGAACGCGCTGGAAACTCAATCGGATCTCTTCGTCCTATCCAGCGCTTTGGATAGTGCCTTGGATCCAGTGCGCGGGACTTGATGCTGTGAGGGGTCTCCCAGATCTGCCCTTGTGAACATCGCATACGGTACCATGAGTCTCAAATATGTCTCGAATGCGTGCAAATGTTAGTCGCGTTGACGGTTCTGTTCTGTACACACGTCTCCATTGTTTTTTGAACTTCAACAGCATTCTCGGTTTTCCAATATCACCACAAAATTGCTTTCCACTGTTCAAACGATAATCTGGCTCCATTTTGTTGTAGCAACGCTTACATAATATAATTGCTTCCTTTTGTTATAGTAGAACTGACAAATATTTGTTGTTTATAAAACAAATGTTAATTTATCTCATTTACTAAACATTTTACGTACCATCAATGGTACGCGTACCAGTTGAGAACCGTTGAACTAGTTAGTAATTAAATACTAATTACTAATTAACTTTTATTGGCAAAGTTTCGTTCCAGAGGAGTTGGCAACGAGCAGATGGGTTGGATATGACACGTTTGTTGTATGGAAGTAATTATTCATCCGTCATGTCAATGAGAAAGTTTATCGACGGGAACCACACAGTAAATTCTGAATGACGCAGTTTTGTACAACTTTTAAGAACTTTCAGAATTAATTAAAATAGTCAGAAGGAATTAAAACTCATTTATGACTAGAGAAAGGAAAAGTGTACATTGAAGATTTTAGTTTGTGTTGGACAAACCTTTAAGTTGAATTCTGTAAAACCCAGAACTCAGATTAAGTGTTGGTTTTCATTGAAAATTAATTACTTACTTTATACAGGATTAAAAATAAACAAGGTTGCGTTTGATTTTAAGAGAAAGAACTTATTGAAAAATGCCGGAATCTAAAATTCTGCACTTCCATAAATATTGTACATATGAAAACTATTATATAGCAGTAGAATATTCAGAAAATCTAACAAAAAAGTAAAGAAGAAATGAATAAACTAATAAATATTGATACACAATAAATTCTTTAACGAGCTTAACCCAGTAGGTTATTACCCCAACTCGTAGTTGGTTGTTAAGGCGCCATTTGCGTGTGAAACTGGTGGTTCGCGGGCGGCGATATTACGCTCTCTCTTTCTGGTTTTCTTTTATTGATAAGGTGCCTGTCCCTTAAAGGGTTGACAGTTTCACTATTACAGGAGTTGAACCTGGCGGAGGAGTTTCCACATAACGGGGATGGTTGCTTTGTTCTTTATTTTGAAGATTGTCTATAAATAATAGAAAAATCGGCTAATAGTCACATACAGTACTATTGTTCATTCATGGAAAGATAAACGCACGTTCACTAGTGTTATCTTGTATAAAATACCCATATGCTTCCGTTAAGTTTGCAGAAATGGATTTAATTTTCATTAATTTATATCTCAGAGTTTCTTTCAGAAAAAAAATGTAGTTCCAAGATATGATTGTTGCTTCTTGCACACCAGGCCCGAATACCTGTTGTTTAAAGTACAGGGTTCCTATAAATGGTTTATTCTAATTCAAAATGCTGTGTTTTCCAAATTATTACACGTACTGTTTCATTTATCGAATTCGGAAAGAATATAAGCTATTGTGGTTGTACCCATGTAAATATTACTAGTAATTTATCCCAATCTGGGGGAAAAATACAAATGTGTGTGTGTCTGTTCGTTAACGCTCTAGCGATTGCAATTTATGTTTTTTCTCAACAAAACTCGACATTTAGGCACCAATTAACAAACGATTCATCAAGTTCATTAACCAACAAAGTTGTAGTATGTGAGGGGGTTGACCTAAATCTAAAAGTTTTAAAAAAAATTTAAAATCGCTCTAGAGAGCGTAATTTTTTATTATTCTCAACGAAACTCGGTAAATTTCTATAAAATAAGCAATAAAAGTAGTTTCTGAAAATCATCTCATTTGGGTGGTGGTACACCTGAAAAACAAAACTAAAAATATTTTCTGAAAATCAGTGAAGGGGGGAGGGTTGCGTGAAACCCAAAATTTAAAAATCGCTCTTGTAGTATTAATATTTGTTTTTCTTAACGAAACTTCAAATATGCCATTTAAATAAAATACAAAATATAGTTTTTGAAAATTAGGGAAACCAGCCCATTAAGAGTGAAAGTTAACCTGAGACCCAAAATTTATAAATCGCATAGAAAGCAGCAAAATTTGTTTTTTTTCACAACATAATTCGTTGTAACAATAAATAAAATGAGAAAAATAGTTTCTGAAAATTAGGGAAATTTGACTATTAGGTATTCAAGTATACCTTTACTTGAAAACCGAAATTTAAAAAGCCCTCTTGCGTTTAATTTTCTCTAGATTGTTTTAAAATAAAAGGATTAATTAATTTAGCATATAAACTATATTTATAGCGATACAAAAGCATTGTCGGGAAGATATCAAATGTGAAATATTAACTTATTATGTGTTTGAGAATTATATTTATATGTAATACAGTGCTGTAACAACCTTCAGAAAACGTTTACATTATGTGTTCATACTACAATAACATTTAAATTAAAGTTCAAGGCCTATGAAAATCGATGAAACTTTCGATTGTTTATTGTTGATTGTGTATATTTGTTTAGCGCGCTGTAATTGTTTTTAAATATTAACATGTTTTTGTTTTAATGAAATATATAAACCTTTTCTTAAATATACAATGTAACTCGAAAATTTCTGTTATTTCTCTCTATTTTAATGAGCGTAGAGATGATATCTATGGCTCAGTTCATAAACATGATTACATTTAAAAATGTTTAAAAATAACCACACAGTATAACTTGTTTATCGGTGGTTATACATTTAATTTAATTTAATTTAATTAATAGTATGCAATTCTAATTTTGTTCCCCTAATACCACACAGTAATGCCATAACTTATTTCATTTCATTAATTAATAAGGCCATAATTTGTATTTATATATTCCTTTTTTTAAATTACTCTACTAGATGAGGAATTCGCTTAGTTTACGCAACTCCTGCGTGATGAACTTTTTTGTTTACAGCCCTCGCTACTTTAAGAGTCTTCTTTTTAAAAGTTAACTGCTACCTAAGAGTTGCGTACTTAAAACGTTGTATATTTTAAAGAAAAACAAATCGAGGAAAAATGTGTTGCATTACTTGTTTAACATTGAATTGTCCTGTATTTGACATGTCAATGCGGTGGAATGTTTTGGTCAAGGCAAACCGCAGGTGTTGTTGATGAAACATTTTCAACAATCTGTCTCTCTTTTAGACATTTACACGCGTGCACATTACACACTTCACATCATTTTATGCCTCTGAAGGGGATATGCAAAGCAATAAAAACTTTAAAAGGAACACCGCACGGACAAGAGTCGGGATGATCTCAAGGCAGGCTTTCCACTTTTCAGATGACGTATGATTTTGGAATAAGTACGCTGGTTGCCAAGGGAACGGCAGCGAAGTGGGGCTCAAAGCGAGTTGGGGGCACGTTAGGATGGAACAATACGGGAGGAACAGAAGAAAACAGCAAAGAATGGGGCAGAATGAAGAGGAAAAGCCTCTCTCAAGATGAGTATGGGTGGATCCCGTGATCTTCAGCTCCACTTTCACGTGCCTAAAATTTCCAGCACTTGTTAAAGATTCCGCTACTCAGACTGGCATGTTGAAACCAGTTTAAAACTTTAACCAATATACAGCGTGTTGTCATAACAATAAAAACACAATTAGTCCTTTCAGAGTATATAAAAGGCATTTACTAAATATCTTCTAGAGAAGTCAATACCACTGTATCATACGTGTATTTCAGTCAATAGAAAGCTCAGAATATATGCTCCATTCGCTACGGAGCTTCACACAAAAAGTTAAAAGAAATATTAAGGAATGTTGTCCTCGGCACTGTTTAAAATACTATAAGGTTTTCCTCCTCAGTTAACAACACCTCTCTTTATATTTCAGTCTCGAGTACTCCCGTTTTGAGATTTGAAAATGAAATTTGTTGAAAATGTTCCAACAGATTACATGATATGATAAAGACAAAAATTATACTTCACTTTTCAATATAGTTACCCTTTATTGCAACACACTTTTCACATCTTTGAATTAACATTTCAATCCACCCCCAAAAATAGTCAGAAGTCTTGTCTGCAAAATAGGCATAAACAGCATCCATCACTTTGTCACACTTAAATTTCATTCCTCGAAGGTCCTTCTTAGTTTTGAAAAGAGAAAATAGTCACTGGGAGCTAGATCTGGACTGTCGAGTGGATGGTTTATCTCCTTGAAGTCACATTTCTTCACAGCTTTCTTTGCAATAAGAGATGTGTGCACAGGTCGTTATCATGAAGAAGGCGTACACCACCACTCAGCTTTCCTCTTTGATGGAAGCACGTAGTCTGTGCAATAGGCCAGCATAGTAGTTCCTATTTACTATGGTGTTCCCCTCCTTGAAATCAATGAAGAATATTCTTTCACAGCCCCAAAAGATTATGGCTATGATCTTCTTGGTTGACTGAGTGACCTTGGCCTTTAAAGGCGGTGCTTCGCCAGGTTTACGCCACTCCATTGATTCTATTTTGGACAAGGGATCATAATAGAGGACCATAGTTTCATCTCTGTAACAATGGTTTGCAGAAGTTCTCTCTCGTTTCCACGGCAGTGCTCCAAAAATGCCTGAGAACAGATAACTCGTTGCTGCTTTTGGACTGAGGAAAGATGTCAAGGCACCCATCTTGCACTAACCTTATTCATGTTTAAATGTTCATGAATAATTCGAAGGACTGTGGTTTTAGAAAGGCCCAACCTTGCTGCTATTTCTGTAACTCTGAGCCGCCGGTCTTCCATAATTTCTCCTTCCACAAGAGCGATGTTTTCCGGAGTGAGCACCTTTAGGGGCCGACCTGAACGCTCTTCATCTTCAATGTTTTCTCGACCCATTCAAAAAAGTTTGGCCCATTCTTTTACGGTCGAATATGAGGGGGATGCTTCCCCATATACACCGTCCAATTGCTGTTTAATTTCATTTGGAGTAAGTCCTTCCTCCGTGAAGAACTTAATAACAGGTGGGTACTCCATTTTGAACATGTCACAATCTTCTACACATAGCTTCTTCATGTAACTATATATGAACAACTGATCACAGCGAAGCGGAAGTTACAACTGCAATTATTTACTTAACAGATAAGGTATGACGCCAGATAAGGATTTTGTGAAGGCGATAATCCTTATCGGCGAGGCCGGAAACTTATGCACCTACCCTCGTATGTATACGAACCTAATGCGCACCGTTTTGCCAACGTAGAATTCAAAATTGTGGGATGTATTTGATTCGAGTGCAAATCCGTTCTGTAGTTCCCCAGTAACTGCATTCAATAGATGTTATCGTCGTCATAATACACTGCTGCAATTCTCGACTTAGTTAAATTTGTTGTTGGTATATTAATGCATAGAGCGTTTGAATAGTGGGTAGTTACGAAATAGAGGGCAAAGAGAGAAGAACATCTCATAAAGCTACATTCAAGAGCAAGATAATTCTTATGCTGAAAAAAAAAATGGTAATAGAAAGGCAGGAGGAAAGTTCAATGTAGTTGGGAGCAAAGTTCGCTTGTGGCGGCAACAGAAATTGTAACTAAAGCTAGAACGAAGAAATTTACTGTTTCTCGGAAAGGAATACTTCGTGAAATTGGAAGTAAAGTTTTGGGATTCGTACATGACAGAAGGAAGAACGGGCAACCTGTGACTAGTGACACCTTAAGAAATAACTGTTTCTTCTTTGACCTACATCAACTGTTCTGGCAACAGCACGAGTGATAGATTTCATCCTATACGCTCCAAGACGTAACAATAGTCCACTTATAAATTCTGTGTTCTGATCGTTTTATGAAGCGGACGGAATTGTCTCTAAGACGCCGTGCAGCAATATGCCAAAATCTTTTTTATGATTATAAGTTTCAAATTTGAAGTGCACATTACATTCGAGTAAATACGGCATTTGTCAATACAGATAGAACCTATCCTCAATTTGCTTATAGTTCCATAAGAGTCATTAGCTTGTTTCGACATAGTTGACTTTCAGCATGTTGTATGGAATGCCGTTCCACTATAAAGCGCACCACACTCAAATGTTTCATCATGAACGGATGAGATTTCTCATTAGCCCAAAAACAGGTACCTGGGAACTGACCTGACGACAATTCAGAAACAGATCGGAGAACGTCGCGTAGTCCTGAATTCCAGGATGCATATTCTGGCAGATTTAAACAAGATAATAAATTATTCACTTTGTGAATGGGAGAGTGGGTCTAAATCAAGGCATTGGATCAGAAAAAATTGGCCACAAAGGAGAAATTTGGTTCCTGGAGAAAAAAACGTGAAGTATGAAGCATTGGTTTCTCCTTCGAATGTCCTTCTTCCTCCACTCCATATTAAGTCGGGTCTGATGAAGGAATTTGTTACTGCTCTGATAGTGATTGTTTCTTGTTACAAAGTTCCCACAGAAAACTGAAGCTAAGATAACAGCAGATATCCCCCAGATTCGTGAGCTCATGCAGGAGACCTTTCCTCAGTCGATGTCCGAGTTTGATAAATCAGCATGGTTGACATACAAAAAAGTGACAGACAACTCTCTAGGCAACAAGAAATCTGAGAAATATACAGAAATTGTGGAGGAAATGTCACAAAATTTTAGAAATCTAGAGTGTAGAATGAGCGTTAAAGTGCATTTTCTCAACAGTCATATTGATTACCTCCCTGCGGATCTTGATGCAGCGAGTGAAGAACAAGGTGAGCGGTTTCATAAAGACATTAAAACAATGGAAACCCGCCATGAAGGTCATTGTGATGTTTGATTACTGTTGGTGTTTGAAAAGGAACACTAGTAAAGGACATATTAGAACTTCGAAAAAAATTAACTTTTCTTCTCCCAAATAATAAAAAAAAAAAGTTTAAAAATTCAATTATTAACATATAGTTCCTTTGTTCAATATATTCATTAATATTTAAATTAAAATGAAACCTACAAAAACATTTTTCTTAGCTATATGTATTAAATCTTAATAATATTTCATAAATAAACAAGTACATTATTACATTTATATGCTTTTGTTTAAAAACCTAACCCGATAGAGCAACACTGAAATCATATTTGAATTCAGGGCATTCATATTAAATAGATCCAGGTGGAAAAATAAAAAGCAAAAAACAAATTTTATACACCATTGTAACTATCTAGTCAAAAATTCCAATGTACTTTTATTACTCTAAACCACATAAATTTATGTGTTTCACGATAAATTACAAACGAGATACTTTCGAAATTGAAAAGTACAAACAACTTCTGATTGTTGGTGATATTTTGTAATGAATTGCCCGATTATTCCCTGGTCAACATTATTGCCTAAGTTGATAATATGTAATAGTCAATATCAGATGCTTTCAAATTACTGGTTAATTTGTAAACAATGTGCTTCTTTGTCTCCTCTAAAGTCCCCTATATTTATTTGTGCTAGTATGTTTCCTTGATGTTCAAATCATTAATCATAATTAAATAACGTTTAGGCATACCCAATAATCCGTTAATGGCACACAGCATTATTAAATGCATTTGGGTTGTTTCGCATTATTAATTCAAAAATGATTTTTGCAAACAGCGCGCGCACTGTGCAAAACACCAGTCATTGATTTTGTTTGTTTAAGGCTACCACTGGGGAAATTAACTCAATTAGCACCTGCTTTGCAGGACATGTTAGAGTTGAGAAGTAACGTTTTGCATACTATAAAAAAAATATGTGCTTGCTCGTGCACGTCGGTCATGATGACGTCAAAAATCTTAAAATAACCTTAATATAACGAATTTTATAAAGAGCCCTAAAAACAAATCTCACGGAGCGTACGAAAGCCAGAAATGATAGAACCATGTGGTTTTAGTACTTTTAAACTGTCAGTATCTAATTTGTTTTCTTTTGAGTTTATTAACTGCATTTTATTCTATACATTCTTTATTCTCTTAGTTGAAATGCTTTAATAATTTATTTAAACCATTAACACGTTGTTTCAGTATCAATATTCTGGATAATATATATATTGCTCTAGTGCAATTCTTCAGCCAAAGCCAAATTTATTTATTGGACACTTTCAAAAACTTTTAAATTTCTTATCACATTGAGAATGGACAAATTTACTGATAGGGACATACAGACCGATGACCCCGCTCAGTTGTCGCCTGACTGTGTATTTTCTAAAGAACATAATCATATTGATACTCCTAGAGATTTATTGCAAATAAAAACTCTGTCTGTGATATGCAGTCCTGTGCAAAATAAATATAAGCAAGCTAAAATTTGCGTCTATGTGACCATAGCGCTGTTCTCCTACCAATTGTCTTCGTTTAGACTTTCAAGAATACTTAATTCTTTATTAATTAAATAAATACAAAAATAACCTTAAAACAATTTTTTTTATGTGTTAAGGCACAATCAAAAGATACGGTTGTCAATACTTCTTAAACCTTTTTGCGTAATTCTTCTTGGCTTGTTGGATATACCTTTTAGCAAAAACTATTGTATTTGATCTTGTGAAACATCTACGAGATTTATTTTTAGCGAATACCGAAAAAAAAATGCGGTTTACCCATGAAAGGATTTTTAATATTTTTTTTCAAATCTTCATCGATCCTATCTGCTAGACACTTACAATAACACACACACACACACACACACACACAAATAAATTTATCAGTGTGTGTGTATGCCCGTTAACGTTCTCCGGCTGCAATTTTTATTATTTCTGAACAAAACTCGGCATATGTCCATCAATTAACAAACAATTCGTTGAGTTCCTGAACCAGAAAAATTGAACCATTGGGATGGGAGTTAATCTAAAGCAAAAACATTTTTAAAAAATTGAAAATCGCTTTAGTAGTACCAATGTTTGTTTATTCTCAAAGAAACTCAGTAATTTTAAAAAGTTCATAAAAGGTGTTTCCAAAAATGAAGGCAATAGGCCAATTAGAAGTGAGCTTATACCTGAAAAACCCGTGAGGGTTAAAGTGAAAATGAAAAAATTCGCTCTAGCGGCTGCAATTTAAAAATGTTAAAGGTAACTCGGTATATGCCATTGAAATAAAACAAGAATATAGTTTGTGAAAATGAGTGATATCAAACTATTAGAAGCGGGAGGTGTTTGCCTGAACCCAAAAATTTAAAATTCGACCTAGTGGCATTAATATATGTTTTTTCGTCACTAAACTCGGTATATACCATTCAAATTAAATAAGAAAATTACGCTCTGAAAATCATGGAAATCGGTTTATTACTAGGGGGGCGGTTAACTTGGCCTGAAACCCAAAATAAATCAAATCACTGTAACAGCGCCTATAACTGTTTTTTTACACACAAAAAATCGATATACCAATTAATCAAACAAGAAAAATAGTTCTTGAAAATGAGTAAAATCAGACAGATAATCAGGAGTGGGGATTTACCTGAAAAATGAGTGGGAGTTAAACCGAAATTTACAATAGCTCTAGCGGCCGCATTTAACTCTTTTAAGGGAAACTCGGTACATGCCATTGAAATAAAATAAGGTGGTTTCTCAAAATCAGTGAAATCGCAATAATAGAAGGACGAAGATTTACCTGAAACCCTAAATTTAAAAATCTCTATAGCGGCATTAATATTTGTTTTTTTTTTTCGCTACGAAACTTTATATAGCATTTAAATAAAAGGATAAAAACAGTTTCCGAAAATCACATTATTGCGAGTGGGGGGATGGGTTAAAGAAAATGTATAAAATGCTCTAAAGGTTACAATTTAATTTTTTTTAAAATAAACCCCACATATACCTTAAAAAATGAGTAAAATAGTTTCTGAAAATCAGTGTGGGGGGGGGTTACTCAAATTTTAAAAATCAGGCTAGCGGCATAAATATGTTTTTTTTCGCAAAGAAACTCGGTATATAACATTTAAATAAAACAAGAAAAATAGTTTCTGAAAATCATGGAAATCGGGCCATTAGGAGTGCGAGTTTACCTGAACTGCAACATTTAAAAATCACTCTAATGACACCAATGTTTATTTTCACAACAAAAGTCAATATGTACTATTTAAATAAAATAAGAAAAACCGTTTCTGAAAATTAAGGATATTGCAGCATTAGGAGTAGGGGTATACTTGAAAACCGAAATTTAAAAAAGCGTTCTGGCGTTTAAATTTCTCTACGTAGTTTTAAAATAAAAGGAAAAATTAATTCAGCTTAAAAGTTGTAATTATAATGATATATTGTTTTATATTTAACAAAAGCATCGTTGTGAAGTTGGCAAACGCTTAACATTAATCTAATATGTGTTTGAGAATTATATTTATACATAACATCGGTCTGTAATAACCTTCAGCAACCTTTGCGTTACATGTTTTACTACTATAACATTTAAATTAAATTTCAAAGCCATTGACAATCGATGTGAAGCTCTATTGTTATATGGTTACATTTAAAAATGTTTAAAAATGCTCACACAGTATAGCTTTGTCTATCAGTGGTCATACATTTTATTTAATTAACATTAATGCATTCATTTTTGTGATTAATCTCAATAATAATAACGATAATTCTAAAAATGTTTTATCTTTTATGATACTTATAGATTTCAAGAATTCTAATATTTTCCCCCTAATACCACACAGTAATGTCATAACTTATTTCATTTCATTAAATAATAATGCACAATTTGGATTTTATATTAATTTTTATCAAAAGTTATATAACTCGGTGAGGAATTCGCTTAGTTTGCGGAGCTACTGCGAGAGGGATCTATGTTTTCATGAGTGTTATACCATGCTTTGATTGGTTTACAAGTGGTACACCTCTTATTTGTAATTATACCATATTTATAAATTTATCCCTTCAAGGTTTCCGAAATAAGCTCAATGGGAATATTGCCTGGCCAGTCTAACAATTAAATCTCTCATTGCTGTAAAATTTAAGTGAGGGTTTTATGACATGATAAGGTGCAGAATCTTGCATAAAGATGCAGTCATTGTTCCCAAACTTCAGAAGTCACTACTTTCTTTAGAGCGAGATTGTTTGCAACCTTCCCATCTATACCACATGTTGACAGTAATTAAAATTGTTGTAAAATCCAAAACAACAATTTGCCATTGAACACAAACAAACAAAAAATATTACCAAATACAAATATAAGTAAAGAAAATTAACATGATATGAAGCATATTATGCTACATCAATCCAAATATTGCCATTACATTCAAATAACATGCCACGAAATAAAAATTACTTTCTGAATTCACACGAAAATTCACCAGTCTGTCATTCAAAAACAGCTGATAACGACTTGAGTAGCTACACCGCCCAATGCGAAGCGGATCATGTTTGTTTTCTAACCAAAGAGGAAGACAAACCGACCCACATTTTGTCCAAACTTCGGGCAAGAACCCAAGCGTCTGAATGGCACAAGAAGTTCGTTAGCGGTCGTGATGCAGTGGAAAATGGCAACATTCAGGCTTGTGACGTCGTGGAAGGTGATGCCAAAGTGTGCTTGGAATTGTTTCAGAGGTGGATATAAATTGTGGAATGCACACACCATCTTTCTGAAGAGCTAGGAATTCGGAAAATGTAGGCGAAGTGGGCCCCACACCTCCTCACTAATGAACAGAAAAATGCTGGAGAGAATATCAGTCAGAGCCTTGTGGATCGGTTTGAAGAATAAGGTGAGCAATTTGTAACCCGAATTGTTACCGTGATGAGGTGGGTAAAGCACCACACCCCCGAAAACAGGCGAACGAGTATGCAGTGCACGGGTACAGTGGAGAGGGTGATCCGGTCAAGTTCTTGCCTCCATGTTTTCAGACTCCATAGGCGCCGTGCTCAGTGTATATGAAAGACTGTGAATGCGGCGTATTGCCGCATACTGTTGGACGACACGAGAGCCGCCTATCCCAACAAAAGACGTCCACAATTAATTCGTGATGTTCTGCTTCTGCCAAGTCAAACACTGCAGTCACAAGCCTTGATCAATTAAGGAAAGTGCACTGGACACCCTCCTTACAGCCCGAACTTATCTCCTTGTGATTTACACATGTTCCGACCACTGAAGGAAACGATTCAGTGAGACGCAGAAATTGAGCACTGTGCGCTATTGATTGAACGCGCGCCCAGCTTCTTTCTTTGATGAGGGAATAAAGAAACTATCCATCCGATGGAGAAAGTGCATTTCTATTGAGTGAAACTATTTTGCAAAGTAATATCATTTGCTTTGTAATTATATATGGTAGCAATAGATTCATTTTTTAAAAAAATATCCGGTTTATACGGTCCGTTTTATCATACAACATTATTTCAACAATGTTCCTTTGCTCTGCATGAAAAAAAGTAATTATCGTTCTTTTTAATTAGTCCTCGTATTTGAATGATCATTATATAAATAAAAAGAAATTTAGTAAAAGGATAAATCATAAAAATTAGATAATTAGGTGCATTTTTAACAACCATAAGAAATTATATGGTATCAGTGTGGTGCAGCTTTTGGCCAGTACTGTACTTACATATGTGGAATGAATTTACTTACTTGAAACACCCAACGGAACTGAAAAAATGGGCACAACATTTTCAAGTTAATTTCAACTTAAGTGCAGGAAACACTATCTTAGATATAAGCCTGTAGAAAGTTGTGTATTTTGCATTCAACGCTTATTATAGATTTTTTTTTTCGGATATTAAACAACGAAAATTCATGTTTCATTATAAGTCTAAACATACAGGGTGCCAAAAATGTATTTACACTTCAAGCAAAGAAAAACTGTGTTAACCTAACAAAACTGAATTCAAACAAACAGAAAATGATGTGCACTAATCGTCTTACACTTTTCCAGTTACAACAGTTGCTCAAAATGTCCACCATCGGCGTCGATACACTTGTAAGTATATTGAACATCTGATTGAGCAACGTTTGCGAAAGTGTCCTCAGCGATTGCAGCACAAGCCGTTTCAATTTCTTCCCGAAGTGTTGCCAGTGTAGCTGGTTTTCTATGGTATACAACGTCCTTAAGAGTTCCCCATAGGTAGAAGTCCAACGGAGTTAGATCCGGAGAACGGTTCTGTTCTGTACACACGTCTCCATTGCCTTTGAACTTCAACAACATTCTCGGTTTTTCAATACAACTTAAAAATTGCTTTCGGCTGTTCAAACGATAATCTTGACTCCATGTTGATGTAGCAACGCTAGCATAACGTAATGTGACTCACATCTATGTATAGAACATCATACGATAATTTTGGCTTCACATTTGTTCATTGTTTATTTACCTGTCAGGTAGCAACGCTATCATAATGTATGTGATTCACATTTGTTTACAGAACATCATACTACACACTACTGTTGTTTTTCGGTTCAACTTTGAAATATATTAAATAGATATCTTATGTAAAAGTGAATATAAGTGGATATATATATTTGGTACCCTCGGTATTTCAATTTATACCCACTCTATTATTCCTCGCTATGGATAGAAAACCTCTGCATATTTATTTTTCTCTTCGGTAATGTGATTTAGACACAACACAAAGTAAATATGCACAGGTAATTAAATCAGAGTTAATATAAAGAGTGTTTGCCATAATGAAAATGCTCATCCTTTTAGAAACAGAGCTCAATTCCCAGGAGAAGTTAAAGTCTGTTCCTGCATGATTATTTCATGGGAAAGGGCCGAGTGGATGCCATTGCGTCGTTTACGTAACTTTAAATGGTCAGACCAATTAAGGAAGTTTCGCTTATTGCCAAACAGAGAGGAAAACGGCGCCTGTTGCTTATCTGCTGAAGTAGTAACAGCTTAAGTACTGACACAATCATGGAACATGCAGGTCTTAGGACCGTCCAGTTTAATTCAGCATTTTTCCGTGTTTTCCTTAGTCCTCGCCAAAGATACCCTCAACTAAGGCCTGGGACGCTTGCGTCCCAAAATACTTTTCAAAGCTTGTTTTAGGCTTCATCAGAGTCCACCGCGTGTAATCCCACATAGAAAAAAGTCCGTCACAAAGGAACCGTGTAAACTAAGCGAATTGCTCACCTACATTACGTGTGATATAAGTTTTACAAAAGGGAAACTACATTTTTACAATAGTAATAATAATAATAATAATAATAATAATTATTATTATTATTATTATTATTATTATTATTAAACCACAAAAATTAATAGCATATTATTAATTAAATTAAATGTAGGACCATAATAGGCAAACCTGTACTGGGAGGGTACTTTTAAACATTAAATGTAACCATGTTTATGAACTGAGCCCTTGATATCATCTATACATGATGTCCCGGCTAGGACCGATGGATGGATGGATGGATGGATGGATGGGCGTAAAAATCCTAAGTATGGCTTCCTTCGGAAGGGAAGTAAAGCCGTGGGTCCCGTGTCGTACATTTACGGCACGAAAAAGAACCTCACGCCTGAAAGAGAAGCCTCTGAGGAAAATTTGTCGGCCGTTTCACGCCCTGGGTTGAATGGGACGCTGATGACCTGAGCTGTTAAATAGCGTCCATAAATAAATCATTCAAAAAAAAAATCTATACATGACTAAAATAGAGAGAAATAACAAAAAGTTTCGAGTTAACACTGTGCGTATTTAAGAGGGTGTTCATATGTTTCATACAATGTACCAAGCAAATGCACACAGTCAACAATAAACAATCGAAAGTTTCATCGATTTTCATTGGCTTTGAAATTTAATTTAAAGTTACTGTAGTAACACGTAACGCAAACGTCTTCTGAATACAGAGCGTTCTTACATAAGCATATATAATTCTCATACATATTAGATTAATATTTCACATTTGCTATCTTCACAAAGATTCTTTTGTTAAATATAAAACATATGCAACATTATAAATACAGTTTATGTGTTGAATTGACTTGTTCTTTTATTTTAAAACAATTTTGAGAAAATTAAATGCTAGAGCGTTTTTTAAATTTCAGTTTTCAAGTATACCCTTACTTACAGTACATGGGTCCAAGGGTATAACCCTGGGTACGATCGAAATAGCTAACATTCCTTCGGAACTCGATAAAAGGACGCTATTTTTTGTGATTGGCGTGAAACGGCCGACAATTTTTGCTCAGAGGTCTCTTTTTTCAGGCTTGAGGTTCTTTATCGTACCGTAAATGTACGACACGGGACCCACGGCTTTACTTCCTTTCTTCCTTTCCGAAGGAAGCCATACTTAGGAGTTTTACGCCCGAAAAAATCCATCGATCCTGGCCGGGTTTGAACCCGCGATCTTGGGTTTAGAAGGCAAATATGGTTACCACTACACCACCAGGACCGACAAATAAAAGGGCGCAAAACACTATTAAAATTATTTATAGGTATGCAGGATTTATACTGAACCGCTGGAAAGTTCCAATAAGATGTTAATTGCTAACCTAACTGACTTGTTGAAGAAACAGCCTATGCATGTAGTTTCTTTCAAGAACAACTCTGTTTAAATTAAACTATTTTTGAATAGTGTTTTTTACTACTACGGCACCCCAAGCGGTTGATATAAGCTAGATGAATGACGTATATATTCAAGCCTTATTGTTTTGTTTAACACGACCATGTTCGTCAACAGTGCCATGCTCGCTTATATCAAAATTGTTTGATCTTTCATTTAATAGTTTTGAATATTATTATAAAACCTTTAACTGCTTCTACATGTCAGACTATATAACCGCAACCGCCTTGTGTAACCACAGAAGACCAAATGAAGGCAAATAGCACCCGTTTAACTATCGGAACGTAGGCTTCCTTAGCTCGTATCTATAGATGAGGCAAACGTCTTGCATTCTTGGGGATGAACTAACGAAGTCCATTCAGCCAAGTGCCCATCTTTCTCACCGAACGCTACGAAGCAAGAGAAGGGTTGGGGTGAAAGGGGGAAAGAAAGTCGTATCGGAAAATCAATGTATGTAGATCTAGAATTGAAACATGTATTATGCGCGTTGTATTTGTGTTTTGTTGAGTGCACCGTTGCGGGTTACAAGCAGCATCAGTCGGCCTTGCCACTGGACATGAGAATTAAACACAAAAAACTTGTTTAATGAATTAATATGGATAACACTAAATGTGACTTTGTCTTCATGAAACAAGAAGGAATTTTAGACTGTGCTAGACAAAGTCTATTTATGACGATCAGCCAGTAGCCTTCATATGTGGCTTTAAATCACTGAAATAGACAAGATCAAAGATAGTTTGTAACTTCTTTAAGAGTAAGAGTAATACATTCGATTTTGTAGTCAATACAAATTTTAAAAAGGAAAAATATAAATCCTGATAATTCCGGTAAGTTAATTATACTATAACTGCACAAAAAAGTATTATTTTTTTATTACACACATTTTCGAATATATTTTAGTACCTAAATAAATAATAATTAGGTTATTTTATGCATTTTTGTACGTTAAAATAATTAAAATTACTTTAAAACCACACTTTCAGGGAAATTATTGTAAACAATATAATTAACCAGAAAATTGCAATAAAATAATTGCAAAACATTTCATTAATGCAGTATTGAAAACTAACAAAATTTTTTTCATTGTATTGTATGAAATTACCAGATGACTCTACCGTTTTCCTTAAACTTACCAGATTTTCCCCTGTAGTCGTTTTAAAACATTCTAATTTTTCTCTAGTAATTAAGTTTTATTCTGTAGAGTTATACGACATATAGCGTAACTATCTGAGCTACTGAATGACATCAAAAACTAAAAATCGATAATTTTGGATTTATTGGGTTTTCCCCCTATATTTCTCATATATATGCATACAAGATGAATTTACTTCTCTGAAAGGAATGGCTAGTGCAATAAGCTTAGAGAATTTCCAATTGAAAACGTGTGTCAGGCCATCTTCACCCTAAGGGTTGTCTTAGAATTAAAGCTTTGATGTGGTTTTGTCCCCCATTAATTATTGCCTCACCTGCTGCATTTGACGGCTCAGCCTCCCATGTCATATTTATAAATTACAACGGTTTCACTCCCCCCTCCTTGTTTCCTATTAATGAATAAACCATCTCTGCGTTGGACGTCATCCGCACCTTTCCTGCATTTTGTTTTAAAATCCGTCGTGCTATAGCGAAAGCGTCATTTCATTTATCTTTCTAAATGTAAAAATATCGTTCCAGTACTAGAAACGGGGGGGGGGGGGGGAAACATTTTAGACTCCTGCACTTCTGTAATCTTATCCAAATCGTTACAACATGAAATCATTTCTCTCATTTTACAATTTTAAGCATATTTTTTAACTATAGACGCAAATAGCACATTGGTATATTCCTTTGTCCTTGATCTCTTATTAATTACCTTAAATCAATTTATTTCTTGTAATTTAAATTTGAGAAATATATATTTTTATTTTAAGAGGTCGCAGAAATTTAACATTGATAATATTTACACAAATAACATGTCAAACTATATTATTAAAATATATGCGCAAAATGCAAATACAGAATGTCCCTAAAGTGCGGTAACACTTTTCTTAAATAATTACACAAAAACTACAAATGATACAACTTTCGTATATATATATATATATATGTCTTATTAAACAGGAACTCTAATGTTTTGTTTGCATTTTACGGCCAATGCTCGTAGTTCTCGCATTCTCCACAGTTGGCGTTTCTTCTGGCGAAGAGCGCGCTTTGTAGAATTGGAATTCTACAAATGTAAGAGTGCTACAATGGAGTTCAGAACTAAGTACGGTAAACAAGCACCAAGCAGCAAGTCTGTTTACTTCTGACATGACAAATTTGTGAGTACTGGTTGCTTGTGTTCTAAGAAAAGAAATGGCCGTCCGACAGAGACCGTTAACCGTGTGAGAGAGACATTCATAAGAAGCTGCAAGTACCCCGTACGACAGTTTGACGTAAGAGACTGTGTACGTTGCAACAGTTGAAACGAAATGACAAACAACAGCGTTGTGAGTTTTGTATCCGAGTGCAAAGAAGATGACGACCTCGTGAATCGCATGATCTTTAGTGACGAATGACAGACATAACTGTCGAGTGTGAGGTACCCAGAATCCTCACGAATTTGTCGATTATGAGCGTGATTCACTTAAAGTGAGCGTTTTCTGCGCAGTGTCATTGCGGAAACTTTAGAAAATTCTTCTTCACCGAAAACACTGTAACTGGAAATACGTACCAGGATATGATACAGCAATGGTTGTTCACACATATGCAAGAAGATTACGAGAATTTCCTGTTCCAGCAGGACGGGGCCCCACCCCATTACCATAACGACGTTCATCATTTTCTGAACAACGAGCTACCTCAACGCTGGATCGGACGAACAGGGAATGATGATGATGATGATGATGATGATGATGATGATGATGATGACAACAATAACGTTTCGAAAACTGGCCTCCCAGATCTCCATATCTAAACTTCTTTCTATGGAGATACATCAAGGGTTGTGAGTATGTGGCATCTTTACCACTAAATGCAGAAGAACTCAAGCGTAGGATTGAAGAAGTTGCCATCACTGTATCTGAGGACATGCTCCAAAGAGTATGACAGGAGTTTAATTACCGTGTAGAGTTACACGTGGTTCCCAAGTCGAGTCATTGTTAAATCAAACATCGAAAAAGAAACTATTTGATTTTAGGGACGCCCTGTATATTCGTCATTTAAATGACCCAAGATGAGTTAATGCAACTTAAAAATGACGTGCAACTCTGCCACGGATGCTCACCATTGGATTGCTAACCGAGCAATGTCCTGCAGCTCTTAGTTCACTGTTGTAGACCATTGTGCCGTATAGGGGCGGTTTTATCATGGAAAATTACTCCCTCAGTGAGAGGTTCTATAGCTATTGATTGATTTTAATTGCGATTTGAGAGAATTTCAGCTTGCAGTGGTAAATCCATGTTCATTTTAGCAATAGTCAAACTGATTTTCATTTTAGCAATAGTGAAACTGTAAATTGTAAAATGCGTAAGCTGCATGTAAAAGACTAAATTTACAATATGAGTTGCGCTCCATTTCCTGAGACTTTGTGGGAGGCCCAAAGTCTGTTTTCCATCATATATACAATTGTTGTAGTTATACCACACTGAAAAGAAGGCTGGAGGCAAGACTCCCCTAGTTTGCTGCAAGGTCGCTTCCCCCTCCACGGTCTCAGCTCCTCCTCTCTCTCCGCGCTCCCCCGTCCCACTCAATGCTGCTGTCGTCACCCCCCTCAGAGGCGCTAACATATTTAGTTACAAGCAGGGCTGAAAGCGCTAGTGCTGCTAGTGGAACCTCTTGCAATGCTCGAGCGGCTGACCAGTCCCGAACGACAGCGGAGAGAGCCGAAGGTAGTGGCGCACAGTTATAGCTAGATAATAAGGCATTGCAAGCAATGGCATGATAGCCCAGGCGGTTAGAGCGTCATTAATGGTTTCTAATTCTTCCATGCTGATTGTTTTCCTGTTGGATAAAACAGATTTGGCACAGGTACAATGATTTACTTGGTAACAGTACCACATACAGAATGACCGATAAATTGATGTTGACCAATTTTTTTTTCTGCTGCAATCAAAGGAAATTTGCCAGCATTACAGTGATTTACCCGCCCCTATCAATTTATATTTACGAAAAGGAGGCGAACGTAGGCCTTCAAGCCTAATATTTTATCCGCGTAACAATGCACTATTAATTTATTTTTCACAGGGCAACACATAGGTTACATTATTTTTAAAAAAAAAAATACATTCCAACTTGAGACACAAGAGCATGGAGTGAACTCTGCAGTCGTTCGGGACTGGCCGCTTGAAAGGGCGGTGCACTAGTAGCAAGAGATTCCATTCTTCCACTAGCAGCTCTAGTGCTTTCTGTCCTACTTGTACGGGTAAGTCTGAAATCGCCAGTCGCCTTTACTTTGTTAATAATTCTGTCCACTTCACCTGTACTATCATATTGTGAACATTTTAAAACTAAAGAACAACAGCAATATTTGAACTGTTCTTTTAAAGTATTACGCTACATTGTATACTATTACCCGCGCTTAACTTCTAAGAGGCCTTCCAGACATATTTGATTTTGATGAAGTTAGGAGTCCATCGTGTTTACTCGACCATACAAGTCGCGAGAAGTTTCGAGTTATACCGAACGGCAGCGGAAGAATCCGAACGTCACTATATATATATATATATATTGTAGCAAGGAGTCTTCTGTGTGGAAAAATTTCCTTATTTGAGACAATTTTTTAGTTTTGGGCATGGGCACTTGTTCAATTTGGACGCGAGCCGCGGCTAATGTTGCCTTAATGTGCCTTTCCTGTATTTTCTCAAAACTTCAAGTTCTCCTGTTGCGGACATTCCTTTAATTATATCAAAAATCTCATCAGCAATTATTTCTTTTTGTTGTTCTGATACGGGTACAGAGCAGTTTTTAGACTGTAAAGTTCCCATGTTTATATATAAAATATGTAATGAAATCATGTTGTAGAAAAGTAAAAATGTAGTAAATTAACTTTAAAGCAACCAAGGCTACTTAATTTTTTTTCCCTTGTGTGTTATTTAAAACTTCATCAAAGGCTAGCAATATTAGCATGGTTGAGCTATATTTGTAAGCATAAAACATTTCAGTTTTCGCAGTGTGCTATAGAGACATGATTTCCTAGATGTTTATTGTCCCCAAATTCCCTACCACATTCCAGGCCTACCAAGTGTTTTTATGTACTCATTATTATACAACATTTACACGCTTTTCCTTATTCACACTGAAGTCACGCTAACATGACTTGAGAGAGTCGCACTCCTACTTTACTTTTCAGTACCAAACGGCAGTGGCGGGCTTAAGTCAGTGGGGACGGCAGCAGTGCAATCTTGCAGCAAAGAAAAGGCGATGCTGTCAAGTTTTTCTTTATAGGGTTTTGCAAGGGGACTCCGATGGAATATTTTTTTTTTTTTTTGTAGCCAAGAGTCTTTTTGGGGGGAATGATCTTCCTCTTTAGGGACATATCTTTAGTTTTTGGGCATGGATACTTGTTCAGTTTGGTTGCGAACTGCTGCTAAGGATGCCGCATGTTTCTTCACAACTTCAAGTTCCGTTGTTGTCGAATTTCCCACAATGGCATCCCAAAACACGCAAGCGAATTTTTCTTTTTGTTCTTATAGGGGCACAGAACAGTTGCGACTTTCTTGTTTGCTCACTTGGGCTAGTATTTCCTCCTTTTCGTTGAGAATAGAAACATCATCATTATGAAGTCATTAATATCTTCAGAATGTCCTATTGCGGACCTGAAACTGACAGCGTACACATATTCCATTTAATATTGGAATCAACGCATCTGCAAGAGTATCTGTGTAGGCATATGTTACAGTCACTGCATTTACAGTGCAGATCATTATCTTGCACAAAATATATTTCATCTCACGTACCATCTCTAATAGAGGGAAGCATTGCAGGGGGAGGAGCATTTGATCACCCCGCAGGTTTTGTGAACGAAGAACGCCACCTTTCTATCGAGCAGCTTTCCTATTGCCCTCACCAGGTTGGTGAATCTCATTCCAGACCTCTCTAACAGAAAAAAAGTCCTAAGCAGGGTACCGGAATCGAATCCGAGCCTCCCGGCGAGAAGTTAGCAATGCTAACCACTAGACCAAGGAAGTGTTTTTTTTTAATAATGTTTAACGCCCGTTTTTACTACTGAGGCACCACAGGCGGTGACACTGATGATAAATGAGATGAAATGATATATTGGGAAAGGATTTATTTTTAAGGAAGGAAACGTTCCAGGCCTAATTTTAGGGTACCTCCCCGGCATTTGTCATTTATGAGGACCGAGGAAAACCTGAAAAAAACCTCAGTCAGGGACTCGAACCCGTACCCTAGAACTTCCGCTCACAAGTCCGTGCCATAACGACCTCGGCCACCCGTGGCGGTGAGGGAGGAGATGGTCCTGGGTACTGTGATGCCATCTCATAATAAAATCGTAACTAATCAATCTTCTTTCTGCATCCAAACCAAAAATACGAACATTTCGTAAAATACATCTAGTTAATTCATGTACTCTTGAATATTCACACTATTTTTCAGACAGGCATTGCTAATGTGAATTGTTCAAATAACGCAGGACGTATTTCAAGAAACCATTGTATTATTTTAAGAAGCAGAAATGAAATAAAAATGTTACTTCCAAAAACGTCTTATTGATAAAAATGAACATATTAGTGAATACTATGCTTTATATACAGCCGGGGGTGTTTGCTCAAGGGCAGTGAAGGCAGTGAAAGTACCTCCTAATATGTTTATATTCGTGTTCTAATATGGAAAATGTGAAAGAAAGAGGATTATCTATCAGAAGAGAAAGGCAATAGGAACTGGAAGAAAAAAAAAAAAAACAAAAAAACCTACAAAATGTGAATAAGTATGAAAATATTTCAAAGTTTTCAAGAAATAATGACGTTTTGGATGTTTTAAGCAGTAAATAAGAAATAAGAACTCCGACCACAACCATGTAGAGAAGAGAACGCTGCAACTCTTTGATAGAATATTAATTTATTCTCTAACACTGAGGCTAAAGTTAATGAGAAGAGTAAAGGGGAAAAAAGTTGAGAAAATCTGGAGAGGTGAAGCATTTGGCTATATGGCCAGATATTTTCTCTTTGCTCACGTGATGTATTCAACTTTCAGCACGCTGAATGAGTGTCATCTATGTTTGAACATGTTGCGAGTACCCAAAACATTAATATTACAACTCTTCTTTCCGAGCTCTCCTTTCAGTTCAACTGTAAAGTGCAAACGTAGAAGGCATTCCATATGCTATCTTACAAGCATGGCTTTTGACATTGCACATATGCGTATTAAACCTTAAGTACTAAAATCAGTTTCGTCGTAATCTCCTATATTATTATAAAAGTAATATATACATACAAGGGGGAGTAATAACGTTTTAATTATCACAAATAAAGCTGCAACCGTGAAACGTGGTGATGGTGTTAGTTCTTCTTACATTTTCACCCTTCATGCGACACATTGTTCCCAAAGATGGATGACTTGGTGGAGACCTTGGTTGTAGAAATCTGCATTTTGGCTATTCAGGAAACGTTCCACCTCAAAAATCAGCTAGTCGTCATTGTGGAAATACCTGCTACCCAATAGTTTCTTCATCCGAGGAAAGAGGAAGAAGTCACTGGGTATCATGTCAGGAGAATGCGGAGGATGAGGCTAAATTTGATAGCCCAAAGAAGCAGCTTGTGTGACTATCCTGTGCAGAATGAGTTTAGGCGTTTTTGTGGAGCAAAAACACCCCTTTGTCTTGATAGCCTCCCGTAACCTCGTCAGGAGATTTCGGTAGTATGCTCGCTCCTATGATGCTGTGTCCCTTGCGAGCATAATCTGTTAGCACCACACGACGGCAGCTCCAAAAAACACTCAGCATCACCTGGCCCGATGATGATGGTCTTCATCATTATCGGCGATGGTGAATCCTCATGTTTCCCCTGCTTGCTTTGCTCCTTTGTCTCGGGGTCATAGCGATACACCCCAGCACTCGTCCATGGTGATTAGGCGGCTAAAGAAGTCATCTGGGTTGGGCTGACGCAGCTGCAACATTTCCGTTGCTGGCGCGGTTCGGGGTGTGAGCGGTCGCGGAACCCAACCAGTGGCCGGCAACCTTTGTCGTGCAAGATGTTGAAAACTGATCCTTGACTGATTTTCACGTTTTCACTATCATCTCGATTGAGATACGCCGGTCTTCGAGCACCAGGGCGTCCACTTCTCTTGCGATTCTTCACAGAGAGATGGTCTGTCACTCCTAATAGCCCGATTTCCCAGATTTTCAGGAAATATTTTGCTTATTTCATTTAAATGGAATTAAACGGAGTATCATTGCGAAAAGTCAAATATCGGAAGCGATAGAGTAATTTTTAAATTTTAAGTTTCATGTAAACCCCCACTCCTAATAATCTGATTTCACTAATTTTTCAGAAACTAATTTTCTTGTTTGATTTTAAATGCCGAGTTTTGTTGTGGAAAAAAAAAAAAAAAAAAAAAAACGTTGGTGCTGCTAGAGCGATTATTAATTTTCGGTTTCAGATAAACCGCCCTCTCCTTATAGTCCGATTTCGCTGATTTTCATCTGATATTTTATTGTTTTATTTCAATGACATAAACCACCGAGTTTAATTTCAAAAAATAAAATTACGGCCGGTAGAGTTAATTTTAAATTTCGCTTTAACCGCCACTCGTTTTTCAGGTGTACCCCCCCCCTCTTAATTGCTGGACTTCCTTAACTTTAGGAAAATACTTATATGTTTATTTTAAAAAAAATCATACCAAGTTTTATTGAGTAAAACCCAAAATTGCGGCTGCTAGAACATTTTTTCAATTGTTTTTAAATGTTTCGCTTTAGATTAATTCGCACTCCCAATAGTCAAATTTTACTGTTTAATGAACTTGACAAGTTATTTGTTAATTGACGGTTATATGCCTAGTTTCGTTGAGAAAAAAATAAAAATTGTGACCGCTAGAGCGTTTGCGGACACACACACACACACGTTGTTATTTTCCGTGCCTATTAGATAGGATCGATGGAGATTAGAAGAAATTTTTCGAAAATCGCTTCATGGGTACAGCAGACAGCAATAGTTTACTTTCCTTGGGTATCGCTAAACTAAGTTCTCTCTTAGCTGACCGATGGTTTTTTCTGATTATGCGTTCGGAATTTTTTCTTGGTGCAACTTTGTCGCCCCTTAAAGATAAATGAAATGTGCAGAGTATCCTATTAGCCCAGCATAAGTGGAGTAATTTTAAACATATCTCTCAATGCCATTCTTCTGCAGATATTGGTGACAGACAAGCGTGATGGATTCTTTCTTTTGGTGATATAAGTGATTCCAATGGCATTAGTAAAGTGATATAAGGTTTAGGCTTACTAGAAATCACTCATTTGCTCCCGTCATGATTTATTCAGAGTGCTGAAAATTAGCAATTAACATACTTTGGCACTACGGCGGTATAAACTTCTATAATGTCTGTCCAGTGTTTCCTTGCTGACCAAAACATTATCTAGTTTTCCTTCTGTTACTACTGTGCTAAACTTCTCTAAACACAAGCACACTTATACCTCTGCAAATTTCATCTTAAACTTAGATAAGCCTGGTATTTTGTCTAGAATAGATCGAGGCAGATGCTGCATAAAGCATTATCATTCAAGGTAAAAAGTCCAGGATTTAATCCTAACTCTTGCTCTTAAGCTTCTCTTTTTATCCTCCTTCTCTCTTTCTGTGTCCTACTTCCGCATTTAATCCCATTAGCAAACAAAATTCTCGTCTCACAGACAGAAGGTTGGTACAAAGAAAAACTATTATAACCTAGCGTATACTTTAAAACACTATGTTAAAAATATAACACATTTACCGACATTTAATATTAAAGGGGATTTTATTAAAAGCAACCAATTTACTATCCACAAAAAGGAAGAGAATGAAACTTGTCAAAGAGGATCTACAAATTATTATTATTATTATTATTATTATTATTATTATTATTATTATTATTATTATCATCACCTTCAGAAAATTGCTTTTAAAACACACTTAACATTTATCTGCAGTCCTTGATTGCAAATCCACTATGGCAAGTGACAAATATTCGTAAACATCAGTATTAATGATTCAGATCTGATTTTAACAGCAACTGTTTCAACCTAGTAAGGAACGATTTTAACGTAAGCTTTGAAATATTTTAAATCCATTTTGTGTTTATATCTTTCAGATTGTGATATTTTGAACGTTAAATAACAATTTGGGTAAAGATGTTGCCTTTTTTTTTTTTTTTTTTTGAGTAGTGTTTAACGACCGTTTTTACTGCTGAGGCACCACAGGCAGTGGACACTGATGATACATGAAAGGAAATGATATATTGGGAAAGGGTGTTTTTATTTAATAAAGGAAGCGTTCCTGGCCTAAGTTTGCCATTTATGAGGACTGAGGAAAACCTGGAAAAAACCTCAGACAGGAATCGTACCCCAGACCTCCCGCTCAAGAGTCCACGCCTTAACGACCTCAGCCATCCGTGGCGGTTGGAGTTAAGTTGTTTGAGTGATTCTGTATAATAAAATTTTACATTTGGATAAATAGAATAAAGTCATAGCCTAACTGTTCAGTTGATTAAGAATAATACGGGAGAATCAAGCACTTGTCAAAGAGAGGAAATGCGGGTTTGGCATCAAAAATAAGGAAAGGCTTAGACGGGCTAGGGTATATTTGGTTAAGGGGAGAAAGACATCGTACTCAATAGTTGGAAAATAGTTAACAGACTTTTACGAGATACAGATAGGCAAAATACTCGGTGCGCTTAACCTGCAGGATCAAATAGATCAAGGAGGGGGATTATGTAGATATCTGTGGGAGAGAAGAAGGTGGTCTCGCGTAGCTCAGAGTGAGGACTTGGAAAGTGCTCTCGGAGAAAAAAATTTTTTCCATGGTACGGAGAAAGCGATACCTGGCAGAATGCAGGGAAATGAACATTTTCACCGCAATTTCTCAACTCCAATAGAAGTTTGAACATCTGCCGGAAAGAGCTGGTGCATGAGAGATACACACATACAAATCGGCAATATTTCTAGCGAAGACCCGAAAAAGAAGGTTTTTGTTGATCTGATTTATTTACGGACGCTCTTTAACATCTCAGGTCATCAACGTCCCATTCAAATCAGGGAGTGAAACGGCCGACAAATTTTGCTCAGAGGCCTCTCTTTCAGGCTCGAGGTTCTTTTTTCCTGCCGTAAATCTACAAGGGACCCATGGCTTTACTTCCCTTCCGAAGGAAGCCATACTTAGGATTTTTACGCCCGAAAAAATCCATCGATCCTGGCCGGAATCAAATCCGCGATCTTGGGTCTACATATGGTTACCACAAGACCACCAGGACCGGCACAAAGCAGGTAATGACTATAGTGAAGAGAGGAGAGTTCAGGAGGGGTGTGAATAAGGGGAAAGGGAGCTCAGAGGTAAGGGTTCTATTCATGTGTATTAAATATCTCATAGCAAACGCTACATTGACGTGTTTGTATAAATGTATGTGTGCATGTAGGTCTGTATGAATGTATATTTTGATTGTTTTAAGGGCTGTATTGGCCGTAAGATACATACGACAGTTAATACTTACTTGCGTGTACTTTAAAACTGTTACAATAAATGTCCATTACCACCAGTTGCTATGTAAGAGTGTAAAAGGAGATCAAACCGAAAGTTGCAGTACTGGATTGGGGAACGTAACTTATGTCACTCATGACTTAAATCATTTTACACGCAGTAGCGAAATTTGTTTTTTTTTTTTTTTAATTGTATAAATTTGTACAAATTTAATTGTTTGAAAAGGTGACTGTAATGCATTGACATTTAATATATTTAAAAGTGTTTGTTTGGATAAATGAGAATTCAAATTGAGGGATGGTAAATTTGAAGATTGGTATGACTGTTCACAAACATGGCAACACTGGGTGACAGTTGACTAGCAAAACGTCTCTGCGTTGCTAACAACAATTCACTGTATTGTGCAAGTGGTATTTTAATGGGTAACAGTGTCGTTTCTCAGTATAGTTTAGGTGTAGTTGGATAGTAAAGAAAAGTATTGTTTGCTACCCAGAAAAGGAGCATTAATGATCCAGAAGGTAAAGAGTAAACTATTGTTTAAAATGACTGTTTCACTCATGTGATGTCATCTTAAAATCGACAAATGAAACGAAACGAAACAAAAATTTGAATTTTGACAATCACAGCTAAATTACGGAGTGAAATTGTTGAGAAAATTTTGTCAAATCCATTTTATCACGCGACGTGCATTTGTCTTGTGGTCAGTGTAGCCAACTCTATAGCTGTACTATAGAGTTATATTCCTGAACATGCACCACAGACCTCTTTTGCTAGAGGCGGTGGGAAGCTATTGATAGCCACAAAAGCATGAATAATCATAACGCAAAATGGAGGGTTTTTCAAAGCGTTTTTATGATAGGTCAAATATGCAAATTGATCTTATCATTAGGAATTCCAAACCACAGAATACAAGGAAAAATAGACGCATTGTATGTTTTTTTTTTCTTTAGTTGGTATTAGAAAATCAAACGGTAGTCGATTTTGTCGTTTCAGTCTCACGGTTTCTGAATATTATAGATATTCATAAGTATAGCATTTTATACAAGCCTTAATATTCTGTGCGTAAATTTCAAATATATTACTTCTTTTTATTCTATTCATGAAATAGTACTAAACCCGTATTTTGCATTTCTCTATTGGCTTTACTGACTATCGGCATTCATCTGTCGCAAGATTGCTTGAAAAGGTTAAGTACAAATATACAGTTATCACAATTTTGTAAGTCAAGTTTATAAGAATTATATTTAAATTCTTATTTAAATACAATTCCTTTCACCTACGTTCGTAAATTTATCGGTAATCTGAGACCCTCTCGTGATATTACTTTTGATAAAATGCTGACCGAGGATATATAAATACATAATACATACATAAATTTTGTTCTCTCTAAGTATTATAAACGTTAATAATTTCAGATTCCATAAAGTGCCAATAATTATCTTGAGTTGATTTTTATGAGCACCCTTTTTGTTCACCAGAAGTGAAACGCGGCTCTTCTTTTGAAGTTTCGATGAATTTGTGCACATCGAAGAAGAGAAAGAGAAGTAGAAAGAAATAAAGTACCCTACCTGTTTATGAAGAAAAGAATCCATACTGGTTTTATCCAGGAGCAATGATTCACGTCTGGCGCACCATCAGGAAAGTGAAACACAGACTACAAGGGAAGCTTAAGGCATAGGGTTTGAATTAATTGCGGGAGTTGAGAGAAATTATTAAAGCGCACGCTAGTGAAATACGTGAAAATAGAAAAGAAAAAGAAACAGGGGTCAAGAATATATTACAGTAAAGAGGAAAGTTGTTAAGGAGAGAAAAATAAAACTGCTAGGAGACTGCGAATTAAGGTTGAAATAGAGAATTCCAGAAGAGAATATGAAACGATTTTAGAGTACTGAAATATCGGAGATCACAGCAAAAGAACTTTATACATTTCGAATTTAACAAGCACCACTGAAAAAGTCCGTCATGCTGAGCTGCGTACCTAAAGTGAACTCCTCGCTTAATAGAGTAACTTTAAAAAAGAATATAAAATCCAAATTACGACCTTACTAATTAATGAAATAAAATAAGTTACGGCGTTTTTGTGTGGTATTAGGGGAACAAAATTAGAATTCTTGCAATCTATAAGTATTAATAAGAGAAACTACATCTTTAGAATAATTTTGTAAAAAAATAAATAAAATAAAATAAACACATAAAGGGCAAAACAAAAATAAAAACTTGGCAATGCTTATATCTATACTACAAAATTATCCTAAAATTGATACTTTTTTTTTTCCGTTCATACACACCTAGCCTGATGTCCATGCTGTTTTAGAGAGGGGAGGGGCTGCACTCCTGTTCCATGTACATGGCTTGTGTGTATTTGTGGAAAGCCCATTCTTTCAAAATATTTCCTAAGACCCAGGAAAACTTTCTAGAAAATTCTGAGTTCTGTAAAGATATGTTGAAAATTAAAAATAATTATGACTAGGAATGCTTCTATAAAATGACTAAGAATTCAATTGTACCACCGCACAAAGGCACTATGCATAAGTCAGCAGATTAAGAAAAAACCGTTATCCACTTATCTCATCAGTCTCACAATTCAGGAAAAGTAAGACCCCCGTTCGTTCTTTCCTTCATGCTCAATGTCATTCACAACTTTTATCAACGTCTTCCAACAAACGTTGTTATGCATAGTCTCTCTGATACTATTGAACACAATGAGTGATTAGTGCAAAACACTTTGTTAATATGACTTTCATAACTAAATATAATAAAAAGTAATTGTTTTTGTTTATGTGTATTTATTCATTCTGATAATTGACCTACACTCGGTGGAAGTAAAGAAATAACGAAATCACAATACTTAGAGCTTGTACTTGCAATTAGACATGCTAACCTAATTAAATATATTTCATTCCTTTTTTAGCACACATCAGCCTAATTTAATGTCAAAAAATTAAATACATACATACCTAATTAAATACATATCAACCTAATTAATTACATTTAAATTTAATTAAATATACATCAACATAATTAAGCACAATTCAACCTAACAAATACCTGTCAATCTAATTAAATACACATTAACACAATTTAATAGCTTTCAAACAAATTAAATACTTTTCAATCTAATTATATATGTATGTGTCAACTAATTAAATGCATGTCAACATAGTTTAATACCTTTCAACTTAATTAAGTACATGTAAATCTAATTAAATATCTGTGAACCTAATAAAGCATATGTCAACAACATTTAATATTTTTCACCCTAATTAAGAACATTTCACTCTACTTAAACCATGAAATACATATCAAATACAATAGCAATCAATGAAATACATTACTTATCTAATTTTATTTTAAATGTTTAAACTGTTATAGGACAGCTCTCAAAGACTGGTGCAGTTAATTATCGATGGTTCTGCTTAAAAACAAAAAAATGTCCTACATTTGTTACTCTTCTTCAATTTTAAATTTTATATCCCCTTGAATAACATGAGAATATCTTAAGTTTAAATTCAACACCCTTCTATGCTCTGTGACCGTTATACAGTGCACAAAATCTCGTTATTTTGTCAAGGATTTCCATCCCAGATCCTTCATCTTTTCAAACCCAATATCATATGCCTCCTTTCAGAAATTTGCTGTCTTTCTCTGCACCCTCTCGAGAGAATCTATTTGTTTGCTCCTACAGGGATCCACGGGTACCGCGCTTCATACTCTAATCATTTTCATAAAGAAATGCAAAACCTTCAATGTTTTTCGCATTGCATGGATCGCTTGATCCTCCCACCCCAACTTTACACGTAAACATATTTCTAAGTATATGCAGCATTTTTTCTTGCAGGACGATTTCTTCGTTAATACAATTATCAAGAACAGTTTCCTCCCTCTGTTTGTTAAATGATATACATACTAGGGTAGGTCCATAAGTTTCCGGCTTCGCCGATAAGAATTATCGTCTTCACAAAACCCCTATCTGGTATCATACTTTATCTGTTAAATAAATAATTGCAGCTGTAACTTCCGCTTCGCTGTGTTCAGTTGTTCGGACATATTTGCATAAAGAAAGCTATGTGTACAAGATCGTGACATGTTCAAAATGGAGTTTCGAGCTTATTTAAGTTCTTCATAAAAGAACGACTTACTCCAAATGAAATTAAACAGCGATTGAACGGTGTATATGGGGAAGCATCCCCCTCATATTGTACCATATAAGAACATGCCAAACTTTTTCGAATCGGTCGAGAAAGTATTGAAGACGAAGAGCGTGCAGGTCTGTCCTTGGAGGTGCTCACTCCTGAAAACATCGCTCTTGTGGAAAAAGAAATTATGGAAGACGGACCGACGGCTCAAAGTTACATATATTAGCAGCAAGGTTGGGTCTTTCTAAAACAACAGTTCTTGAATTTATTAATAGATATTTAAACATTAATAAGGTTAGTGCAAGATGGGTGCATAGACACTTCTTTCCTTAGTCCAAAAGCAACAACGAGTCACCTGTTGTCAGGCATTTTTAGGACCCTGTCGTGGCAATGAGAGAGAAGTTCTGCAAACCATTAACCCCCATCCCCAAATGTCCGATTTTGCTGGTTAACGAACTCGACGAATCGTTTGTTAACTGATGGCTATATGCTGGATGTCGTTGAGAAAAACAAAAACTCCCTACCGCTAGAACTTTAACGTGTATATATAATTTTTTCCATGTCATTTTCGGTGCCTAGTAGGCATGTTCGATTGAGATTTGAAGAAATTGTTCAAAATAGCTTCATAGGGGCAACGGCAATAGCTTCATTCCTTAGGATTTAGTTAAAATCTGTCATAATATTCAACAAAACTTAGAACTTTATACTAAATTTAGTGTTACTGTATACGTATTTATGTTATTGTGATAAAATACAGAGATGTAGAGATAACGTGAGGAAATTTCCAGATTCCAGCCGCTAAATAGAAAAACAAACAAAAAATGCCACTTCACCATCCTCTCGCAGCTGAGAAGTGTCCAGCTAATACCGTAAAATCACATCTGTGTCCGATGGAGAAGTCACTTGGCTATCCTCCATGTGCAGGAAAAAGCACCTGTAGTCCTTAGGGAACTTTGTGAGAAACTCCCCAGGCTGTCACACGTACAGTTTTTGCCTTCCAGCGCTAACAGTAGACATGCCTGCTTAAGGCGACAAGAAGCTTGGTGGAAAAGGCAGCTCACCACCATGCATTCATTACATACGTCGAACTATTGCTGCCTTTCATAATATAAAATGTGTAAACACTTTGTTGAAAGCATAGCCACGCTTTTCTAAAACATCCCAAACATTTCTGTAAACTTTACTTTTCCACTACTTGTGCGCTTCATTAAAATTTCGAATACGTCGAGTACTTCGTGAGCATTTGAAAGAGATAAACAACTAACCAAATATTAAAAGAATGCAATGTCGAAAAATAATTGATTAAAAATAAAAATTTAATCGGCGTTTATCGTCAGTTTAACTGGTGTGCCGGTGGGGCTGTTAAGAGGCAGTATTTGGGGCAGTTGTGCCATTTACAATGACTTACGGAGCCGAAATTTCAAGTTGGGAACGCATAGAGAACTTGAATTTTCTGACAGATATTTTAAGAGTGTGGAGAGGTACAGCAAATTGCGGAATCCTTAGGGAATTTTGTGCTTGTAGCGAGTTTATAGAATGCAGGATCCGAGCAGTGAGGTACTGGCTACGAATTGTTCACGGAGATCGGATATAGGCGATCTGCTACCAGGAGCAGCAGCTGAGAGTGGGGGAGGGGGTTTGAAATTAAGAAGTGGTCTGGAAAATATAGGAATGGGCAAAATTTGGATCACAGAGTGGGGAAAAGGAGGGGGGTTGTAGGAAAATTAAGAAATGCTTGAGGGACATTAATAGATGACTCTTTAGGAGTGTGCAGGAAAAGTTTCGCTGGAGATACTCTCGGAGCTGAAAATCAGATGGGGGATGGAGCGTTACATTCAAACAGGTCCCAAACTCTGCAATCAGGGGCTCACTTGGTTTACGTTAGACGAGTGGCGGATGATAAAGCAATGGACAGAGAGGGTACGAGAATCCGCCCTAAATGTGCGGAGAAAGAATTGTGGAAACATATTCTGGCGTGCAGGGGACGGAAGAATGAATTAACAGAAATTATAAAAGTAGAAAAGGATAAAACACCAAGATAAAGTCACTCTTGAAATATAGCGATTTCATGTGTGACTTATATCTTAGTGCTTTAACCTTTTCTACTTTTATAATTACTGTTAATTTGTTTAATTGTTAATAGTGTTACTTTATTTTTCTTTCTCTTTTAATATTATGTATGTATATATATACTACGTTTGTTAAGAAGGGAGAGGGCAGTGGCAATGCTGCACTTTGCTGGCAGATAGGAAGGAGGAGGAGGGAATAGATAAATTTTAAAATAAACTGAGACAGCTCATGCTTTAGTTAAATATAAAACATATGCTCTGCCTCTTCCAATAAGGTATAACACCAGATAAGGGTTTTGTGAAGGCGATAATTCTTATCGGCGAGGCTGGAAACGTATGGATCTATCTTCGTATATTATTTTCCCTCATCTATGGCGATAGTGCCGAATGGAGGTAAATAAACAGTGCAGACAGAAAAATTAAGGCCGGAAATGTGAACTGTAGCTGCAGAAGCTTGTAAGGGAGTCTGGAGCTGTAGTGAAGTACTGTACACGTCATCTCTAATTAAAATTAAAACTCCGCCGTGAGCGGGAGTGCCATCTGCGGGAGGAAGATCAAACCTCACCGAAGCTTTTAACATGTCTGTATACAACAAATGGATCCTCTCTTCTTTAACACCAGCTGGTCATAGCTCCTTAAGTGCACGATTAATGAATCTTGCGATTGTTTAACTATTTGTAACCTCCAAAGGTTTACAGGAAATTAAACAGGGTTTAGATGCAACCTCAGAGTCCAACTTGCCCACAATTAAGTGCGCCATGAAACGGTCTCAAGTATCTGTCGTCTCATCAGCAGAAGTCAATATACAGGAATCACCTGTAAGAAATAATTAAATTCAGGTACCTGAAGTTTGCTCCAGGGTATGTTTGCTACAACCATTGCCATTTCTTTGTAAAGTCGTATTAAATTATGTAGGCTGCCCCTCCAAGAAACATCGTTGTTTATCTCTAATATGTAGATTGCTTTATAAATGTTATTCAATTTGACATTTTATCGTAAACCCGATACGTTTATTACAAGCATGGCAGAAGTCTGTTTTACCATCCGTTTTAGCACTATCAATGGAAATCCATGTTTTCAGCTCGGATGATAACGGAGACATGACAGGTTCCACAATTGACTGCTACAAATTCTGAGGCGTTTTGAGAACAAGAAAGAAAGGAAAAACGTTTGAAATAAGTCATTTTTGGCAGCATCGAACTCGTGCAATTTAGCTTTGAATATAACGACAATGTAGAGCACAACAATAGAATTCAAATTAGTTTTCCTTTCTTGCTACGGTATTGGATAGTTCAATAGAAACGCAAAATAAAGCAAATAATTCACAATAAATCTCCAATAATGTTAAAATACGTAAATATGGTACGAAATATGTAATTTTATAGCAAATATGTAAAATAAAATTTATGGGCAACATTCCTGCATATGTAGATGGTCAACATTTGCCTTTTATTTTCGCATAAATTCGTAGCATTAAAACATGTAATGACATAAAATCCGCACTTTACTTATCACTCTGGTTACCGTGGGGGAGGGGGAACTAGAGTTACGGGCATATTTTATTTAACGAATCATTAATAAAACTTTTCTTATCTTTATCACTAGCTATTAACTTGGCATAATATCAAGGTTGGCAGTTTTATTACTGTAGCAGTTTTTATTAACGAAAATCCAGCCAGCATATACAGTAATGCGAATGAAACAAAGGAGATTAAAGAGTATAAGGTTATATTAAATATTCAACATATTTTCCACACTTGCATTAATCTGCATCATTATTTGTCCTATGTGCCCGTTGTCTCTTTCTCAACGTACGGGCATATAAAAAATGTAATTTTCAGTTGAAGGCTGTGTTTTTTCAATTTTTTGCACTGTGCATACCCTCTCATTATGTGAGCCCCTGACATGGGCACATTCCTGCGCTTCTAGATTTTCCACATCTTGTTTCATTTCGAAATACTTAAGGCTTTTTTTGTTGAGTAGAGTTTAACGCCCGTTTTTACTACTGAGGCACCACAGGTGATGCGACACTTAACATGAGATGAAATGTTATATTGGGAAGCGATTTTTTTTAAGGAAGGAAGCGTTCCAGGCCTAAGTTTAGGCACCTCCCTGGCATTTGCCAGTTATGAAAACTGAGGAAAACCTGAAAAAAAAAAACAGTCAGGAGGACGGTCCTAGTGGGATTCGAGCCCTAGTCCTCCCGCTCACGAGTCGGTGCCTTAACGACCTCGGCCGGCGAAATACTTAAGGTCGCGGAGTTAAGTGAGACACTCAGTGTATATACGTATATATGTACGTACATACACATATATACATATACATTTTAAGGTTTTATTTATTATTACTTGAACTTCTCTAAATTGCAAATTGAATACTATGAGTGTGAATATTTAGGGATGAATGAAATGAATTAATGATGGCGGAATTCTTGGCACCTTAAAGCTATCTGGCAATAACTACGATAAAAATTATTTAAACAAATTGATTTGACCGGGATTCGAACCCACCTCCGGATTAGTAGTCGCAAACCACTAGACCACGAAGGCGGCCCGCCATATATTCTTTGGTGCTTATGTTAATTTAATCTTACGTTTTTCTGAAATGAAACGTATCAACCAAAATTATTTAAAGCTTTCAACCTTTTCAAATACTTTTAGATTCATCGCAATAATTTGTGTAACTAACTATGAGTTGGACCCGAACGAACGGTATAAATGTGTATGTTAACCTTTATGAATTAAATGCTTCGGTGCGTTAATTGAAATACAAGGTATTGATTTTGTATTGTTTTGTTTTAATAGGAACTGTCAATGATTTTCTGCTGATACCCGCAGGGCGCATACAATGTTTTGAGTTTGCCGCTGAAATTTCACTGCCTTTGTTTTAGTTAGTTATATGTGCTATCCTTTGTACACCTTTACGAGAATACACGCATATATATATACATATATATATACATATATATAGGGTGCCAAAAATGTATACACAATTTCACAGTAGGTATCTGTTAATATATTTCTATTTAATTATCTATTTAATATATTTCAAAATCGAACCGAAAAACAACAGTAATGTGTAGTATGATGTTCTGTAAACAGATGTGACTCACATACATTATGATGGCGTTGCTACGTGGCAGGTAAATCAACAATGAACAAATGTAAAGCCAAGATTATCGTATGTTTTTTAGTTTTATATTTCCATAGCTTTTGAACATTCCAAATTCATCATCCTCGCGTTTACACAGAGATAGGGTTAACATATTCTGAAATCTAAAATGTTGACACCTCCCCTTCATCAACGTACTCCAGTACCAACTTCACCATTTGTATCACGCTGCAGCCTCCCTCGTATTTCTCGCAACCTCATCTTTTAAACCATGCTTTGTTATTATACAAATGCTCAAACATATGTCTATATGTAAAGGGTCTGAAATTAAATTTTACTAAAGCAAATGGATCGTAAGTCTATTTCGGTTCGTTTTGCTAATATAAGAGAAAAAAAAATCTTCAAAGATACAGCAAAAACCCATCTTTAACCCATCTTCAAAATCTGTGCATAGCTTTCTTCACTTTTGTAACATTTAACATAGTCACACCAATTTTCTTGACTTGACTTTGCTTTTCCGTCATATGAAGTGGCATATTTCTTCAGAATGGGAAACTGATGTCAACATTTACTGTACAGCTCGCTACCATGACGTCACATTTCGAAACTGAGAACACCGAAACATCGATTTGATTATTAATTCAAGCAGTTTGTAGCCAACATCTGCACTCTTCATTTACGCGATGTTACCAACACTGAACACAAATAACGTTCAATATTGCCCTTTATGCGTACGAAACAAAAATTATGAAATAAAACTTTAATATGGAAAATGAGATCAAAAGAACTTCAAAAAATGTAAACGAACGGTTATTTTCGTTATTAAAATGAGGGTATGTCCTCATATGCTGACGTATGGTAACTCTATACAAAGCCCAGTCTTTATTATTCTTGCGTCAAGAATATTTTCAAGCAGTGGGGCTCGAGGCCCCTATAGAACTACATGCCATCACTTCCAACTTAACAGTTAAACTTCAATGCGAAAACGGAGTCTTCGCATTTTGTAACTTAACAGTTAACACTGTGACCGCCATAGGTGGCCGAGGTCGTTAAGGCGCGGACTCGTGAGCGGGAGGTCTGGGGTTCGAACCCCACCAGGACCGTCCTTCCTGACCGAGGTTTTTTTCCAGGTTTTCCTCAGTGCCGGGGAGGAACCCTAAACTTAGGCCTGGAATGTTTCCTTCCTTTGAAAAAAAATCCTTTCCCAATATATCATTTCATGTATCATCAGTGTTCACCGCCTGTGGTGCCTCAGCATAAAAACGACAGTTAAACACTACTAAAAAAAGTTAACTCATGAAAGTTAACTTTCTACTTACATACAGTGAGGAAGCCACCTAATTTCAAACAAAGGGCGAAATCAACACTTGTCAGTTATGCGTGGTGTCAGTAACCCCAGCATGTGGACTGGTATGGGAACAAAGAGGAATAAAATGATAGGGAAATACTTAGGAATGGTTATGAAGGATGAGAGAATTGGGGTACGAATTCTAATATAGCACTAACAAGGAAATACAAGAAGTGGGGGGGTTCATTATGCATAATCTGGGAGCTGTGTGCAATGAGGCCTTTAAGCCCAAGATACAAAACAGTTCAAATTATTTTCTGATTGAAAATGTTTGTATAAACTTGACAACTTTTAAATATTTTATGTATTTTGTAAACATAGTCCTTTTGTACCTGACAATGTCAGAAATTTGTTTGAATAGTATTTGAATAAAAAAATATTACATTACATTACTAACATAAATATAGGTATTGTGAAAATTGACATGTTCACTTAGGTTGAACTGCGCCCCGTCGAGGAACCAGTATTTCTGAATGTGTGTTGTGGTACTGCTGGAACGTATGACAGTCACTAAGTATCTTCTGTTTGTCCTTCAGGAAGTCTCAGCTCTTGCAAAGTAGTAACACAATATGCACACCTTTTTTCCCAGCTCTTTGACATGCCCTTCTGGATACCCCAATCTCCTGCTACACTTTACTCAAGAAATTCTGTTGAGGTACCTGTTGTATACCTGCACCATTGCTTCTGCTAGTTTATAGTCCCCCTTGGTGGCGGTCATTGAACAATATTATCTTAATGCCTATATCTTCATAAAATATAAAAACAGGATATAGCCGGTAGTTTCCGAACCACGAATTATTTAGTATTTCATAATTCTTTATCGAAAGCAGTAAACAGACGCTGTTACACTCGTTACGGTTCATACCATACTGCACGTACTGTATTGCTCATAACATAGGGCGCAGTGACTGTTGATAATTTCGTAATAGCAGCACAGCCAGGGACACATTAAACATGGCATGGGATAGGCAGTGGCTGCATCATACATATTCTTCCGTAATTATGCTTTTAATGCACAAGTATGTCCTTGTACAACTTTATATGCATTTTTTTGAAATTATAAATGATAATCAAAGGCCGGGAACAAATGAAATACTAGACAGATATTGCGTACTTTCGGCACCTTTACACGAATGTCTAACTGGTCCTGAATTGAGTATTAAAAGTGTGTCAGTAAAGATGGAAACGAGACAGATACTACAACTGTGTGGACTGATAGGTTTATGCAATAATTATAAGTATAGAGAGAAACTAACGATACCAGATGTGTTTTGACATCTCTGAAACGGTTTTAGTTCCCTTACTTTCTGATGTGCAAAGTCACTTGTTATTTGCTTTCTGTGCAGGACTGTATCGCCGGAGGAAGTGCAGGCTTATGTTGCTACTCAGGATGATTGCTGCGTCTTCGTGGAGGCGTCAGCTAAGAGAAACATCCGGGTGGACGATCTGTTCTACGAACTCTTCGTAGTGGCAGGACTTCCCTTGGAAATGGCACCAAATCACCACAAACGTCTCCACCCGAACTTCGGCAGCCCTTACACGCTGCCACCTCCTACACCCAGTCACCGCTCCAAAAAATGCAGTTTGTCCATCAAGAGACGCCTGAGCGACGCTTGCGGTGTTGTGGCGCCCAACGTGCGACGTCCCAGCATCCGGACGGATCTGATGATAATGCGCACAAAGACTTCTCTGGGAGCTGGGACAATGGGAGACGGTAGTGGCGGTGGAGGTGGGGGACATATGTTTGGGAGTCTCAGGGGACTTGTGAGAGGCAAAAGAAGAGCCCGCCCCGGAGTCAACACCATCACGGCGGCTAATATTGACAATGATCGACGTTGTGTGATTCAGTAATTATCGTGTGAAGACGCATGTTAAAATACTCGCATAACAAATGACGTGTTCTCTTTATATAGAAATTAAACTGTATCACCGCGCTCTGTGCTTGTTTTAATATAAGGGGGTATCCAACATTTTCCGTGCTGGTGTCGCCATCACCCTCGAAGTAGCACCAGACGCAGATATGCGCCATTCCCAGCGCCTCTGACGTTTAAATGCAGCCTGGACGACCATCCTGTGCGTCTGTTTAATGCCACCTGCGATCAGCCCAGCCGTGCCAAACCCGTGTATCTTTGATTTCATCTTCCATCGTGAAAACAGAGAAAACTTGCACCGGGCCAAATCAGGTAAATAGTGTGGGTGAAAAAGAAAGTGTGAAATGGGAATAGCCCTTTCGTTCGGCGCGAGTTCTTCGCACATTTTCACCTAGTCGCTGTAGCGTGCGGAATTAACTCTTGTCCTTTACGAAATAAGTCCGGTTTATTTCAGGGAACTCAGTAGTGATAATAATGTCCCCTGACCGCGTTACGACAGGTGGGGTGTATTTACTTTAATTACAAACAAATTCAGATACAATAAGATAGAGTATAAATATCAATGCGCAAAAGTGAAAAGAAAAGGTTGGGAAGAATATGTGGATGAAATAGAACAAGGCTTTCACCGTGCACTAAGTAAAGCTTATAAAATTATGAAATATTTCAATAAAGAAAAAAATAATAAAGCTACGCAATATAAAAGAAGAAGAACTGCTGCAACTTTTTGGGAACTTATGGAAGAATGATGAATTTAGTTCCCCAGATCATTATTCTGGGGCCCTCGAAGTAGTGGATGAAATAGAGCAAGAAGATGTCGAAAATAACCTAACAAATTTTAATTATAAAAAATCGCCAGGGAAAAATAATATAAATATGGAAATTTTAAAAAATAGATTAAATAAAATTAAAATAGGCTTCTAAAAATTGTAACATGTTTTGGGAATTACATCGAGTACCATAAAGTTGGCTAACAAGAATGATCTGTCCAATGTTTAAAAAAGGAGACGAATAATTTGAATAAGTATAGAGGTATACAAAGAGTATATAAAATATATGCAAAAATAATCTCTAGAAGATTAAATGTTATTAGTGAATTTAACTTGCTTTAGGAAGAACACACTGTGGTTTTAGACAGGGCGATCTTGTGTAGGTTGTGTATGTACATGGAACAATTAATACAGAAGAGAAGGGAATTTAACTTACAACTTAAATACTACTTTTAGATTATGAAACAGCTTTTGACAAGGTTCTCCGAAATAAACTATGGACTGTAATGCAAAAGAAAGGATATCTGAGTGATCTTATTAAGGTAATTCAGAGTCTATATAAAAGTACAAGAGTTAATAATGGCAATGACATTAAAATTGGAAACAAAACAGAAGAAATAAACCAAGTCGTCAAACAGAGTTGCCCTTTATCGCCAACATATTGACGAAGCTCTTAAAAGTGGAAAAACTATTTTACTGTAAGTGTTCAAATTAATAGATATGAGTTGAAATTTTTTTAATTTCTTGACGATCAGGTTATTAACGGAAGATGGTTTACATAGAAGTTCTAATAACCTGAAAGATATCACGGAGACATATAATTTAAAGATTTAAACAACTAAGACAAAACAACGACTTTTAAAGGTAAAAATCATATAAGATGTAAGAAAGTTATTAATGAAGAAATAATAAGACACGTCTCTAGTTTAATTATATAGGTTTTAATGCATTATACAGTAAAAATTAAGATATGGATATAAAACTAAATAAATTAAAACAAATGAATGGAAGAATAAGGAGAACAATAAAGAACAAGTCCTCAAAAGCAACACAAATTCTACAAAGTAATGACAATGCCATGACAACATATGAAAGTGAAAACTAAATTTACCCTCCTAGACAAATAAAGAAATGAATAAATTCAAAAACAGTTAAATGTCTATATAATCTAAACGAAAAAAATAATAAAAATAGAAATAACTGATCAGCATATAATAAGGATGAAATAGAAACGGATATCAAAAATTTACTAAATTATAAACCTAAAGGATATGACCAAGTAGGAAGACCAAGAACAAGATGGAGTGATATATCTAATTGAGGACGGAACAGGTCGACAGACCTGTACCTTGTGGAAGAACTAGAAGAAAAAAAAAGAGGAAGAAGCCCCCGATGAACGACACTCCCTTGATGTCAAAGAAAATGAGCATCCTTTTGACTTTACTCTTAACTTTTTGTCTGTTCCATTGAGAGGGTTACTGCTTTGTCACAGTCAACTCTCATCGCTAGTGATTAACTCTGTATTGCCAGAAGCGATCAGTCCTAAACCGAGCATATCATTCAAACACATGTGTATGGCTCAAGCTTCCTTACCAAAATATCTCTCTTCACCAATACCGAGGGTGCCAAAAAATGTATGCGCACTTTCATAGTAGATATCTGTTTAATATATTTCAAAGTTGGACGGAAAACAACAGTAATGTGTAGTATGATGTTCTGTAACCAGATGTGACTCACATAGATTATGTTAGCGTTGCTACTTGATAGGTAAATAAACAATGAACAAATGAAACCAAATTTATATATGATGTTCTGTAAACAGATGCACATTATAATAATGGTGTTGCTACAACAAAATGGAGCCAAGAGTATCGTTTGAACAGCAGGAAGCAATTTTGAAGTGGTATTGGAAAACCGAGAATGTTGTTGAAGTTCAAAGGCAATGGAGACGTGTGTACAGAACAGAACCGCCAATGGGAGTAACAATTCCGTCTTACCCACCACATTCATACACTCTATGAAAATGAGGAATTTTACTTTCAACAGGATGTTGCACCATCACATTACCACCGAGATGTAATGCGTACCTTGACGACAATCTTCCAAGGTACTGGATAGGACGAAGAGGTCCGATTGAGTTTCCACCGCGTTCTCCGGATCTAACCCCGTTGGATTTCTACCTATGGGGAGCTCCTAAGGATGTGTATACAGCTACACTGGCAGCACTTAGGGAAGAAATTGAAACGACATGTGCTGCAATCGCTGAGGACACTTTCGCAATTATTGCTCAATCAGTATTTCAACGTACTGAGAAGTGAATCGCTGCAAACCAGATACACGATTCCAAATAAAAATAATATAACAAATCAATACATCTACCCATGGGCCGTTTCATCAAGAGATGTTAAAAATGCACTAACATGTTGTTTGTTAACATGTGTTCCTGCTTTCCACCCAAGATTTTCCAGCAATATGTCAGTTAACACTTGTTGAGGTTCGCGAGTGTTGCAAATAGCACGGATTGGTCATAACCGATAGGTTTTTGAACGTACTCCGATGTATTTTTGTATTCATAGAATAATTCAAACATACTGCCCATGTAAGGAATATTACAAGGAGCAGAAGCACAAATATGTTCTAACCTCTCTCGTATTTAATGTAGAATCCTATAACGACTGTTCTTTTTTCAGTATATATATTCTGTCCCTTTGTAAAAATTGCTCTTTTGTGTAAAAGTTGTAAAGCCATTACAATGACAGCCCTATCTCTGTTATGAACGACTTAAACTATCCAAATATAGAATTTTTACTTATACAGCTGTGTTTACGGTTGCCATTTTCTAACTGTTATTAATTGTTAAGCTTTTAACATTAGGGAAAGATAACGTTAACTTAACGTGAAGCTAAACACGTTGTTAAAGTTAACATTGACTGATGAAACAGAAATTTCGTTAATTTGAATGTTAAAGCAGTCGAACAACATGCTAACTTTGAACATCTGTTGATGAAACTGCCCTTAAACTGCTGTCCAGATTGCAGTATCAGTCAGCGAAATGCCGCCACGGGTGGCCAAGGTCGTTAAGGCGCGGACTCGTGGGTTCGAATCCCACCAGAACCGTACTCCCTAACTGGAGCTTTTCCAGGTTTTCCTCAGTCCTCACAAATGGCAAATGCCGAGAAGGTACCCTAAAACTTAGGCTTGGAACACTTCCTTCCTTTAAAAAAAAAAACAATTCTTTTCTAATTTATCATTTCATCTCATGTATCGTCAGTGTCCACCGCCTGTGGTGCCTCAGTAGTAAAAACGGGCATTAAGCACCATTAAAAATATGAGTGAAATGTTGGATACCGCCTCGTATCGGTAAAGTATAATCAACAAATTACTGCTTTTGATATCAAAGGCTGGGAAAATGTTAAACTTGTATTACACTTCAGTGATAAATGATAAGAGACTGCCATGGTATCTCCAGCTTCAAGAAGATTCGGTTATGTGATTATTAATTTTAATGTTTTCTGTTTATTTAACCAAAATGAATAATTGAGAGTTTCAAGTACAGTTTTAGTCTTGCCCGACACCATTCCTACCTTTAATCAGATTTTAACTTGCCTATTCGGTTGCGTAATAACCGCATATCATCATTTTGGTAATAAAAATGAGCTGAAAAAAAGAAAATTCATGTGCTCCCCATTCACCGAAACTCTGTAAATATTCATATTATTGAAAAGCATACGTTTTGGTAATATGAATAATAGGGTGGTCCTTATTTTCCAACCTTCTAAGAGTATAGCTCCCACCCCTCTATCTTGTTCCATTCAATAAATAAGTAAATAAATAAATCTAATCAAATTTTCAGCTCAGTTGGACAACTTCTTGGTGACATTCAAAAGCTTCGAAGTTGGAACATACACGCAACGATTAATTCCGTAAAAAAGCGCCATACTCTTCGACCATTTTGTTTTTTCTTCATAGAGAAATTTATATGGACATTCAGGCTCTCCCAACAATTGTTTAAAAGCATTTTGAATAAAACTTACCTAAACTTAATTAAAAGTCCTGAAATAAACTGAGGAATTTAATAAATAATATTTTTTTAGTGTGTAATACATACAACTTATAAAAGAGAAACACTTTTTTCACAGCAAGAATTTCTATGGAATCTAAACGTTATATGAACGAACGAACATTGAACATTATTTTTTCCTATGGTAGGATTTAGTACCAGTTGGGTATTTTTGCGGTCTCTGGCAACTATCTGTAAAACAATTTATTTCTCAGTTTTTTGAGAATGTTATTGTAGTCCTGAATGAGTTTTACTTCTCTTTCTGCAACACCATTCCCAACAAATATCTTCTCAAGTGTTCAATACCGCCACGGGTGGCCGAGGTCTTTAAGGAGCGGACTCATGAGCGGGAGACCTGGGGTTCGAATCCCGCCAGTACCATCCTCCCTGATTGAGGTTTTTTCCAGGTTTTCCTCAGTCCTCATAACTGACAAATGCGGGGAAGGTACCCTAAAACTTAGGCCTGGAACGTTTCCTTTCTTTAAAAAAAAATTCTTTCCCAATATATTTCATCTCATGTATCACCAGTGTTCACCGTATGTGGTGCCTCGGTAGTAAAAGCGGGCGTTAAACACCATTCAAAAAAAAATTGTTCAATTCTACTTCAAGTTTCAAGTTGAAGGGCCTTTGTCGGGGAAATCGGTGCTGATAGAAAATCTCGCTAAGAAAATGTTTATATCAGGAGCTACAAAAATGAAAACTCGGTGTTTGTAAAGGAAGAAAAATAATTTTGGTGCATAATATACTTCTTCGGTTGATTTTTTCTTCTTCCAGTATAACTTGAACCATGTTTGTCTTAAACATTGTTGAAATAATATCATCAATGAATAAGGTTAGAGCCACAGTTTTGGGGAACAAAGTATCAGAGATTGTTGGGAAAAATTGCACCAGTGTTGCTGATTTCTGGATCTATCTCTTAATAATTTATGACTGCAGAAAAGAAAAAGAATACATATATGTTTTGGACGATTCTTTTACATATCTCATTCATATACTTTCGGACAGATGACAGAGGAATTTTCACTGTCATTACCACCATCATTGCTTTGGCTGATGCAAGCTGATAGGTAACAAAATGTTGTCCTTCTTTTCTCCTGCCAGTTTTCATTGCACTGCGCTTCAGTGCTCTTTCTTGTGTTTTAGTTTCTGGCCTACAGCAACCATACAGTTGGTCGCCATTTTTAGCACTGAAGTATTAAAAATATCCTATTTTCTTGATTTTTCATGTATCCAAAAGCATCTGAATAAGATATGTCGAAGAGATCGTCCATAATGTCCACGAAAAAGATCTCATTCATCAAGAGTTTGAATAATTTATCAATATAGTGGTCAGTTCTTCTAGTAGGAGTTCGTGCTTTTTGCCAAATAATGGAAAGTTTTTGAATCCACCAATGCTGCACTTTCCTTTGTTATAAGATTTACAATTATTACATGGTAGAAAAAAAAAAAGAGGTTAAAACTTGCCGGTTCGAATGTAGTTGGGCTCCAACGTTTTGATTGGAGACTTTTTTTGATTTGGTTTATTTACAGACGCTCTTTAACATCTCAGGTCATCAGCGTCCCATTCAATTCAGGAAGAGAAACGACTTGATTGGAAATGCAGTCAACAAAAGAGACATAAGTCTTTTCTTAACTTGTGTGGCAAACTACCTGAAGAAGTTGATGCTATTTTATAAGTCTTGGAAAAACACGTCGTGAAAGTCACTTTACACCATAACGGCCCTAACTTTAACAGTAGTTGAAAACATTGATTGAAAACCATTAAAAAATATCATATTTAGTTACCAAATAAGGCAATGAAGCATATAAAGTCTTAATATATGTTTATCTAACAATAAAAAAATAATAGAAAAAATTACTTTCCAGGCTAAAAGTTCAAACTTTCAGGGTTGCCTGGCAGTTGTTCCACTGAACTGAAAAGTTACACGGATCGTTTTCTTGTTAATTGGACCAAGATGAGGGGGTGGGTGCAGCACAACTTTAACTTTCGGAAAATTACCTACAGCTAAGGACGACCCTATGCTCCAACTCCCCCCCCCCCCCATTGCTAGTTGGTATAAATATTTTATTCTTACCTCACTGGTACACTTATCCCAGTCACTTTTATACAAGTTCCTAGTAGAGCATTGTCGAACCTCTGCAAACAACCTCCATGACTGATAAAACTTCCCTTCCTTGAACGTTTTTAATCAGTTCTGAAAGAAGTTTCAAGTCGCTCACTGGGAATTAGGTCTGAAGTGTAAACAAGATGTTCAAACGTTGCTTTAACAATTGCAGTCATTGCTTTGATTGCATCTCATAATTTTGAAGGTAAATTTACGTAATATCTCTAACATCCACAACCGGCATCAAAGCGAGCGGAAGATCCACGAGCTCACCCTCTAGTCCACAGGAAGATTTATAATGTCTGTGCTTTAAGACAAGTAATGTTACAAAACATTCTTTTTCCTTCTCGGGGCATTCAGGGTCAGGTTCTAATTCAAATAGTTTTTGTTTTGTTGTGCACTACGGTGTACAAGTCATTTAGTGTTAAAATCAAGATACGGAGACCTTGGAACGTAATCAAGAGTCAGTCCCTCCAGTAAATCTGCCTGAAAGTGATTCAAGCACCAAAGGTTTCCAAACACCAAAGCTTTAGTAAAACAAAGTCAAAAGTTTGTATGCAAGTTTAGTAGGCTCCGGATGTGCCACAGGTTGGGCACTAACTTTGAAACCATTTGTTATCAACGTCGAGTGGGCAATTAAAAAGCGATTTGAAAGATCACTTCGGTGTTGACTACGCTTCAATGACAACAATTTCTCACTCTGCACTCTGCTATTTTGTTAACTACTCAACAGGATTGGGAAAGGATTTCAATAGTGTAAATTAGCACACGATGCGACATTAACTACAGGATGAACAATCCTTCGCGCTTCCGGCCGGAGTAAAGACCCAAATAGAAAGTCGTAAAAAGGGATGATTTTTGGAGTTTGAAGTAAAAATATCGCTTGAAGATCTCACACAGACCGAATATATAATGAAAGAGTTCACTACTGTGTATGACAAATTATTGCAGTATCCAGCGGTACGAAAATAACATATATTCAATTATGTCTGCTCTTGATCTATCTAGTGCATCACTGTTCTCATTTAAGTTCACCTAGCAAACACATTTCAAATTACAATGTTCGAAGGAAATGAATTGTCTGTTTTCAAGACAGTGATAACACTTATGCAAAACAAAGATGAACATAATATCTGCGCATCTTTTTATTAAAAAAAAGCTACGGCCCCTAATATGTTAATAATAACGTGGCATGTGCTAGCAATTCCAGTAAGTAACGCGCATGCAGCAAGGGTGTTTAGTGTTATGACTGGTTTGAACAGATGACAGGAACAGAATGTTAACAGAATCCGAAAGTTGTATTAAAATTAACTCGAGTTAGCTGTCAGGAATCTATTAAACAATCCTGGAAAACTAGAGACATCTGGAATATGCAAAAGGCTCCAAGAAATAAAAAAAATTTAAGGTTGACGTGCGTCTATTCGTAATAAGCAAAGATTTAATTATTGATGAAAAATAGTGCTAACATCAGCAAGTTTTCTATTTATATTTTCCTGACGAGAGTATTTGTTGGTTTGTGCAATATTTAAATTAATGTATAATGTATTCAATTAATAATGAAGTAATAACAGCAATAATAATATCAATAATAATATATTGATCGATAATGTCCGGGTTTGCCTTCAGCCCGACATGGCAACGCTAGTTACAAAGTAAGTCAAACTTTGCCGAAAGATTTGCACTCTAATTCCCTGTTGAACCTATTCAGCAGTGACGGGGCCCATCTTGCTGATACATTTTTTAAGCTCATTTCAAAGTGTGAAATACTTGGTCATCTTCCATGCTTTCACGAACCCTCTGAAACTCCATGATTCGCATGGAAACGGTTGAAAACGATGTTGCACAGTCCCCTAGAGTCTTTGTCATGTCTGAATGAACTTCTGATGCATTTATTCCTTCTTTACCAAGCACTTAATAACCGCCATATTTCCCATTTTCACTATACATATGTCTGCACCGCAATAAACAGCTGTAGCTGCTAAGTTTCTTGACCAACCCACGTATTATTGCACAAATGTTTATATGAAGATGACAAGTTTTGATAACAATAACCGCTTCGGAACTGTTGCAGCAATCTGCTGGTCATTCCGAGAACTTTTCAAGTGACACTCGCACATTGCGTCTTACGGAAAGTTAAGTTATAGTAATAGGAAATTAATCAATGACATTTTGTAATGCATCAATCTCCTAGATGAGCGACCCTGTGTATCAAAAACTTATTATAAAAAGTTATACTAAAAGGTTTATCTTTCATGAAAATAATGCCAGTATTCTTGTTACTGAAGTTATTTGTTCAGATTTGTGCCACTTTCATGTCGTTTATCTATAAGAGAGAAGTTACAGGGAAGTGAAACAAGCTATTCTTTGTTTCTCAGTATCCCTTAAGGCTCTCATGATGGCTGCCTTTAGCATTTCAGAAGTGAAATAACAGCTCTGCAAAAGAAATTTAAGATTTTTATAACTTAAAATTGCCTGATGCAACTCTTCTTAGATTAAAGGAAAATGCTGGAGGAAAAATGTATATATGTAATTTACCTCATTCAGGTAGAAATCTAAACCTACCAGACTGTCTGCAAGTAGAGTGGATTCTTAATCAATACTGTTATACTGAAATTCTACAGGAGGAGTTCTTAGATTTGGTTTGAACTTTGCATATACTTAAATTAATATGTACATATTGCGTAGATAAACTCGTTTACTGGAAGGAAATGTAGGGTTATTAATAATTATATCTGAATTCTTTTAATATAAAAGAAAAATGCATTAATTTTTTAAAATTTTATTCTGGTGTTAATATTAAACAATGATTTAATTAATATATTAATCTTCCTTTTGTTGCTTCAACCAAATAACCCATTAATATGCCTCCCGACTGTTTGCAAACAGCATCAAAGATTACCAACTAATTATGTTTGAAGTAGCAAGCACATGACTTCGTACAGTGGGATGACTTCAGACGTTGTGATTCGCTTGCTATGTTTCATACACTGGAGGTGGTGGAAGTTGTTCCATTGGTGGCTCCAGCCCTGGTGGTGTTGCAGATTTCACCATTGGTGGCTTAGGACGGATAAGTTCTTTTATGAACTCATACCACTTATCATAACATACCTTTTCGCAGCACCGACGGCATTTTTTACATTTCCCTGTAGGACGAATGAATCTCATATAGGGGTATCCTGCAGCATAATTTCCCTGTAAACAAACCGTCAAAATTAGAACAGACAAAAAAGATATACAAACTGAAGGCTTACCTCTGCTTAGCTAAACAATAACATCAAAAAGGGCGAGTAGGGGACAGATTTGGAATATTCTATTCAAAACCTGAAATTCTAGCAAGTAATGCCCTTTCAACTTACATGAAACTAAATACGTGTTTTAATATAAATACAGTTTGTATTTGTACTAAATGATTTTACATTTTTAAAAAATTACAAAAATTAGCAAAATGTTCAAGATGTTGCAGTGATTCAATACAATAGGTGAAGATGTTGATAAGAAAGTTTAAAAACTATTAAAATAGTTTACAGAATTTTGTACTGATATATTAATAAATTTATTTTATTTTAACTAATTCAGAAACCATATCTAAAACTAACACCAAGCTGCTACCTGCACGAAAAAGATAATCCTTGGTCATTGACTCCTCCCAATATTAGCCACAGTATGACTGTAGTCGTGTTTTTATAATTTACTACTGTATTTTATTATTATTTGATATGCTTGTGTGTAAACACTTTATTAAACTGCAGTAAATGAAATGATGCCAATTAGATGCTCTACAGAAATCATTATATGCTTGGAAGGTATATATCAAGAGTTTGAGCATTTACTGACTGTGGGCTTACACGTATTTGCTATTTAATGATGGATAAGCAGAGAGTGAACAAATATTCCGTGTCAAACTCAAAAATTAGCGGCAGAGTTTCTCAAAAATGCTTCAACATGTCTATAGCAGATATCCAAATATCTCGGTACTCATGTTTCAAGTGTGGTAGAATGTCCCTGGAGACTTTTTAAGTCAAGATCAGCAAGGAATGGCTAAACATCACCAGATTGTCACTTGCAACAGTTTTGGTGATCTTCGTGTTCTATTTTAACATTTACCTCCCGACAAGAGTGTCTGGTTTCATTAAAGTGTGAACTCTTGAGCGAAAGGTCTGGGGTTCGGCTATTGCCAGAACGTTCTCACTTACAGCTCAATTCTCATAAATGGCAAATGCTGGGAAGATTATATAAACTTAGGTATCCACGAAACGCTTTCCCAATTTATTGTTTCATGTTATGTATCAACAGTGTCCACCATCTGTAATGTCCCAGTAGTAAAAACGGGCGAAAATAAGAGAATCCCATCAGTGACGAATTTGTTCCTGGGATCTTGCTGTCTTAGTGTGTAGCTGTGTAAAGGAAATGGCAGCCATTTTCATATTATATACCTTAATTTAAAAACATTTTGTTGGGATAATCTTAAAACTTTTTTACACCTTACATTTTATCACGAAAAAACCTTGTCAGATTTCTTTTTGCAACGAAGAATTGCTTTTGGGCTTGTTAGTGGTGATTACTGATTAAAAAATAAGTCTGCGAGTGCAATTGCATACTCTTGGTCGACACAAAACGTCTTCTTTATTTATAATTCTAGCTTCTTTGAAAAATCAACAAAGAGTCAAGGGTAAATTACTGACTGCAAACAATTCACATGTGCAGTTTGGGCAGAAATAGCTGCTACCTATCAATGCAATGTTTGTATACTTTGAGAGAAGAAATTGATTGAGAGCAAGTGTAAAAAAACAGCATCTTACAGCTTATATGTATATTACTGTTATACAGGAACAATTTAGAGGTTGGCGGAAGATGTGATTTGCCTTTGATGAATAAATAATTTGCTTAATTTTGAATTAACTAGCTATTTTGCACAAAAAACATAATGTATAAAAATTACCAAATCAATTGCATCCTCCAACTGTACCGTATCGGCCGGGAACTCCAATCCATCAACGACATCGTACACCATGCTGCTGACAAGCAGAAGAGCCAGAAGGATGTACAGTTTCATCTTGCTCTGAAACAAACAAAGTACCTGTAGTGAACTCTGCAACTGCTCTCACTGGCGGACGCGAGTGATAAGTGGCTATTTAAGTTCGACAAACTAGCCAGCAAATATCTCGCGTTCAGAAAGAAAGAAATGAATTTGAAGCTGAGAGTAAAAATCTGTTAATCCGGAACATAATGCTTCTGATACAGAGCCTTTTTTGTTTGTTTGTTTTTTAGGGGAGGCCGTTCTATAAAGAATGATCATAATTTTTTACAATAAACTCGTTCTCATAAAGGAGACCCTTTGGAAGCAATGCACCTGTCCCAAAATTTCTGCCAGTCCTCGAAGATGCTGCAAACGATTTCTGAACAAGTTTTTTAGAATCGCCTCCGCAGCTTTCGGCTTCTGATGATGGAAAACGCCTCCTAAGAAGATGTTTCTTTAGTTTAGGAAAAAGGAAAAAGTCACTCGGGGCTAAATATGATCTACAGGCAGGTTGAGGAATACACTTCGCGTTGATTTTTGTAGCATATTCAGCAACAACATTTGCAATGTGCGGTTTAGGGGTGCAGCGTCCCATTTAATTCTGAGCGTGAAACGGCAGACAAATTTTGCTCAGAGGCCTCTTCTTTCAGGCTTGAGGTTCTTTTTCGTGCTGTAAATGTACGAAACGGGACTCACGGCTTTAGTTCCCTTCTGAAGGAAGCCATACTTAAGATTTTTATGTCCGAAAAAATCCATCGATCCTGGCCGGGTTTGAACCCGCGATTTTGGGTTTAGAAGGCAAGTATGGTTACCAATACACCACCAGGACCGACACACACACTCAAAAAAGACCCTGAACTACTTGTGAATTTTGTTGGTAGAGTTCGGGCTCAACCTGTATAGGTGGATGAAATGTTCCTCTACCTGCACTTAGTCATGGAACCCGATAGTTGAATTTCTGCGGCGGAAATATAATTAGATATTCTGGTATTATAATCACTTGAAAACTGCATTCGATTCTAAATAAAATACTTCTAAGTCACTAAACTAGGTACTCCTAAGTCATGAAATATTCTAAGACTAAGGTAAAACTTTCAGATATGAAAAATGGCAACTTTTTAAAATTATCCTATGTATTATATGCGTAAACTTAATCTTTAAAAGATTCTAGCATCTAAAGGAACAACTCACCGTTTGTGTGGTCAGAGAAACGTTGTACGAAGACTGGAACATTCGATTGATAACAGAGAACCTTTCCTTCGTCTTTTATAGCTACAGTTTTTAAGACATGCTATAAATTTGCCAGTTTCCATTTAAAAAGGTAAATTAGTCACGTACATTAAATTTTATTATATCTGCCCGTTTTTTATGCAATTTGGTATGCCTTTATCGTGTTGGAAATGACATAACCATAAAAAATGCCGATAAGCGAATAGTTACTTTTCTTTATGAAGACCATATCCTTTACGATAAAAACAGGTCATTAAAATTATTATAAGGAATTGTTTTATTCGCTTTAATTAGACTATAAATATTATGAGTAACATCGAATGTTCAAGAAAAACTGCTGTTTTACTTCAATTTGTAAATGTTTCTGCTCCTATGTGAATAGTTGAATATTCAGTTCTCTGATGAAGCTTTATAGCCTTTTTGTGCATTGGACATAAATACTTTCTAGTCGAGCTTGTGTTTGTAATTCCGGTTTTTTTATTTTTAATTAATTTTTGTAGATATTTTAAACTTTAGTTATAGGATTTTCTTTACAGAAACTTTTAAAATGTAGATTTAATAATCATTTCACACCAGGATATAATTTATTCACTTTTTCAAGAACTTGGCAATGTACAACAATTACTTTTGCATGGAAATGTACGAAGCATATCCCCAACAATGTTAACAATTTAGCAACTTCTGTGTTGAGTTGTTCGTAGAGATTGAGGCAAACTGGAAGCTTGTACATTAAGTGTAGTTGTATAAGGATGACAAAATTAAATAAATCATTAAAGGCACCTACAAATTTAAATTCATTAAGGCGACCTCGTATCAGAAGTGAATAACAGAGTTCCCTTAATGATGTGTAATGGTGCTATAATAATGCGTCACATTCATATTGTGTTGTGTAGGTGAAAATGTTGCCTTTGCTTTTATGTTTATATAGTTTGTTTTCTCAATGTGCTTTTAATATTACTCCTGTTTACCTTTTCCACAAAAACAATATTTTAGGGAAAAGCATTGCGAATATCAAACTAAATGCTTTGTTTAGAGACATTTTGCTGATATATAGTTCATAAAATATGCTACAATACGTTACCAACAATTTTATAATTTACATAAAATTGTTTATTATAGAACGTGAATTGACAGTTTTTCTTTTTATTTACATATATTTGCTATCGAACTTCATGTCGCAATATATGTGTATTTAATAACCTTGTCTATTGGAAATAATAATGAATATGTCACAGCTGTAGTTATAAATCACTTGTCTAAAATAACCATCATAAACATAACAGCATCAGAACCAGATTCATTTATTTATGTTGAACTTCACTTGCAAGTGTAGCCCGTGTCCGTATCGCTGTGTGGGCATCTCCAACAGTTGGCTAAAAGCCATTTAATGCTCCGGATAAGGCTGTTAGTATGTTCATAGAGAACATACGATGCCTTCTGTCTCTGCTCAACTTTCTGAACAGGCTCATCGAACACTGTAAAACGGACAGGAACATATAAACTTGCAAACTGTAAGACGTTGTTTATTCGTCACTTTTCACAAAGAAAACAAATCAAACCTGGAATGTAGTTTTTGAATACATTTTATGTTTATATTTAGACAGATTATGCAAATCATTCCAAACATGTTTAAGTTTTTTTCTTGTGTTTAAAGCTAGTTTTTGTTTATAATATTATATGTAATGTACGGCTCTATTTCATCTTTTTCAAAGTACTTTTCCCCATGTATGTTATTCTTTTATTCAAATTTGTATTTTCACTTCGTATTGTTTCCAACCAAATGATAAAAATAAATTCTTAGTGTATTCTGTTTACTTATTTTCTCCACCAGTCTTTCACAGTAAATTTTCATTAATTTACAAAGTGTCAAGTAATTCACAGGTTATACTTTTATCCCACCTGGTTATACGTGCATGGGGAAAACGTGAACTGTTGAAGAAGCAGAAATACAAAGAGGTCGACTTTGTAGTGTATTGAAGTAAACTTAGGCAGATCATTTGAGATGTTGACACGTGGGCTATTTGAAGCTTAGATCTATTCTTGGGGTTTTAAATGTGCTCCCGTCATCACATTTATGTTAGACATAACTTTAAATTTGAATGGGAATTAGATCGCCTCATTCAAAGAGATTTGAGATGAAGTTTAGTTGTTGCGGGTAGTATAAGCTTATCGTCGCAAGGGGAGAGATTTCGAAGCTACATCAAGGCGTTACATGGAAATCCCAAAATGAAAGTGAAGATGACTTCGATAGGAAAAATGAAATATACTCAATCGGTTATTAGATAAATTTAAATTATGTTTAAATTTAGTGACCTAATTGCATAGTTTAAAAACACACACAATACCCCAGGTGATTAATAACAGTGAAACTGGAATATATAGCAGGAAGCTGTCAAATATTCCTCGTGCATGCCTAAAATGAAGCGCAGTTTCAAATAACTGACCTATAAAGGACTTAAAAGTAGTGCCGCGAGCAAATTGACAGCTAAATGGCAAAGAGGAAGAGAATGCATTTAAACATAAACGGTAGATCAGAACTACGAATGCAATAAGTTGCAGGGACGGAAGTGAGCGAATGCTACAAGCTACGGCCCAGTTGCATAAAACAAGCTCTCACTTTGTTGCTTTTATTTAGTCGTTCTCTTTATTGCGCCAGTATTGAAGTGTGTGCATTATCTTTTTATTTGTTTCATTTGACTGGGGCAATTATTGTTGGCATTGCCGAGCCATACTGTAAACAAAAGGAAATGGAAAAATATTTACAACGATGTTAAATTGCCAGTATGAAGTCATTACCTTACTGTATTGTCATCACTATTTCATGTGCCCCGACATGCCACACTCTACAGTGCCCTCTCATAGACGCCAGGTGTTTCCCTAATTTCACCTGCTACGCGGACTATGCTTGCTACAAGAATCTTAGGAATCAACAGGTGATTCATAAACTACAGACTTGCTATGACCCCACGCACAGAAATCAATAGGGGTAAGGCAACCAGGCAACCTCGGTGACCACCGAATGAAGCTGTTACATGATGACGTACTTTATCTCCAAAATGAGTTGGTGCATCGTCATGTTGGAACTACATTATTTATCTAATATTATGATAAAGAGGGTGAGGTAGAAGTTCTTGCAAGAATACCGAGTTCTGTTAGTGCTAAGCCGTCGCGGCAAAACGTATGGCTACACAAGGAAATCATTCATAATCCCTAACCTCCCATTAACACGAAAGCTCATTTAATATGATCGCGAAAATGTGGCATGGGAATTTTCGAAGATCCAAACGTGTGAATTGGGGGAATTAAACAAAGCCTCGGACATGCTTAATCGTGAACATAACACCGGTTAAAGTAGTTTTTGGTCCAAATACCAAGGAAAAATTTGGGATAGTGATCCGGCTTAGTAGCACGTACTTTCAAGATAACAGCGATGGAAGTACAGCAATTGTTTCTGCAGAATTCTACAGACCATGCAGCTAATGATCAATTAGTGAGCGAGAGCACCCGTACTTGTCCAAGATTTGACCTCTACACGGCTTCCTCGACCTCAGGAGTAGCTCGCTGTCCTTGACCCTCTGTATAAAGAGTCCAGCTTGCGTAGTCTGTAATCAATGCTGACAAATGCACTGCTGGGAGCTGGAGAGATGGCCAGCGAAGTATTCGGGAAGAGAAGGGCTTTATCTGCCAAGTAAAACATTACGCACTGCATGTGTATCATCTGTTGAAATACTCACGGCGGTCCGTTCTCGTTGCGTCAACGAAACGAAAGTAGAATATTAACAGTGAACAGTTGAACGTTTTAAATTATGTTTTAGTTCATGTATAATATTACATGTATATTGACATACTAATTATATATACATACAAATAATGTATGTACCACAATGTAACGAAAGAAAGAATAAACGATACTTAGTAAAGTTCTCGAGGAATGGAGAATATTGATAGCTGCATGTGATGAGTGGAGGTATTAAAACAATCAACTCACCGGTGAGAACAAGTACAGGGTAAGAAGAGAAGCGGTTGAATCTTCTGCAGGAAACAGACACAAAAGTGAATTCGAATGTTTTTGACAAGAATGAGATACGCTGCTGTATAGACGAATTTTATTTAGTGAGGAAGAAAGTTCATACATGTCCAGCATTTTATGTGATGTTAGAAAAAGAAACAATTGTATTTCCTTAAGAGTTCACTCTCTGAGATGAATTACCGCCACGGGTGGTCGAGGTCGTTAAGGCGCGGACTCGTGAGCAAGAGGTCTGGAGTTCATTTCCCGCCAGAACGTCCTTCCTGGCTGAGGTTTTTCCAGGTTTTCCTCACTCCTCATAAATGGCAAATGCCGGGGAGGTGCAAACTTAGGCCTGGAACGTTTCCTTTCTTAAAAAAATATTTTCCCAATTTATCATTTCATCTCATGCATCATCAGTGTCCCCGCCTGTGATGCCTCAATAGTAAAAACGGGCGTTAACACCATCAAAAAAAAAAAAACAAGGGTGGTATTTTATGTTTGAAGGTAACACTGTCAGGTCTTGTCTCATAGTTCAGAGGGTTGAAAATCGCAAGTTGTTCCGGCAGGCGTAGATGATGATAAGACATTTGAAGAGTGCCATGTTAGTGCTGATTATTTGATATCCGATAGTGAGAGTGGTTATTTCAGTTTTGATGATAGTGAAGAAATTATACCCTGCACGTCTCCTGGTTCTCCGCAAATAAAGAGGCGTTTGCTAGTCAATTCTCTCAACCTAACACTAATACTAATGTTTCTGATCATTATGATGATAACCTTGGCTCTCAAGAACATTTCATAGTTCTCTGTGTGATGTGAAAATTCTGCAAAGAAAATTAGAAAGACAATGTATAAGTTGTCCTTCCGCACATCGGAGAAAGAAGTACAATTGCGTGCTCTGTGATCAAGGCTTGCACGCTAAATGTGCAGCAACACAAGTGCCAAAATTAAAAAAAAAAAAATCAATTTTAAAACAAATATTAATAAACTTGTAGAGTGTACAGTTAGCCGAAAACGTTTTCTTCGTTTTGTGTTATGCTGGATATTATTTCAGTTCATTAGAAAAAGTATTAATGTTGGTGTTTGAACGTTAATACACATGTTTAAGTAAATCCGAGTGTATTAAAGGTGTTTTGAGACATCGTGCAGTATAAAATGTAATATTTCATCTATTAGTAAGTCTTCACTTCTGCTTGTGCAAATGGGAATATTTAACTTCTATATTTCACTTTCCATGCTTGCATAAAGTTTTAATTTTGTAAAGTGTATAGTTGCAATAGGCCAGTTTGCATAACTTATTTTATACTACTTTATTCACAAATAAAAGCCTATCACTATGAACATAATTTTAAAGTTGAAAATTAAATCCAAAACCAAAAACCATATTTATCTTTTTAAATATTTCATATCGGTTGAAACAATAAAGATATTTTAAAGTTATTATATTTTTCTGTTACTGTCAATCAATTTTTTACAATAGGTATTCCTTATATGGAAAGTTTTGTGACGCCATTTGCTATTCTTGATTTTATAAAAACAACTTTTCAAAGCGGGGCATTTTTCCTTTAAAAGATGCAGATTTTACGGCTGTACAAGTAAGCCAGGACTCTGGCCGCTTTCAGCTGATCACAGGAAGCCGATCAGATCGGCGCGCGGCAGCAATTGAGTTAATGTCATGAAGTAACCGCCCTACAGAATTGATTGCGAAGCGATTGTAGTCACATGGGCTCATGTCTGGTGAGTACGGTGTAGTATTTCCCAGTTCAATCGACGTAAGAGGATTAATTCACGCGCAATCCATCTACGATCAACATCCAACAGGGAAATAAACAGCTGAATTGTGTGGTTGTCAGTTTGGGATCATCCTGAACATTATCTCTGTCTGCACGAAACACTTTAACCCATCTTGTCATTGCACGATATGGCAACGCTGCATCACCACGTGCTTCATGATAACAATCTTGAGCACCACTACCTCGTGCAGCTTCAATTTTGATCCAAGAACTTTGTTCCAGTTGCGAAAACATATTTCTAGAGCGTTTGCACTATCCGCGTCTACTTCAAGACACCGCATTACGTCACTGAATAACTGAGCAACTGTCGCCACTCGCTGCTGAAAGTCATCGAACATTCCACACAACCTGTGACTAACCAGGCTGTTCCATAAAAATTTTGGTCTAATGCATTACAAGTTTATGTATTTGTAACTTGTAGTTATTAGTAAAACTCTGTTCCACAAAGGTTTCTGCTATGTTTATACTTTACAACTTCATGTTTACAAGTATACAAGTGGTTTTTCATTGTTCTGTTCCACAGAAGTATTAGTATTAGTCTAGTACTGGTAATATGTATAACTTTCTCTACAAGTATAGGAACATTGGTAACTTCAAATACTGGCACAAAATTTATTATCTTTTTAATGATTTTGGGAGCCAGTTGACCCAAATGTGATAAGTATTAGCGAAATTGATGATAATGATGAGTAGGAATATGTATAAAGAAAGAATAAATAAGTATTTGTGCATAATGATAAAGTTAGGTTAAAGTACGGCTTATTAATGATATTGGGTTCCCTGTTTCAAATTCATATTTCAGACCAGCATCTTTTTAATGTATTTTTAAGTTGCTTGCTATACGCCAAAGAAATAATTTCTTTTCATTCTCTTTTAAAATAATCTGTTTTTACACAAACTTACCAGTTATTTTGCTTATAATGATAAAGTGGTTGTCAAGCAATGTAAACAAATAAATAAGTATAAATGATCAAATGAACTAATAAAAAAATGACGAGAGTAATCAGGAAGTTCGATTTTTCTACCATCTCTCGACGACTGAAATTGATGTTCCTAAATCTGGCTGTAAGGAACCGTCGTCCTAAAATGCATTATTACGCTTGAATATCGATAAATGCATAAATAAGCATTTAAATTATCATTATATCTTTGAAAAAATACATGATCCATTTAGGAGGAATGATAATAATCCGTTCTGTACATTAAAAACCCCTAAGGAGTGAACATAACCTAATTCAAGATAAGGCAAACAGCTGTTTCACAATCTTGTTCTTATATGACGTCACTTGTAACTTTTTACCATCACTTTACCAATGTAGTACTTCTTTCGCGGAACAGAAAGTTACAAGATCATACTTTACAGGGACTTGTATGTATTACGTCATACTTTTATGCAATAGGGTCAAGGACGTGACTGCTGCCAGTGTTGGAACTTTTTATCCAGCCCTAGGAGGTGTGATGAGAGTTCATCTCAACGACAACGCAAATCTATCCGAGAAGAAGTCACCAAGCTTCGGTGCCCTGTCCTACTCCAATCTTACCCTTCTGATTTCCATCCATCTCTTGGTTATTTGAAAAGGGCAATCCACAGGAGAATTGATGATGAGAGCAAGGCATAGCCGCAGTACGGAGATAACTAAGAGACGTGACAGCTGTAATATCCATTTCCATGTATTTGCAAGAACATAATGTAAAATAAGGAACTGAGGAAGGACCCGATGCATTTGAAATGGAATTAAATATACCTTGAAAATGAAAGCGTTGCACATTTTATTGAAGGACCCTGAGATATTTATGGAAAAAGCTAAAATTGCGTTAGTTAGACATGGAAATTATTACTATAATGCCTTTAACTAATGCACTCGCACATGTTTCTTCATACTATAACATGAATGCCCAAAAGTAAAAGCAAGTTAGGATAAAATTAATTACACACATACTAGGCACTCACGTTCTTGCCCTTCCCACAGTAAAAAGAACCAAAAGTCCGAATTCACCGATTACACGTTAACCTGCCTCAGGCTACTCAAATGTGGCCGGTGCGGTACATTACACAGTGTCAAAGTCTAGCGCAGTGAAGTGCAGCGGCTAGGCTTCCATGCAAAGAATTTAATCGTGAAATTTGTTCCGCATTGCGAAGCTTCTGTGGGGAGAATTGCAGATTTTATCCTGCAGTCTTTGCAATAAGACAGTAAACATAAGCTATGCCATTCATATGTTGCTGAAAGAGCGTTGGCAGAAAGCTTCAACACTCCCTTCAGGATGAAAGGCCAACTTTTTAGTTCATTTTCACACAAGTATTTGGCATTTGTCCTCAGCTGATTCAAGTAATTGCTTTCTTAGGATTCGATGAATATTTTTAACATTCTCTACATTTTTCATAAGCGATAGTAACTACAGCAAAACTTTGATACTTCCAAGCTGAAGGGGCCGGAGAAAAAATTCCAAAATATCCAAAAATTCGAATTACAAACTTTACGTCAAAAATGAGTATTTGATCAATATTTATTCATAATTAAGACCGTAAAACAAAAACTGCATATTTTACAGTACATATTTGTTTTTACATTACATTAAACTTGCAGGAAATTCTTCAGCTTTCGTTGGACCACGTTAGGATTTTTTTTGTTCCTTGCTAGCTTAAAGCACTTTAATGCGCACTCGTCGACAACAGGACTTTCCGGTTGTCTAACCGTTCTTCGAATCTTCCCATTTTCCCTCGGAGCATTGCTTAAGATTTCCTCCTAATTGTTCAGATAAGTTGACAAGGCGTTCTGTGTGCTCTTTCACGATTTCCGATTATTCGTCGACTTTTTCCGTCAAAGTTTAAGCCTTGAACTGAACAGTCGGTTTACTAAAATACATAGTGACTCTGGTTTGCAACACACTGAAAAGCAGGAAGCCCAAGTGACAACTAAAGGCCCAAGTTTTGAAAAATAGCGAACGTGTGTTGGGGGAAGGTTAACAGCTGAGGAAAATGCACATCCCAGCTCCGACAAAACAGACAACTTGGGAGCGAGAGCTCTTTTACAGAAAGACACATAGATGCAGTTTAACAGCTTAAATAACCGCCTTTAGACTAATTCTCTACTGTTATTTCTGAACAAAAACTTCGAATTAATGGGGATTGAATTCGAATTACATTTTTTTTACATAGCTTATCATCGCAGGGGTAGAGATTTCGAAGCTACAGATAACATTACAGATGATTTCGAATTATAGACGTTCTAATTAATAGAGTTCTGCGTATTTTAGATCAAAGGCAGTGGTGTTAAATAATAGAGTAGTAGAACGTAACTCAGATATTAAGTTTACGACCGATGGTTATAGAAACTTCTTTCTTTTGTTTCATATTACTGCCTCTGTAAATATTAGAACTTTTTATTAGGACATCTTTTTTATAAATAACATTTTTATTATATTAAAATGTATTTTAATTTTTTAAAATTTTATGTACTACTTTCTTTTGAGTGAGGCATATTATTATAACTCTTCAAATGGGAATTCTGCTATCCATTTCTGATACGAGGTCGCCTTAATGAGTTTAAATTTTGGCATTTTATACAATTGCACTTCAATGGACAAGATCTCAGTTTGCGTGAATGCCTACGAACATTCAACGGAGAAGTTGCCAAATTGTTAACATTGTGGCGATATGCTTGGTGCATTTCCTTGCAAAAATCATTGTTGTTCCTTATCAAGTTGTTGATAAAGTGAATAAATCATATTGTGGTGTGAACGTGAAGTGATTATTAAAATCTAAGTTTTAAAAATTTATATTAAGAACTAATAACAAAATTTTGAAACATTTACAAGGAAAAAAAAAAACGGAATTAAAAACATAAGCTCGTAGAAAGTATTTATGTCCAATGCACAAAAAGGCATCAAACTTCGTCAGAGAACTTAATATATAATAACGATTCATATAGGAACAGAAACATTTACAAATTGAAGTAAAACAGAAGTTTCCCGAACAATTCATGTCTACTTATAACATTTATAGTCTACATTCAAGTGAATAAAATAATCGCTTATAACAATTTTAATGAGGTGGTTTAATGTTCACATGTGATGCTATCGTAAAGTTTATAGTCTTCATAAAGAAAAGTAACTATTCGCTTATCAGCATTTTTATGGTTATGTCATTTCCAACACGATAAAGGCACACCAAATTGCTTAAAAGCTGACAGGTATAATAAAATATGTTGTAGGAGATTAATTTTTTTCTTTCTTATGAAAACTGCCAAACGTATAGCATCTCATAAACTGCAGGCTATTGAAGTTAGAGAGAAGTTTCTTTGTTATTAATGGAATGTTCCAGTCTTCGTACAACGTTTCTCTGACTACACAAACGGTGAGTTGTTCCTTTAATAATATAATTTTAAAAAGTTGGCATTTTTCATATCTCAGTCTTAAAATATTTTAAGACTTAGAATATTTTATGACTTAGAAGTACCTAGTTTAGTGACTTAGAAGTGTTTTATTAAAAATCTAATGCAGTCAACAACTGATTATAATACCAGGAGATCTAATTATATTTCTGCAGCAGAAATTCAACTATCGGGTTCCACACATTTCAGTCGCCTAAACAGCCCGAACTCTACCGACAAACTTTCACAAGTTGTTCAGGCATCTTTTCTGAATGTTTTGATACAAGGAACCCAAGATCTCCAGTCACTCATTATTGGGTAATGTCATTGTTACGTTTTATAATAACACATCTGCTTACTCGGAATGTCCTTATTTGCAAAAGAAACACAGCTGTAGAGCTTGTTACATTACGGTCCGCTACCAATTAATTAACTACTCCTACCTCTTGACAATAGCAATTTTTTATTTTTAAGGATAGATGACCAAACATTACAAAAAATAACATTAAAAAAATCAAATTATACTGTTACATTGTTTAAAATAAATGTTCAAAATGCCAACCTCTATCATCACTACAAACTTCACAGCGACGCCTCATTGACTGTCGCACAAGCATCGCAGGAGATTGGCGCACACCATCAGCGGCTGCTACAATCCTAGCAACCAGGTTCATGTTAGTTTCTACAGGAGTCACATGCACTAGTTCTTCACGTGACCCTGGAAGAAAATGTCCATGGGTATCAGATCTGCGATCGAGCTGGCCATAGAACAGGACCACCACGACCAATCAGTGCTCGAACTGTTCATCAAGATATTCCCTAACGCCCACCGCAAAATGTGCTGGTGCCCTATCATGTTGAAACTACTTACGCCTGCTAATTATCAGCGGCAAGTTTTCCAGAAAATGTGGTAGGACACGTTGAAAAAATGTTTTGTAGACTAATCCATTCAGTCTGTCGGGTAGTACATAAAGCCCAATCACAGAATAGTAAACAACACCAGCCCATATATTCACAGAGAATGCTAGTCGGTAGGCTTGATTTATCACAGGTGTGGATTTTCATACTCCCAGATATAGCTATTCCGACTATTGAACAGTCTTCTCTAGTGAACATTGCCTTGTCTGCACATCGCTCTAACAACCAATTAGCAAACTGCAAAAACATCGGAGACGCTAGAGCTGATTATAATGGCGATATGAACGCTAAATTCTTTGAAAATTGATTTGCTCCCAAATCTTCCTAATGATAGACAATGTGTTATTATATTAGACAATACACCTTGCCACTCTAGACAAATAGTCAAATGTCCTACCTTACGTGAAAGATTGCATCAACTTTATGCAGTATTACAATGTTCCTGTGTCTACCGCCCAAGCAGTAATGTTGAAGCGCTTCAAAACAGCGAACTTAGCAAAACAGTGGGCAGTTGTTGATTCTGCTATCTAAAGGTCACGAAGTGCTTAGACTCCCACCATATCACTGCACGTTTAACCCCCATTTAACTACTTTGGGCTCACTTGAAATCTTACGTGAGAAAAAATATGTGACGCCGACACTTAGTGCTAGTGTAGGAAAGGGGTAGCTAAAATAGATGCGGAGTTGTGGTCTTCTTGTATCCAACACACAATGAAAAAGAGCGCGAATATTGCAACATAAACACCACACCAAGTAAATCTCCATGAAGGCTGTTTGTTACGCTTGTGGTTACAGCGATATTTGATATATCTTCCTTGTTAGATTTGGTATATCAGCTATCGTGTTGGTTCGTTTCTTCAAAACTGTTACTCTATTCTGTGCCTTTTTATTTTTAATATTTCTTTTGTTCATTATGAATGGTAACTATGAATACGACTTTTTGGCCGTTTTTGTTGAAAATCTACAGTTATTCTTCCATGGCACATTACGAAATGTGTGTATACCTGTTCTAAATCTAAAACTTTCTGCCTTCTTTCAAAAGTTGGATGTAAAAGTTTCAAGATAATGCGGTTCATAGGTAAGTTGTGTGTTTTCAGATCTATTCTGGTATTGGAAAGACGAGTCTGTCTCCTTTAGGAAAAGTCTTTCTTATAATATGTTTTAATGTTATATTTAATACATTTTTTCTTCCAAGCTGCTGCACTTAAGAATTAGCTCCAAATTTTCATAAATTTCCCCTGGATTTGTTATATTATTTTTTTATTTTATCTCTTATCGCAGCTTCCAATTCCTTTACATTTTGACTTATTTTTCCACCTCCTCATTTAAACTGGCGGAATGGACATCGGTCCGCCGTGCTCTAGGCATAGACTAATTGCTTACTTTTATCTCTTTTTCTTTTTACATTCATCTTCCTCTTATATTAAAGCATGGTTATATATCTTCTTTTTCCTATTAATATTATTGAGGATAATCTTCCGTTCTCAAGGCATTATAATCTATCTTGATTAATCTTCTCTCTTTTCTTTTTTGTTTTTATTTCTTCTTTCTCTTCTCCCGTTTATTCAGGTGGGAATGTGTTACAGTAATTGCACTTATATCTTAATTTCATCTGCTACTTCCCTTTTGTTTCATTTTAACTTCCATTTCTTTTTAGCCTGCTAGGATTATTTCTGCTTTTTCGTATGCTTTCTGTTCTTTACGATCCATAGTCAGTACTTGAAATGAATCTTTCCCATACATTTTGCAAGTGCGGCAGTTCTGTTTCCTTTGGCATCTCTTCTTCCTATTCATTCACGGTATGCTTTCTTTTCGCCTTCAGCTTCTTCGCCACAATGTGCTCAGATGGGCATTTCCATTTGACCACGTGGCTACCTAGTTAGTCTTTCACTGTTACGATTGAAATCCTGTAAATACCCTTCCCGTTTTCGTAAGCAAGAACCTGATTTTGCTGATAACTCAACAATATGAACTGTGTCTTTATCTCTGGGTCTAGTTTTGAATCTAAATTTTACATTTTCGTCAAATTTTTCTTTTGCTCTCTCTCCTTCAAGGTTTTGTTTATAGATTTGTTCTTTTAATTCTTCTTCTTTTGTTCACACTAAAACATCATATATTATTCTCTTCCTTTCCATCTTTAGCTCTTTTTCTTGTAATTGCCTGTTATTGATTGTTTTCAACAAACCTTCTTCTGTTTCTGCTTCCACTGTTAAATTTTTCTGAGATGATCTCATTTATCTAATTTTGATTTTCTCCTCCTCTGGTTTCAGGTTTTTGGTGAAGATATCTTGTACTTCCTTATACTTGTTCCTTTGGATGACGAAATGAATAGTGTGTGTGTGTGTGTGTTTTTTTTTTTTTTTGGACTAATTTTTGACATAACGTACCTCTGAGTAAACTTTTCACAGTGAGAATGTGCAACGATAAAAACAATTCCCTCACAATCTCAGAACCTTTCGCCACGATTTTACGTGCTGGTAATTACCTTGAATGTTTTCGGGAGAAATATTTTGTGAAGTCACTCCATGGTGTCAGATTCGAAGTTCTTCAACTTTCTTCCAATGAATACAGCTGAATATCACCATCACATTTTCTAAAAGCCTTGAATGCTATGATTTCATTTTCTGCAAAAAATTAATAATAATAATAATAATAATAATAAATACAATATAAATGCCCTCCTTTATAATACATAATTAAAAGATTTTGCTTTGAAATCACTGCAACCTGCTGGAAGAAAATGAAAATATAGGAGATTGTGTACAAAAGTTCAAAGATATTTCACATAATATACATTGTATTTTTCCATGGTAAACTGGCCGAGATGGGAAAAATATGAATTTGTTTTTATTACATATTGACCACCCTGCAAAGCACAAGGGGCTGAGGTCTTTGAGGCACAAACTCGTAGGCCGACTGACTACCTGACTGAAGTTTTTTGCAAGGTTCCCTCAGCCTGGAACTCTTCCTTCTTTGTCCAATTTATCATTCCATTTCTTTACAAAGCCAACCACTCGCGTCCGCCAGTGAGAGCAGTTGCAGAGTTCACTACAGGTACTTTGTTTGTTTCAGAGCAAGATGAAACTGTACACCCTTCTGGCTCTTCTGCTTGTTAGCAGCATGGTGTATGATGTCGTTGATGGATTGGAGTTCCCGGCCGATACGGTACAGTTGGAGGATGCAATTGATTCGGTAATTTTTATAAATAATGTTTTTGTGCAATATGGTTAGTTAATTAAAAATGAAACAAATTATTCATTCATCAAAGGCATATCACATCTTCCGCCAACTTCTAAATTGTTCCTGTATAACAGTAAAGTACATATAAGCTGTAAGATGCTGTTTTTTTACACTTGCTCTCAATCAATTTCTTCTCTCAAAGTATACAAACATTGCATTGATAGGTAGCAGCTATTTCTGCCCAAACTGCACATGTGAATTGTTTGCAGTCAGTAATTTACCCTTGACTCTTTGTTGATTTTTCAAAGAAGCAAGAATTATAAATAAAGAAGACGTTTTGTGTCGACCAAGAGTATGCAATTGCACTCACTGAATTATTTTTAGTCAATAATCACCACTAACAAGCTCAAAAGCAATTCTTCGTTGCAAAAAGAAATCTGACAAGGTTTTTTCGTGATAAAATGCAAGGTGTAAAAAAGTTTTAAGATTATCCCAACAAAATGTTTTTAAATTAAGATATATAATATGAAAATGGCTGCCATTTCCTTTACACAGCTACACACTAAGACAGCAAGATCCCAGGAACAAATTCGTCACTGATGGGATTCTCTTATTTTCGCCCGTTTTTACTACTGGGGCATTACAGATGGTGGACACTGATGATACATAACATGAAACAATAAATTGGGAAAGCGTTTCGCGGATACCTAAGTTTATAGAATCTTCCCGGCATTTGCCATTTATGAGAACTGATCTGTAAGTGAGAACGTTCTGGCAATAGCCGAACCCCAGACCTTTCGCTCAAGAGTCCACACTTTAATGAAACCAGACACACGTGTCGGGAGGTAAATGTTAAAATAGAACACGAAGATCACCAAAACTGTTGCAAGTGACAATCTGGTGATGTTTAGCCATTCCTTGCTGATCTTGACTTAAAAAGTCTCCAGGGACATTCTACCACACTTGAAACAGGAGTACCGAGATATTTGGATATTTGCTATAGACATGTTAAGCATTTTTGAGAAACTCTGCCGCTAATTTTTGAGTTTGACACGGAATATTTGTTCATGCTCTGCTTATCCATCATTAAATAGCAAATACGTGTAAGCCCACAGTCAGTAAATGCTCAAACTCTTGATATATACCTTCCAAGCATATAATGATTTCTGTAGAGCATCTAATTGGCATCATTTCATTTACTGCAGTTTAATAAAGTGTTTACACACAAGCATATCAAATAATAATAAAATACAGTAGTAAATTATAAAAACACGACTACAGTCATACTGTGGCTAATATTGGGAGGAGTCAATGACCAAGGATTATCTTTTTCGTGCAGGTAGCAGCTTGGTGTTACTTTTAGATATGGTTTCTAAGTTAGTTAAAATAATAATAAATTTATTAATATATCAGTACAAAATTCTGTAAACTATTTTAATAGTTTTTAAACTTTCTTATCAATATCTTCACCTATTGTATTGAATCACTGCAACATCTTGAACATTTTGCTAATTTTTGTAATTTTTTAAAAATGTAAAATCATTTAGTACAAGTTACAAACTGTATTTATTTATATTAAAACACATTTTTAGTTTCATATAAGTTGAAAGGGCATTACTTGCTAGAATTTCAGGTTTTGAATAGAATATTCCAAATCTGTCCCTTACTCGCACCTTTTGATGTTATTGTTTAGCTAATAAGCAGAGGTAAGCCTTTAGTTTGTACTTCTTTTTTCTATGTTCTAATTTTGACGGTTTGTTCACAGGGAAATTATACTGCTGGATATCCCTATCTGAAATTCATTCGTCCTACAAGAAAAGATCCATGTACTACAAAATGCAGGAATTGCTGCAACAGCTTCTGTGTGGATGTATGGTATAATACTTTAATACTCTTTTTCCGTCCTTTACCCCCAAAACCCCCTTCTCCGACCCCACCAGTGGTAAAACCTCCAACAACCCCAAAACCTACTTCCCCGACCACTCCAGAAGTAAAACCTCCAACAACTCCAAAACCTACTTCCCCGACCACTCCAGAAGTAAAACCTCCAACAACTCCAAAACCTACTTCCCCGACCACTCCAGAAGTAAAACCTCCAACAACCCCAAAACCTACTTCCCCGACCACTCCAGAAGTAAAACCTCCAACAACTCCAAAACCTACTTCCCCGACCACTCCAGAAGTAAAACCTCCAACAACCCCAAAACCTACTTCCCCGACCACTCCAGAAGTAAAACCTCCAACAACCCCAAAACCTACTTCCCCGACCACTCCAGAAGTAAAACCTCCAACAACTCCAAAACCTACTTCCCCGACCACTCCAGAAGTAAAACCTCCAACAACCCCAAAACCTACTTCCCCGACCACTCCAGAAGTAAAACCTCCAACAACCCCAAAACCTACTTCCCCGACCACTCCAGAAGTAAAACCTCCAACAACTCCAAAACCTACTTCCCCGACCACTCCAGAAGTAAAACCTCCAACAACCCCAAAACCTACTTCCCCGACCACTCCAGAAGTAAAACCTCCAACAACCCCAAAACCTACTTCCCCGACCACTCCAGAAGTAAAACCTCCAACAACTCCAAAACCTACTTCCCCGACCACTCCAGAAGTAAAACCTCCAACAACCCCAAAACCTACTTCCCCGACCACTCCAGAAGTAAAACCTCCAACAACCCCAAAACCTACTTCCCCGACCACTCCAGAAGTAAAACCTCCAACAACCCCAAAACCTACTTCCCCGACCACTCCAGAAGTAAAACCTCCAACAACCCCAAAACCTACTTCCCCGACCACTCCAGAAGTAAAACCTCCAACAACCCCAAAACCTACTTCCCCGACCACTCCAGAAGTAAAACCTCCAACAACCCCAAAACCTACTTCCCCGACCACTCCAGAAGTAAAACCTCCAACAACCCCAAAACCTACTTCCCCGACCACTCCAGAAGTAAAACCTCCAACAACCCCAAAACCTACTTCCCCGACCACTCCAGAAGTAAAACCTCCAACAACCCCAAAACCTACTTCCCCGACCACTCCAGAAGTAAAACCTCCAACAACCCCAAAACCTACTTCCCCGACCACTCCAGAAGTAAAACCTCCAACAACCCCAAAACCTACTTCCCCGACCACTCCAGAAGTAAAACCTCCAACAACCCCAAAACCTACTTCCCCGACCCCACCGGTAGGACTCCTACTGTACGAGGCCTTGAAACAGCTTTTGATGGCAATATGTAATTTTGTCTATGAGTTGGTAGCTAAGTTGTTGTGCTTTTTGTTCAACAAACCAGAGGAAGCTTAATACATAAATGAAGCCATTCATACATTTCTTTGTAAATGTTTAATATTAACAGCAGAATAAAATTTTAAAAAATTAATGCACTTTTCTTTTATATTAAAAGAATTCAGATATAATTATTAATAACCCTACATTTCCTTCCAGTAAACGAGTTTTGCAATATGTACATATTAATATAAGTATATGCAAAGTTCAAACCAAATCTAAGAACTCTTCCTGTAGAATTTCAGTATAACAGTATTGATTAAGAATCCACTCTACTTGCAGACAGTCTGGTAGGTTTAGATTTCTACCTGAATGAGGTAAATTACATGTGTACATTTTTTCTCCAGCATTTTCCTTTAATCTAAGAAGAGTTGCATCAGGCAATTTTAAGTTATATAAATCTTAAATTTCTTTTACAGAGCTGTTATTTCACTTCTGAAATGCTAAAGGCAGCCATCATGAGAGCCTTAAGGGATACTAAGAAACAAAGAATAGCTTGTTTCACTTCCCTGTAACTTCTCTCTTATAGATAAACGACATGAAAGTGGCACAAATCTGAACAAATAACTTCAGTAACAAGAATACTGGCATTGTTTTCATGAAAGATAAACCTTTTAGTATAACTTTTTATAATAAGTTTTTGATACACAGGGTCGCTCATCTAGGAGATTGATGCATTACAAAATGTCATTGATTAATTTCCTATTACTATAACTTAACTTTCCGTAAGACGCAATGTGCGAGTGTCACTTGAAAAGTTTTCGGAATGACCAGCAGCAGTTCCGAAGCGGTTATTGTTATTAAAACTTGTCATCTTCATATAAACATTTGTGCAATAATACGTGAGTTGGTCAAGAAACTTAGTAGCTATAGCTGTTTATTGCGGTGCAGACATATGTATAGCGAAAATGGGAAATATGGCGGTTATTAAGTGCTTGGTAAAGAAGGAATAAATGCATCAGAAGTTCATTCAGACATGACAAAGACTCTAGGGGACTGTTGCAACATCGTTTTCAACCGTTTCCATGCGAATCATGGAGTTTCAAAGGGTTCGTGAAAGCATGGAAGATGACCAAGTATTTCACACTTTGAAATGAGCTTAAAAAATGTATCAGCAAGATGGGCCCCGTCACTGCTGAATGGGTTCAACAGCGAATTAGAGTGCAAATCTTTCGGCAAAGTTTGACTTACTTTGTAACTAGCGTTGCCATGTCGGGCTGAAGCCAAACCCGGACATTATCTATCAATATATTATTATTATTATTATTATTATTATTATTATTATTATTATTATTATTAACTTAATGAATTATCTAATAATTTAGATATTTTACAAAACAGCAAATATTGTGATCGGGAAAATATAAATAGAAAACTTACTGCAATTGCCACTATTTTCAGCAATGATTAAATCTTTACTGTATTACAAATAGACGCACGCCTACCTTAAAATTTTATTTTTTGAAGCTCCTTGCAGGTTCCAGAAGTTTATAGTTTTCCATTCTATAGAATTCCTGATAGCTTACTCAAGTTAATTTTAAAATAAATTTCAGTTTTCACTAATTCTGTTGACCTTCTGTTCCTGTCATCTGTCCACAACCAGTCGTGACACTAAACACCCTTTCTACATGCTCGTTACTTACTGAAATTTCTAGTACATATCGCTCTATTATTTACATATAAGGGACCGTAACTTTTACGAAAAAATATGCCCAAAATTAGGTTTATCTTTGTCTTGCATCGGTATTATCACTGTCTTCAAAATTTACCATTCATTTCCTTCGAGCATCGTAATTTGCTATGTGAACTAAGTAATTAAGTGAGAACAGTGATGGGCTAGATGGATCAAGAACAGACACAACTTTAAATGAACATGTGTAATTTTCGTACCACTTACAGAAACCCAAATTTCAACATCGCTCTAGCGGCATTAACATTTAAATAAAATCATTTCATTTCTCCCCAATAAATTTGATCTGTGCCTAGCACCGAATTTAGTACATTCAATTGTAGAAACTCAGCTGCCTTATCACTGTTTCACTTCACAAGAATGTTATAGAGAAGTTACTTCAGAAGAAGCAGAATGTGGTTACGGTAGCAGCAAGAAGAAAGCAGACTCTGGAAATATAAGGTGCAGAAGAAAGTTTTCTTGTTCTGAAACCTCTAAAGATCTGGTGATGAAGTAGATTTCGCTTCAGCTACTGATGAACCAAGAGCCAGTAATGTTGTCTAGGATATTAGCTCAGAGTGCACAGAGTGCAAAGGAATGCTTTCACAAGACAACAAAGGACAAAAATGGGTCCCTTGCACGCAGTGCTTTGATGAAACCATGACAAATGCGGGGCGCGGGCTGTTCAATAAAGAAGTATCATTTTTACAGATATAATTTCACGCTCTAACATTTATTTTTGCAATACTTTGTTAGCTTAATGCGCAATGTACACGTGATTTTAGCTTCATTGTTGTCATTTGTTTCCAATTGGTGAAGCGTGTGCTGGTAAGACACGTTCAGTTCTGCCTATGGATGTGATACGCGTACGAACAATATGACGCTCTGAATCTCAACACATCTTCAGCCGAGACCGATGTGATGTTATAGGAGATTCATGGAGAGTTTGTTCTTTCCCAAATCACAGCTCGAAGGTCGTTTAAAATGTTTAAAGAGGGGAGGCAATAATTTCAAAGGAAGGTGGATTCGGGTTTCATTTTGTGCTCTAAGGAAAGAGAACATAAACACCGCTGCTATCATTATAAGAGACAATAGTCAAATACACTTTCAGAAATATTGGAAAGTTCTCTGCGTGCCAACACACGTTGGTAAGTGTAAGTGAAAAGTTACACATCAAACTTTTTTAAGACTGCTGATTCCCGAATAAAAAGATGTTCGAGGTAGGTGTGCATGCAGTTGAGGATGATGTTACAGGAAGGTGAGGTTTTTTTTTTTTTTTTTTTTTTTTTTAAGGTAAATGATGAACTGCTGATGAAACTTCGCCCTAATCATTCCGTTCCTAAGATCAAGTAGCACAGCTCTGTAATCACCAACATCAAAAATAGTAACATTGGTTGCTGATAAACTATGTTGAAAACTCTACAAGGCCATGACACAAGCTGGATGCTGCACCACATAATGCTGCATCACAATGTTGTTGAATATTTCACAAAAATCAATATGAAGTGTGTCCCTCACCTTCCCTGTAGTTCAGATTTTGCACTTTGTGGCTTTTACTTTTCCCCAAATTGAAGAAACAATTCTAAGGGGGGCATTCAGAAGCTGTGGTGAAGGCTGCGGAGGCGATTTTGAAGAAACTGCAAAATAACGATCTCCAACATGTCTTTAAAACTAGCAGAAAAGTTGGGACAGGTGCGATGCATTCAACAACGACTACTTTGAGGAAGATCATCAACATTATGAGGATAAGTAAACAAAAAGTTATGATCATTCTTTAATGACAGTCCTTGTATTTCAGATAAAACTAAATTTGTATGCATCAACTGTTTGAAACACGGACATTAGTGCGCTTTGTTAAGTTGAGCAACTATGCTAGTATTCGATCCCTTTTCTGTTAACTTGCAAGATAAAAGTCATACTCATATTTGGAGCACTTTTTTCATAAAGAGACGCCAATACTATGTTTTGAATTCTTTACACTTTACGCTGGGAAAATTGTGTCTCGCTTGAACTGACTGAACAGCAGCGTTTAAGGGGAAAATTGAAGGTTTTATAAGTTTCGTTAAGGAAGTGAATCCAACTATATTGACAATTCATAAGTAGTCTTGTGCTTCCGGTGACAACATGTTGCTTGTTGCAAAGGGAGTAGATTTGATTATTACATTATGTATACTGGCAATGCTAAGACCATTAGGTCTTCTCCTTCGCACTACCTGCATACTTACAACATATGTTACAAAATACTTCAATAATGTTGATAAAAATTTAAATTAAACAATTTATAAGCAAACCCATTCTGAAGTAATTCTGTAATGTAATGTATATCTTGTTTTGTAGATCCTGAGTTGAACATGAACTCAAGGATACAAAATATGTCAAAAAATACACAATTAGGATGAATTAAGTCCAAAATATACATTTAAATTGTAGAAGTCGTAAGCTATTAACAATATTAAGGAAAATTTTAAAGATCTCTTTCGTAAAGATGTACAGTTCCTCCTAATGTAGAAAAGCTGTACCGATTATAGGAATTGTGGATTGTGACATGAAAGATTACAGGTAAAACAAAAGATTATCTCAACAGTTTATAACTTGAGCCTCATAAGGTTTATACACGGTGCCACAGAATTAATTATAAAATCTCATGTGGCCCACTTATTAACAGACCGCCACGATTACCTACAGAGTTTGGACAGATAATTTCTCATTTTGGTACATCTGGTGAGGCCAGCATACAAAATGCTACGAGTACATCTTGTCAACGAGAAAAGTGAATCCTTAGACTTATACCATAAAACAAATGCCAGTATCTCACAATCGCAATGAGGATCACTAACATTTTCAGTCTCACACTTGCGCGAATTAGGGACATTTAAACAGGGGAACAGACTGATGTTCTTGAAAATAATTTGCGTGTTAAACTGTCAACCACAATACCACGTATTGACAAACCCTGTGGAATTACCATTTCACCTCATCTCATGTATCATCAGTGTACACCGCCTGTATTGTCTCAGCAGCAAAACACTGTTAAAAACAACACTTAAGATTAGACCTTCTCTGACACCGCTCGATATGCTACTTGTATTTAGAAAAATATGCCTGTTTTCGAGTAAACATCGGTCTTTCTTCACTGGATGCCACTATTATTTATTATTATTATTATTATTATTATTATTATTATTATTATTATTATTATTATTATTATTATTATTATTACCGCCAAGGGTGACCGAGGTCTCATGAGCGGGAAGTCTGGTTTTCGAGTCCTGCCAGGACTGTCCTCCTTGACTGAGGTATTTTCCAGGTTTTCCTCAGTCCTCATAAATGGCAAATGCCGGGGAGGTATTCTAAACTTAGGCCTGGAACGTTTCCTTTCTTAAAAAAATCCTTTCCCAAACATCATTTCATCTCATGTTGTTGTTGCCTTTATTTGTAGTGTTGTAATCAGCATTCAGTGAGTTCGTGGAGCAGCCTCAGAGACCTACGAACATAGAACTTGTAGATGTATATACCAGAATTGCTAATACGTTGTTCATATTTTGTTGTGTAAACGGTCTTATAAAGACTGGGTAGAAACTTTATCTTAACACTCTGATGGCATGTCAGCAGTATCACCAAGTAATAATAATAATAATAATAATAATAATAATAATAATAATAATAATAATAATAATAATAATAATAATAATAATAATAATAATAATAATAATAATAATAATAATAATAGAGAAATGCATGTGTCGCAATATCATGGATGTTCAGTAAAGTATGTTCAGTCAAAAAAGTATGGGAACCCATACGATCACGTCTTCACACTTTGTATAATATACTAATTTAGGAATTGCTGCTGCTATCTAGTGGTGAATCTACGACGTTTTTAAGTTGCTCATAACACTCAGATTTTCTGTTCACAGATGGCGTGAGGGCATTATTTCGCGCCAAGTGAATGCAGTGCAGCACTGAAAGTGGAAGTGGAAAATGTAAATGAAAACTGGAATGGAAGTAAAGGCTACAGGATGAGGAACGTTTAATTTAATGTGGGCAAACCTTGAAATTTTCTAGAATGCTATATGCTATAACTTCCAATGTAGTTGCAATGTAATTTTAACCTAGTTGCGAAGTGAATACAAAAATATTATCAGTGGTATCGACATTGGTAATTTGGTAGTATGCTCACCGCAACAAAAGCAAATATGAATGCTGCTTCAACTGTGATGGAACTTTTCGTGACTCATATTGATGCAGACGCCCGTTCGCTGAAAATATGGGCCCAACTGGATAGAGCGCAAGCAATATTCGTGGAACGTTTAATTATCCAATTAACAGATCTGTTTGACAGAGGAGTAGGAGCTGTGCAGTCCACGTTGCTAGCAGTTGGGGAGTTATGTTGTGCAAAGTATAATGATGGTGCGTATTACAGAGCCAGAGTATCTAGTGTGGACAAGATTGCTGACGGCCTAGTTTCCGTTCAGTTCGTTGATTATGGAAATATCGAACTCATGCGTATGAGTGACATCAGGTCATTGCATACTTTGCCATCAACACTGTTAACTAGCTTGCGTGACCAGGCATCGGAATTTTATTTAGCCGGCGTGATAGCTAAGACACCCATGTGGGACGATGCAAGTTTAGGCATTATCAGACACCATTTGCGGTATGAAGAGGCAGAAGGAGTGTTAATGGGTGAGGTAGCAAATAAAAAGTTACTTAGGATATATTTCAAAAGCACAGATTTTTCGGAATTGCTCATAAGTCAAGGAATTGGTATTGGCATTTCCCTGCCTAATCAGCAAATGTTACTTCAATCAACATCAATGCAAATGCCTTCTCAGTATCCGCCTGTATGCAATTTCAGTGTTCCTCCACCAAAGTTAATAGCACCAGAAAAACCTATACCAGTGATGCATCCCAACGTACAGCCTCCAGCGTTGGATCCCAGAACCCACCAATCCCATAATTTAGCAACTCATGGAGAAAAGGTCTTCACTACACCAGTTTTAGACATTAATTCACAGCATATGGTGTATGTGTCTTTTGTAGAGGATGGACCTTGGTCATTCGCTGTGCAGCTTCAGGCAATAGAGGAGACATTGACCCAAATAATGGCCGAGATCAACGAATTTCCACCAACTCCTCTAACACACCCTCTAATGCCAGGATCTGTGTGTCTGGGAAGATTTTCAGAAGATCAAACTCTTTGTCGTGCTGTGGTTATGTCTGTTTTGACAGATAAATGTATGCTGTATTATGTAGACTTCGGAAATTCTGAAACAAGACCTTATTCTGAAATATATGAGCTGCCATTGCAGTACGTAAATCCCAAAGTAATGGCTCTTCGCTTCACTCTGTCTGGACTTAAAGATGTTCCTGAGAATAATGAAATGAAAGCACTTTTTAAAGAAATTGTCACAGAAAAGTTGCTAACTCTGAAAGTTCTTCCACCAGATGGACCTCCTGTAAAGCAGTATTGTGAACTAACCTACAATGGGCAAAACGTGTTGCAAATTCTTCTGGAGAAGTGTAAGCCTCTTGAATATAAGTCATTGCCACTGTCAATGGGTGCCACAGACATGTCTTTGATATCTTACATTGTAAACCCTTCGCACTTTTACATGCAGTTGTCACGTCATGTATCTGCTTTGAATGCTGTTATGATGGCTGTAGAGGCACACTGCACAAATGCAGCTGAACCACTTTCACAGGAGTTGTTGAAAGTGGGCCTGCCTTGCTGTGCCCTATATGCTGAAGATCAGAGATGGTATAGAGCGCAGATCATTTCCATCTTGCCAGGATCAGTGAATGTCAAGTATGTTGACTATGGAAATTCAGACATTGTGCCTCTCTCATCTTTAAAAAAAATTGAGCGTTCGCTTGTATGTGTGTTGCATATGCAGGCTGTGAAATGTTGTTTGAATGGTTTTGAAGACATGAAGAGTGACTCGCTTGCAGCTAAATTTGAGGAATTGACTGGAGAGGATACCTTGAAATTTACCATTCTTGGGAAGGTTGAGGATTGTTTTATTGTCGATCTTTACAACAGTTCATCAGGTACAGAAGTGGACATCGGTAACATCCTATTGCACATGAAAGCAACTTCTGAGCAACAGCCAGTGCAGCCTGTACAGCAGGGCAATAAAAGTTACGAGACTCCTGTCATTGCAGAAACTGATGGTAAGTGTTAAAAATTGAGATTGATGCTGTCAAGGTGCATTCTGTAGTGCCCACAGTAATATTAACATATAAATTTGAAAAAATATTCACAGCATCGATTGTGATCAACCTAATGGACAGAAATACACCTCTGCTAATGTTCTGTTTCTGCCACTAAATAGTACCATTATGGGTAATTTTTTAATATAGTCCACCTAATTCATTTGTTTTGTTACCATGATGCATGAAGGTTGCATGTGGGTTTGTGGTAGTGAAATTGCTGAAGTCAAAGGAGAGTATATGTTTGCATAAGGGGAAATTGAAAACAGGAGGTTTGAGTGAGCCTTTGTTATCAATTAAAAAGGTAGGGATTGTCCTGAAATTCCACAAAAGGAACCATTTATGTTGTCATTCTGCCTAACAATCTGCATAGTAGAAGGTGCGAGATGCATTTTCCTTTTCATTTTTTCTCAGGCATTTTCCTTTGTGTGCAAGGTATTTATATGCACGTTACATATGTGGACATTTTGCATATTAAATTCATCTTGTCAACATTCCATTTCAACAATATAAGCCAGAATTTAACAACCATTAGGGATAAAAATATGCGATTTGCATGGTATGAACAGAAAATAAAGTCTATCCACCAAAGCTATTCATGGGTTTTTGTATAAAAATATTCTTTTGTGTGTAAATGATTAGGAAATGACTCCACAGCAGGAACATACCATGTTCAACAAGGCCACCTGCACCTTTAGCAAAAAATGGTTTCTTTAGGAGCCACCAAATATAAAATGTTTTGTGATTATCGTGCTTTTGTGTATTTCTGTGGATTTGCAGCATAAATATAATAATGGTCAGTTGTGCTTTGTCACATTCCTCTGTATAATGAAAAAAAATGCATGTTTTTACCCCGGTAGTTCACCATATGCAATCCAGGCACACCATGATGTTAGCTCTGGGGGAGGGGGGGGAGAACAAAAACAAATGAGTTGGGTGCACTATATTCAAAGATTGCAGAATTATGTAACCTAAACCTAACATAGGGGGTACATGTTATGTTGACAAACTTCTTTGTAATAACTAGGGCTCAGACTTAAGCTGCCAAAATGTGTTTGAAAGAGAGAAAAATATTTTTGCATTGGACCAAAAGTACTGAATTACTGGTAGCCAAAGTTTTTGTAATATCCTAACCATAAAGTTAAAAAGATTCAAGTTAAATTGGGCATCTTTTATGATTGTCATGACTATCACAGAAAAGTGACTAATTTTAAAAATGTACATACAGCATCACACAATAATGCAGTCTTGCATATTTATGAATCACAGTGTCACATTCAGATGGTTGGAATTCTCCGCAATGTTTTCATTTAATGTGTGAAATTGTGATACATTACTAAGAACACTTATACTTGTTTAGATATAACAGAATGTTTTGTTTAACTTTGGTTGCATATGAAATCTTCAGTACTGTTTATTTCTTGTATTGTTTCTGTGAGCATGTTTTTCATCTTTTCCAACCGTATGAGAGGAAACAGAGTAGAATTAAAGAAAATCAAATCAGCTTTAAGTACACTTGAGAATGAAATGCATCTTTCAACATTTCAAAGATGATGTATCACTGAAACTTGATTATAGGCATTTTAAACTTTAAACTTATCTGAAATAGCAGGAGGGAGTAGAGATATTATTATAACATGATAAGAAAAGTTTGAAGCTTAGATTTATGCAATGCACATTGATATTGCAAAATTCCACACTGAATTTTTATCCATCAGAGTGGCCCTGTGGCTCATCTTTAAGCATTTGGTTATTTATTTTTCAGAATTTCCAACCATCATATAATTTTACTATTTACTATTTCTGGTGCCATGGTAATGGAATTGTGGAAATAAACAGATAAAAGTACCTTTGAGGCTGCTAATACCACTCCTGAACCTGCCTGGCGCATGTGTATGATGCATTACAATCTTAAAATATAACTCCTAGGTTGGGTTTAAGGGTGAAACTTTAATATCGTTATGCAACATAAATAGAAGTTTTAAACTTACCTACAATAACAGGAGGGCGAATAAAAATATTATTGGGAAATGATGTGATTCAATAAAAAACTAGTATCCCAACCACCCACCCCAAAAAATGCATTTACTTTTATAGCTGAAATTGCACGAAAAAGTACAAAATGACTGTACCAACAGCAAGAAATTCATTAAATGAACAAAAATCACATTCATGATCATTGAGATTCATATGTTATCTCTAGCCGCAGTCTATGAGACATTGTACAAACAATCAATATACACTTTCCAATTGTGTGACAAAAGTAATAAAATGCTCAATAAAGCTGTTTAATTAGTTTCTGGAGTACTCCGTGAGCTTGCAAAGCACTCAACAGAGACCTATGAACATAGAATTTGTCATTTACAATTACCTCAGTAGCACACATTCTACATTTACAAAAAATAAACTGTATATCTGTATAAGTAGTTACAATAAAAATGGAAAAGCAACACCTAGAATATCTCAGTCAAAACAACAAAAACCAGAGAAGCAGAAACAGACAAATCACTGTCACACAAATTTTACTACATACCTATTTACATATACATTAATATAAAATCATTGTTTAAATATATGTATATATGATCATATTGTTACCCATTTATTCCTTTACAGAATAATAGTTCTTTTTACACAGGTATTTTCTAAGGGTAAATTTGAAGGTTTTACCATTTTTTATTAAGACTTTTAGACTAGAGGAAAGAGCATTTTGTACCAAAATGCATTTTTAATAAACTCTTTTATAACGGCAGGAAAGTGTTGAAACTGGTCTGTGTAGATTTGCTTTATGTCTAGTATTCTTGTCATATATATTTTGATTTTGTACAAATTTTTAAAGTCTTAATAATGCTCATATTGCATAGCATGTACAGCTAAATTTAGCTATATATAAGATTGATGTGATCTTTCCAATTCAGACATTTATCAATTATTAAACCAAAGAATTTGATATCTTTGGTTTGTTGAAGTACACTGTTACAATATCCTATCTATAACAGTAGATTTGGAGATCTGTGAATGATGAATTTCATAATATTTATTTTATCTAGATTTAGAGACAGTTTGTTAGCTTTGAACCATACACACAAGGAACTCGGAACTAGACTAGCTAGTCAATTAAATACAATAAAGAGTTAAACAATATTTCAAATAGCCCAGGTAAAAACTTAAATTATAACACTAATTAATTCATGTTTACTTATATCAGTGCAAAATTTCTACACAAACAAGTTTAGGCTATTTCAAAGTCTTGTCAGAGAAGGACAAACCTCAAAGACAACTGCAGGTAATTCATTCCATTTATTTAAGATTTTATTTACAAAAGAGAATTTACCTACATCATTTCTCTATTACCTACATCATTTCTCTATTACCTACAATTTTAAAACTATGATTGTTCCTAACATAATATATTGCTTTTCTAATCGAGTTGTGATATGCCTCCATGCTTTTTGTCCTGTATACACTTTGTTTTATGGCATTATCCTCACTTTTTTACATCTCTCTTCTGGTGATTCCCAACCTAATGCTTTAATATTTTTGTCCCCATGTTCTTTTTTAACTTTTATGAATTATGCTAGATTTTAGGTTTTTACTAGAATATTTACTTGATATATCCTGTATGGATCCCTACAAGCTGCTCCATTAAGCTATTTCCTTCGATTATGTACTGGCTTTTTTTAGAATTCTCATAACAAAGTTTAAGCCTCTTCAATCTTTCCTCAGAACACTATCAATTTGTTTGTTCCATGCAAGTTAAGAACTTAATAAACTCCTAAGTATTTACAATAGTTTTCCTGGGAAATTTCCACTTATCTAATTTATAATTAAGATTAATTTCTTCTCCCTTTTTTCAAAATGGTATTGCTCTATTTTTAGAACAATTTATTAATGTTTAACCCCCAATTGTAAATATTATGATCACTTTGTAAAATCTTCATACCGGAACTGTTAATTTTTGTTTAAGCAATTTAACCATCGGCAAATGTACTTTGGACTTCATATTTAAGCAAAGATCAATAATATAAATAATAAACAATAGTGACACAAGAATGCTGCCTTGTGAATTTCTTGATGTCAGTTTCCTGATACCCTAACTCTCTGGGTCTACTCTTCTAAACATTTTTTAAACCAAAGTACAATCCTTTTATCCATTTCTAGTTCACTCAATTTATATCTACTAATAAGTCTTACAATATAAATCAAAAGCTTTTGAAAAATCAATTACTACTGCATTAATCCTACCTCCTAAATCTCTTTCTTCAATTAGGTCCTGAACTAATGAAATAATTTGTCTATCACAAAAAAACCCTTTCAGATTTTCACTCCACCCACTTGCAGCATAGTAGCAATTGCAATTAAGAAATAAATATTTATGCTTGGCTTACCATTTGAGCTACTTACCCAGAATTTAGCAATCCTCCAACCTAATAGCTAGCAAGGTCACATTGTATTGTTCACATCCTCTCCCTTCAATAGCTCAGTGAAGAATGATGGATGATGATTATGCCAGAACAACTTCAACTTCCAAAGAGTTTTGACATATTTGAGTTCACTTTTTCACCACAAAGCAGTGCATCAATCTGAGTAATTCCTTCAATACCAGAGAATGCGACCATGATTTTACCAACTGATGCTTGTCTTTTGGTCTCAGGTGAAGTGATGAATCTGTGTTTTATCTCCCATTACAATACTGGACAAGAAATCTTTACATGTTTTTAAATACCTCTAAATGCTGGTGGTGTTCTGATTTTCTGCTAAAAAGATTTAATTACTGCCCTTTATTTATAATACATGCAAATATTCAAAGATACTGAACATAAAACATTTTATTTTTTCAAGACAATAAAAATTCTAAGCCAACTGAAGGCTATTATAATATTTTCCTGTTTTAGGTTGGGAAGAAACTACAGAGGAAACATCAACTTCGCAGTTCAACAAAACTTATCAGCAAACACGGGCAGTTGAAAAAGAAAGATTCAATAGAGGCTCCAGGTATATATCAATAAATCTTATTTTTGCATTGAGCAAAAGGCTACACTTATAAAAAGTTGTTCTGATTCATTCCTTTACTTGTTTACTAATAATGGCTAATTTAAAAGTAATGTTTTATATGAAGGCCATCTAAGAAGCACAAAATGCCAAATATAATAAGATTTATACTACATTAATGTGTTCAGTTGTTAACACTAACTCCACTTAATTTTTTTAAAACTTTGGACTAGTTTCGGGAGAGGTTCCTCCCATCATTGGCTGTTGTTGACTGAAACAACAGCCGATGAGGGGAGGAACCTCTCCCGAAACTAGTCCAAAGTTTTAAAAAAAGTAAGTGGAGTTAGTGTTAACAACTGAACACGTTAATGTAGTACATATTACCACTCCATTGTCTACAGCTTCGTAAGTACAATTTTTACTTAATAATAAGGTTTATTCCTCCTCATTTGTAATAGACCAACAAAAATTAAACAAACTACGTTAGCGCATATTGTTTTTACTCTTACATTTACCTTTTCCATAAAAGTACATTTTGCTTCTCAGGTTTCTTCACAACAATGAAATCTCACGTTCTGCAAAAGGTGTGGGTTGGCGCAGTGCAGTTGGAAAGCCACGGTAACTTTCTAACACAAATGGTGTGTTATTCAGAATGTGTGTTAGTGTGCTGAATGTTTTAAAGCGTTAATAATAATTTTTTCTTTTGCTTTCACAAGAAATAGCCTAGGTTTACCACTTGTTGCATGGCTAACAGTATGCAGACCAAACCAGCAGCATTTCATTCATATCATTAGAAGTTTAATCCCACATATAATCTAGTGCTAGATTTCAGGTGCCATAATGTTTTGTTACATATTCCTTTATTTGCTAATCTTACTTTCCTTTATATTTTTACTTAGTGACGAGAGAAATGCAATATCTGCATTTGTCGTAATTGCAGTCACTGCTATGGTGTGTGCCATTTAACAGAAATTAGTTTGGGAAAAGGTAATTAATAAAAATAATCATTGATAAGTTTATAAATACACTGTCAGTTGTTAACAATTATAGTTGTGAATAGTATTTGAATTTTCAAAGCTACTAAAGAAGATTCAAAGAATAATCAGTGACAAATTTCAAATAACCATTTTAATTACAAACAGCTGGTACTTCCCATGTGGAACCAGAGCCTTGCCAATGCATGAAGGCCCTAACTTTAACTGAAGCACCTACTACATCCTTATTCAATTTCTCACATTTTAACTTCATATTTTTTTTTTATATCAATACTTTATACATCTTTTCTAGATATTTTATACACTCTCAGGTTTGTTACTCAAACATTATCTAATTGTCCCCTTTTTCCAATACATAATATTTATGTTGATACCAACTTATTGTACTCCTCAATCTCATGCCTAAATACTCAAGTTTTCCTTACAACTTCAATTTCTGTTCCTTCCCACTGCCATTTCTGTCCCTCTTTAGTTTTTTTAAATAATTGTTTTTAATTAATTCCATACTTATTTGTAATCCTCACTCTTTACAAAATATGCTTAGTGCTTCAATTGATGTATTTAAATCTATATTTTTAAATATCACCTCCCAATAAATCATCTGCAGAAATTAAAACAGTTAAAATCTTCTGGGCTGTTTTGCATTGGTCCATGGTTTAATATGCTACCATAGCTTTCATGAACTACTGCTGTTCATTAGTGGGCGATGAACAGCACCTGACTTGTAAAAGACGACAGTATTGATCTGAGGCCAATCAATATTACGTGTTTTGTGGAAGAGGGCAGGGAAGAGAGTCTTTTATTTTTAAGAACTGGTTTCCATGTGCTCTTTGGTATAGCCACTGTCTCTGTTAAAGTTGTTTGGATATTGTTGCATTTTCAATGCCTCCCTCCTGGCTAAATTAAAAGCCTTATGTTTTTTTTTTTATTAAAGTCATGGCATGCATTTATGACATGCACCGTTACTGCAATTATTCAAGTTGATTAAGGCAAAGGTGTTGCTGATGTTTCCCCAATCATTTTAAATCCTTTTTCTTTTCTTTTCTTTCCTTTTTTGCCTCACAGGCCTCTTTTCAGTCTTCAGGTTCTTTATCCTGTCATAAATGTACGACACGGGACCCACAGCTTTACTTCCCTTCCAAAGGAAGCCATACCTAGGATTTTTACGCCTGAAAAAATCCATTGATCCTGGCCGGGTTCGAACCCGCGACCTTGGGTTTAGAAGGCGAGTATGGTTACCACTACACTACCAGGGCCGACATGGTGTTTTATAAATTCCCATTGTGTCAAGAGGGTACCTAGGGTCTTTTACATTGTCGAGCACTTGCCCTAATTTAACAGTTCTTAAGAAGATAGATTGTATGCTTTTTTTTCTCTTTAATATATGCATAGTAACTTCTGTTACCATGTATGTTAGAAAAGCCTTGGATTTATTGAGTAAGATGTTGTCGTTTGCTTAGGACAGATGACTCTGCCAATATCTTTGTTATCATATCCATTGGCATTAAAAACATAGTGAAGATGTTTTAGCTCGTGTTTAAAACGTTCTGGTTCTGTGATAGTTTTAGCTCTGTGTATTAAAGTCTTTATTGTGGCTCTTTTTGTCCAGGATGGTGATTGATCTGGCATTGATATATATTTCTGTAAGTGTGTGTTTTCTATAAACTTGATGGCCAAGGGCTCCTGATGATTTCCTTGGATTTGTTTTATTTATGGGCGCTCTTTAACATTTCAGGTCATCAGGTCCCATTCAATTCAGGGCATGAAACACCTGATAAATTTTGCTCGAAGGCCTCTTCTTTCAGGCTTAAGGTTTTTTTATGTGTGGTAAATGTATGACATGGGACCCTCAGCTTTACTTTCCTTCCGAAGGAAGCCATACTTAGGATTTTTTATGCCCAAAAAATGCATCATTCCTGGCCAGGATTGAATGCATGATCTTGGGTTTAGGAGGCAAGTATGGTTACTATTACACCATCAGGACCAACAATTTTTTTCCTCCATACTAAAATATCTAGAAAGAGAAGTGTGCCATTACTTTCTCCTTCCATGGTTAATAGTTGTTGAAAGCTATGTTATATTAAACCATGAACCACAGGAAAACATCCCAGAAAGTTTTAACTGTTTTAATTATAACATCGGCCATGAAAGCCTAAGAAGTATCATCTGCAGAAAGAGATCAGGAACTTCTTTGATAATTACACCAGTCAATACACATTTTTCCCCTAAATGAAATATGAAATATTATAATTTTGAGGTACTAAACACAAAAATGATGATAAAACCTGCCAGTGGCTCTAGATTAGGCAATAAATCTTATATTAAATTCACTCAGTCCACATTGCATTTAAGTGAAATTTAATTAACTCTTTATTTCAATCTTATATTCGTAACAAGTTTATGATTAATCATATTGCATAACTCCACGACTCACCTTGCCTAAATATGCTGAATAATATATTAAGGTGATAGTTTGGTACTGAGTAATCTTGGGTAGTGTGAGTCACTCTTTTTTGCATTTAGTGTTGAACATTCTCTTGTAGTGTCAGTGAATCCTTTGTATATTTCCATTTACAGTCACGTGCAAATTAATTGGAACACAACAGTGACATAACACATTTTATATTTTTTGCAGTATTCGCCTTCTTTGTTAAGAGCTAATATGTTGTTTTTGTTTTATAAGTAGCTTTACATGACTTGGCATAGATTCAACAAGCTGTGAGCATTTATTTTTAAGCTCATCATGAAATCACACCTTAACTAAAGACTCTATCGTGTGTTTTTGTGGAACTTTCAAGTTTTGTAAATCTCCTTTAGTAGCAAATAGCCCACTTGTTTTCTATTGGATTAATGTCCAGGGAGATCCCTCACCACTCTAACAAGGAATTCTTCTTCACTTTCTTTGAAGTAGATATGGGCCAAATCTTGCTGGAAAATTCCATCACCATCTGGAAACTTCATCTGCAGCTCTTCAACAACTCTCCTTTCCATTATATGGATATATTGGTAGGATTTCATCATCCTGTCAATTGGTACTAAGGCTCCAGCAGTACTTCATGCATGAAACACCACCAAAACATATTCAGGGGATGCTTTACAGTCTGTTGCAAATATGCTGAAGTTGTTGCCTCATTATTAGCTCATCGCACATATTGAACCCTTTCCCCCCACTCTTGCCTTGTAGACCCAAGATCACAGGTTCAATCCTGGCCAGGATCAGTGGATTTTTTTGGGTATAAAAATCCTAAATATGGCTTCCTTTGTAAGGGAAGTAAAGTCGTGGGTTCCATGTTGTAGGTTTACAGCACAAAGAACCTCAAGCCTGAAAGAAGAGACCTCTGAGCAAAATTTATCAGCCGTTTCAGGCTCAAAATTGAATGGGGCGCTGATGATTTGAGATATTAAAGAGTGACTTTGAATAAAATAAATCAACAATCCCCCTGCACTTCAAAGTGACTCATCAGAGAAAACAACTTTCTTCAGTATTCCATTGTCCAATCGTGATGACAACATGCTCATAAGAGATGTTTCCTGCACATTTCTCGTGTTAAAAGGTGTTTCTTTATAGGTTTACCAAATGCCAGAAGTCGGTCAGAAGACAAACATTAGAAACTTACAGGTTCACTCCCCTTTTCCCCATTTTGCGAGCCAAGCACACAGCAGTGAGCATGGTATTTAATTTGCTTCTTCTGAGGAGAAAATATTCATCATTTGGCTTATTTTCTTTTTCCTGCCACAGTTTCCCTTTTTCTTTTGTAAAACTGAGCCAGTCTGTTTTTGCCGCTGAATAATTCTATTTGTACTGCCTACACTGATACCAAATTTAGTAGCTAACTATCTATGTGTCATGGAAGTATTTGATGTAATGCCACAATCGCGCATCTCTTCCTGGGAGTTGTACCAATTGAAGACATAGGTATTATGTTATGTTATTTTCTTATTATGTATTATATCACACAAGGAAACTTAAAAATTCCTCAAAATTGACACACATCAAAATAAATACATTTTATTCTAAAGCAATCTCCACATAGATTAATTAACAATGACTAACAGTGCAAAGAAGTCTAGAGAATGCACAATCTAAGAATAAGCAATGTGTAGCACACTGTTTCAACCATTTGAAAACTGTGAAAAAAATTATCTTGTTCCAATTAATTTGCAAATGACTGTACTTCTTAGTTCTTACAAGTGAATTTTGCAGTGGAAATACAGCAGCAGTGATCTGTTTTGAAATGAGAAACAGGATATTTCAGTATTCAAATTCACCAAATGAGTGTGCACTATGCACCATCTTTGCAAGTCGGTCAGCTTGCTCACCCCTACATGACCCTGAGCCCAATCTAAGCAAATATGGTATGTTTCGATATGATTTCCTTAATATCAACTGCTATTGCATTGAGATCATGTGTATCAGAGTTTGCAATAAGTGCTGCTTGGTAGATGCTTAAAACTCACACATTACACATACACTCTATAGTTCTTTTTAGTGTCAGAATCTCTGCCTCAAAGATTGTGCATGCTGGCTAGGGTCTATACTGTTTGCTGGCTATTTCATAGTCACTGTTATAAATACACAAGTGTACTTGATCTTTTACTGCAAAGGTGATGAGATTCATTGGTGTAAATGTGGACATTGTCCTACACTAATGTATTGAACTCCACTTGCATAATACTAGAGCATGTTTTGGAAGTCCTCGCTTCCATCCTCAGCTGTTGACCAACTACTCTAATTGGTGGCTGGATCCCAAGGTGTTTTTGTGGCAGTCTCTTATGGTTCTAGTAGAAACTTGTTGAGTTACTCCATGAATAGAAAATCAAAATTCATTAAGTTTTTATTTTTTTTAAGATCAAATTAATTTTCCAAGTGAATAGCTCCATTGTGGTTATTAAGTTATTTCAGCAGCTTAGCCTCTGGTTTAAATTCATGATTTTTGATTCAGAAGTGAGCTGCTACTGCTGATTTATCAACCTATTTAAAAAGCATATTCTGAAAGTGTTCTTTCCTCCAAATTTCTCTTTATTTTTTCAGTCTTTCTCTGTTCACAATATGCACATTTGATTTCATAAAGTCCTGATGTTCTGTTTGTATGGTCTGTTACTGTGCAAGGTAGTACATTTTTGATACTATATTTGTTCTTTGGGGCTAACATTATATCATGTCCTTTGAATATTCTCTTAAATTTGTTGTAAGTTGAATGGTACGTGAAACTTTTGAATTTGTATCTTTCCTTGATGTTCTTCAGTGTGGAAACCTCTCTTATAGATGTTTGTCTTTTAAATTTATTTATAATTTTTATTACTGTTTTTTTGTGAAACCATTGGTTAGTATTCCATTTTGTACTGTGTTTCTCTGAGTGAGATTTTAATTTTCTGTATGCCAAGCTATGAAACACTGATGTGTGTGTGTGTGTGCGAGCGTGCGTGCGTGTGTGGGGCGCGCGGTTAAAAACCATTATTTTTATGCAACTTTCTGTGTTTGTTTATTTTCTATGAATTCTATCTGCATTTCTTATGATTTTTAAATCTAGGAATGGGAGTAAACGATTTTTCTCATCCTTTATGGTAAACTGTATAGATTTATGTTGTAAATTAAGAAGTTTCAGAGCATCTGTTGAATGTTTTTTCAGTATTATTGAAATATGTTGTCCACATACCTATACTATGTCTTGCAAATTATAGGAACGACTCTCTTTTTTAATAGTGTTTAATGCCTGTTTTTACTGGACACTGGTGATACATGAGATAAAATGATAATTGGGAAAGGTTTGCTTCCCCCCCACTTCCCTTCTTCTTCAGGAAGGAAATATTCCAAGCCTAAGTTTAGGGTACATCCCCAGCATTTGCCACTTATGAGGACTGCGGAAAACCTTAGTCATGGAAGACAGGCCTGGTGGAATTCGAATAGAAAAATTAGCAGTGGCAGCATATTTTTGGAATTGAAACCATCAAATATTTAAAAACAATTCAACAACCAAAAGAATTAAATATATGGGAAAGAATTTACATAAAAAAACGAGCAAAACTTAATAAATTTTGACAAAACAAAAGCAGACAGCTGTTTATTCTTAATCACAAAATCACTGGAGTCAACCCAGATACCATCAACCCAACTTCTACGAATGATCCAATAGTTATTTAACAGCTGCAGATGTGGACAAGTGTTCACAGAATATGTTCTGAATAAATTTTCAATAAGTGAAGCCAAAAAATGCATTCTAAATAGTTCGACTCAAAAGAGACTATTAATGTGTGTTTCACTATGTTGGATTCCATATTGAATTAATATTGAAAGTGCAATTAAGTTGCTCATGCCCATATCATGATGAAGCAAGCTTTAATGGGCAACCTCCCATCTTATGATTCGTGAGAATGTGTTGTATGAACTTGGGTATATCAACACTATTGCACATTATGCTGTATATGCTAATGAAAACAAATTTCCTGAATTTATTTAACTATGTAGAGATAAATTATTACTTTAATCAACAAACTAATTTGTATCGTAAAAGGCTGTTCAGTGCCCCTCAGCCAATGAGGAGTGGCAAGAACCACTTGGTACTGTTGGCATCCGGAGTAAGGTAAAGAGAAATACAATATACTAGAAATCTGTGCCCATCTGCTGCTCTTTAGTCTTATGGTCTCCATTTCCATTTCAAACTAAATGTGGGGCTGCATAACCTGTGTTTGCAAGTTTTCTTATCTTTGTGTTTAGGATAATGTTAATAGTTAAAGCATTATATAATTAGTTTTGTTTAGCTGGAATTTTCACAGTGAAATGTTGTATAATATAACAAATTATTATTCAGGAACATTAAACAAAAACAAGGAAATTTGGTTAATTTTGATCTCCCAAACAAATGCACGAGCGACATCTTAATACCATGCTTAAGATGAAGGCAACAGCCTTTGAAACATATCCATGTAAGTGGCACAAAATTAATGAAATTTGAGTGATTTCCTCAATAATAATTTGTTATAAGATAAAGCATTATTTGAATTTTGTAGAGACTGTCAAGAATGTGATACCTTAACAAATTTGTCAAAAGTATTAGCTTTGTAAACTGAGAACCCTAGATGCCTGTTGAAGAATGGCTCCATATTTTTACTGATAGATCCCTATTGACTAACCAAAATGGAGCTAATGCTACAGCTAAATACAAACAAACTTTTTTCATTTTACAAATTCTTAGGTTATAGCTTTTCAAATTTTAATGCAGCAATTGAAGCAATCTGTATAACATTTCTTAAATTTTTAAAATCAACTTTCTTAGTGTCAACAAGCATTTAAACTCTCTGATTCTAGAGCATCAAAGCATGTATTCCATAATTTCTTATGAGTTAATGTTGAGTGATGTATCACCACTTGTTTACTGCCAATCTGGAAGAAAATGTGTACAGAATAACCTCAAAGCTATGTCATCCTCTACCATAACATTGTATCATACCACATTGTAAAACAAGCAATGTACTTATGTATAGAAATTGTTCTTTCACACTGTGTGTAAGACATAAGTTGGAAATGAAGAATTAGACTAGTAGAGCAACATTAGGGAAGTCTCCAATGTATATAGATCAGATGAGATAGATTCATGGTTCCATGCTTGGAGGAGGATATGGTTGCTCAGTTGGTTAAAGCATCAGCCTGAAAAGCTGAAGATTACGTCGTTCAAACTGCAGTAATGACCCAAATTTTTAAAATGTGATTCTTCATTTCCAGACAATGGACTTTTTGATCTCTTAAAGTATGAAATAAAGTTTTACCATGACAAGGCATCATACTACACTGTGAAACATATGATGGGCTTTTTGGTAACTTTAAGTATGAAGTTAATTACTCATCCTACATTCCTGCTCTGGCACCATATGACTTGCTGTTCCCAACCATCAAGAAGAAAATGCATAGATTGTCCTTTAACACTGCAATTAAGCTGCAATTAAGGCCTTCAATAAATTGTTGTCTGAAGTGCTTCTTGAAAGAAGAAAATGCGTAGGTAATGGTTCCATTGAATGGACAAGTGCATAAGAATTAAAGGGGAAATATTTTAAGAACCAATGGAACTAAAAGCAGGAATAGTTTTTTGTTGTACATATCAATTTGCAGAAACTTGTAATCCTGCATGTGGCTTTTGCACTTGAATGTTCACACTTAATGATTGCTCATAAAATTAATTTTGGTATTGCTGTTTTACTTTATTTATGCTATCATGGCATGATTCCACACTTTTACTTGTTGCACATTTTTCACAGTTTTTGCTTGTCTGTAAATTTATATGAGTATTTTGTGAAATGCAAAAGCTATCTGTATAATTCTTTAGTGCAGTAATCTATTGAAGAACCACTTTGCTACATTATAGGCATCCAGTGCTCTGACAAGCTAAAGATTAAGCAGTTGTTAAAATAAGCCTATACCTTAGTAATAGCAAACTTTAGGCTTATTTAGACACAACAAATGGCCATATATATGTGACGTATACTTTAATCACTACAATTTATAACATTTTATGATTGTGTATCAACAGTGATTTTGTAATTGCAGCCGAAATGATGACGATGGCAAGGAATCATGGAGATCGCAAAAAGATGATCGATCCTGGAGAAATAAAGATGATGGAAATAATAACTGGAGAGAGGATCAGGATAAAGGAAGAAGAGGTGGAAAATGGGGAGGTCGCAATGAAACAGAGCGAGAGCATAAGCCATGGAGGGAGAATGCTAGTGGTGAGCACATCGAAATAAAACTATTAGCAATTAAATATGCCTGCCACAGATAACATTGAGCAGACTCATTGATGTGGCTCTGCATTTCGGCTTGTAATAAAGCTTTCAAATGTAAATTTTCTACCATTACTTTATAAATGAAAAATATGCAGAACATCATTATTAAGAGGAATTTAAAAAAACTCTTGATGGAAGATGTTACAGTAGTTTGTAATGAAAACACAATTAAAAAACTCAATGAAAAAATCATTACTAGTTCACAAATTTACTTCACTTCTTTACTAAAAAGTTGCTTGTCAATACGAGGCTGGGAATGAAAAGTAATAGGGTTGAAAGAAGAGGTTTAAGTTTTGTCACTTTTTTATTGTTCCTGTCTAACAGCAGCCATTTCTGTCATCCCCTTTTTATTGTAACACTTTCTGTGTACCTCCTCCTCTTCCTCTTCCTTCTCCTCCTCCTCCTCCTCCTCCTTCTTACCATTTGCTGTATCCCTTTTGTAGTGGTCAGTAGCATCTTTTGTCTAAAGGGTAGTGAGAAGGTAAATAATATGTGTGATAGAAATGATACAGTGTTTATAGTGCAGGAGAATCAGTTTTCTCCTGTCACCTATTTGTACTGTATTTCCAAGCACAAAAGGGGCTTAGCTCAAATATTGAATAAGACAAACTAACATTAGTCAAAGAGGTAAGGCTAATGGCTTATAGATACTTCCTGATCAGTTCGAATAGTCAACACAAAATGGTGTTTTGCTGCCTACTCTATCAGCATAAAACATTGAAAATATAGTATTTTAATCAGGTTAGTTATGCAGTGTAAACGTTATGCAGTTTTTTTCTGTTATAACGTTTTGTATTGTTACAAAAATTAATTTCCATTTCTGCAGATTTCCATTTTATATGAGGTCTATTTTGGAATGGTTTTATGTACTATCTTTTAATGTTGAAAATTGTGATTTTTTACTATAATGATCTGACATCTCACTGTTTGTGATTTTAATGCTAAATTTAAATATGAAGTGATTATTATAAGTTGATCAACTGCAGATTTATAGGTTTGTGTTACCCTAGTGGCATGTCTACTATAGCTTTCGTACCATAAATTCATTAAGCTTCCTTTATCTGGGTTTTTTCTTAAATGATTAATAATTTTATCTCCAATTACAAAAACATTTGTTCATCTCTTACAGTAGTAATCTAAAATAATTTCTAACCTATCTAATTTATCTGAATATTATTACTTTGATTTTATATATGTACACTTATATACATAAAGTTATATTACCTACTTACATGCAATACTTTTACACCAGTCACTCAGGTATATGACCTCAAATGCTCTCAAGAGCTAAATAGTCAAATATAGGAATTGTTTTTGTCCTAATGTCATGTTTTACAATTATAGAACCCTATTATCTTTCCCCTTCTAACTTTTAAATAATTTTTAGTATCCATTTAAATTATATAACTGAATTTCAAGCCAGTGCTCAGGTACATTAATTTTCTTTAAATTGTTGTTCGGAAGCACATTTAAATTAGTTTTCTTATTGCGTATACTTATAATATGTTAATGAAAAATTGTTAACTCAAATTTATTAACAGCATTGATATTTTAAATATTAATTCAATTTGGAATCAAACAGAGTCAAACATGCATTAATAATCTCTTCCGAGTGGAAATAATTAGAACACTCTTTATGGTTTCACTTACATAGATTTACTCAGGACAAGTTTTGTGGAACAATTGTCCACATCCTCAGTTGTTAAATGACTGTTGGATCATTTGTAGAAGTTGGGTAGGTAGATATCTGGGTGACTGGTGGTCTTGTTATAAACTTGAATAAAGAGCTGTCTGCTTCTGGGATGTTATCATAAACACTATGTTTAGCATCAATTTATATGTTATTGAGTACATATGTTACACTTTGTTGTTGGTCTTGGTGATCTAGTGGTAACCATACGTGTCTCGTAGACCCAAGATAGCAGTTTCAACCCAGCCAGGGTTAATGTTTTTTGTTTTTAAGTATAGTTCCTTCAAAAGGGAAGTAAAACCAAGGGTCCCATATCAAGCCTGAGAGCAAAGACCTTTAAGCAAAATTTATCAGTCATTTCACTCCCTGAATTGTTTGGGATGTTGATGACCTGAGAAATTAAAGAGCATCCACAAATAAAACAAAACAACAAAAATCAAAATGTTTGTCACTTTCTTTGAAAAAAATAATTAACTGACATTTGCTTCCTTCCTGCTTTTCTTTTCATGCGAAACAAATTATTCACATTCAAGCACTGTTACTCACTATTGCCCATACCATCATTTTCATGTGCATAGAATACACTTGTAATTTCACTTCCTCAGAGCTTCGGCAAATATCAGCATGGCTTTGGCTGTTGCATAATCTTCTCTGCCTCAATCCCCTCCCCCATATCAAAAACACTTGCACTCCTACCACTTCATCAACATTTGAACAGCACATGTGAAAGTGTCCTCGTAGGTGTCAGTGCCTAGTAGGTGTCAAAACTGATGGCAATGGCAACTCTGGCCCATTCTTCGCATCAGCAGCAGCATTAGCAACTTCATTCTGCCACTCCAAAAGTATCAGCAACTGCAGAAAGTTCAAATCACCCTTTCTCGGATTAAGCATGACATGAACTCTACATGCGATGATCACTGCTTCACTATTCTAATTTGAAAACTCGTTCGGGAATAGAATTTCTTTGGGACTGAACTTTTTAATGACTAATGCAGAAAATGAACTTTGAAAAACTAGGATTGTGGGTTTTATTTACATAATATGTAAGTTAAAACTTTTGGACCGTATAAATTCGGGAGAACAAATGGTTTCGGGAACAATTGATTGAGACTCCTGTAATAGTATATTTTTCAATCATTATCATATGTTCCTTCACTATATTTTTCTTCTTCATTCAAAATTGCTTCTATTTCTGCACTACTCAAAACGTACTCATAATGCAATTCTATGACACGCTGAGCAATAAACCGTAATAATGGCTAACAAATAAGAAGGAAATGTAATTTTCATTGTTACACATGTTTCATATAACTGATGTTATATGAAACATGTCAAAGTAACGATCAGCATTACTACTACTTTCATAGTGTTAATTCAAAGAATAAAGTCAATTTTGAATGGAGTCATATAGACCCCAATGGTACTCAGTGCAAAAATATTGAATACATCTTAATGTGTTGAAAATATAAAAATTTATAAAACATCATTGGATACAGTTGACTCGGAGAGATAAAATCTAAATTTTGAAAAAAACTGTTTTAAAAACAGCGGAGATTTTTATTTCAAATTTGCTTTTGGGGCTATATTGACCCTAGTGGTGCTAGGGAGGTTAACCAATTACTGAATTTGAATGCTAGCGTGTTTCCTTCCAACATGAACATAAGAATTGTGTTTGTAGATAAAGTAATCATTGTTAAAATATGGCCTCCAGTCCCCACTTGCTTTTATAAGGTTCGCCATTTCAGCAACTTTTTTTAAAAGGGTAAAGAATACATTTTTGCAAATATGGAATTGCTGACTTTCTGACAGTAATCCTAGTGTAAAGTCATGATTCTTAAAATAAAATACAGAAAGAATGCTTTGCGTTTGTTTACAATAATTTAGGTAGTGAATCTGGTGGACAGTATAAAAGGAAACAATGGGCTCGAGATGAAGATCGAGGAGGGTATGTTGGAGGTGGTGGCAGTCGTCGAAATGCAGAAGATGGTGAGAGCTATAACAACAGAAGAAATGAGGACAGGCGAAGAAATATAGATGATAACAGAAGAGATGAGGATAGGCGCAAGAGATTTAATAATGAAGACTCCAGGAGAGGCAGGGATTCAGATTACAGATGGCAGAATGCAGATAGCAGTAGCTTTGATAATAATTCAAGAGTGGGAAGAAAACCATGGAACAGTGCAGACAGTGAGTAGTAACCTGTATTTTTTTTCTTTCTTCATTTTACTTTATGAGCTTTCCTTTTAGGAAGGGATTTTTTCTTATTCCTCATCATATTGATGCTAATAATGAAGTCTTTAAGGTACTGTAAACTGAAAATATACTGGTTCCTAAATGTTTGATTTCTTATGAAGGGCATTCTAAAAGTTCTCGGCCTGACCAAGAAAACACAAGATTTAAAATAAATAAGAAGTGTTCAACTGTGAAAAATCAAAGTCTGTCTCGGCTTCAATCTTGTCATTTAATGTGAATCTTGTCCACCCAACCATTTCTCATATTTGGGAACAAAAGGTAATCTCTGGAAGCCAAATCTGGAAAATATGATGGATGTGGAAGCACTTGGAAGTGAAGGTCATGCAGTTTTCCAGCACATCCCACATTTGTGAAGACAGAAAACTTTCTTTTTGCAAGGTATGGACATTTAGACTGAATAGCTTCCTTCATTTGGTCATAGCTAAGCATAATATCCTGTGGTGATAGCTCTGCTCTTCTGGAGGTAGTCTATGAGCACCACACCATGAGAATTCCAGAAAACCATAGCCATAATTTTTCACCTGTTGCCACCCGCTGGTGGACAGCTCCTTCATTTCTAGCATGTAATGATGAATTCATGTTTCATCTACTGCTATGAAACTCGGAGAAACTTGCTGAAATTGCATTTAAGCGAGTCTAAACACACTTGCAAAATGTTCATTCAAATGCATTTTTGGTCCATTGTTAACAAATGTGGCCCTTTGAGCAGATAGTTTTCTCATACCCAAAATTTTGTGTAAAATGCAGTGGACATGGCCTATCAAGGTCTTTGCAATGTATTCCTGTATCATCATTTGAGTATAACATTGGGAATTTTTGTCACAATCACATCAATCGTAGCAGTTTTGAAATGCCCTGAGTGTTCATTTTGAATGGATGTACAACCATAATTAAATTCAGCAGCCGGCTTTGTAAGTGTTGAAAACGAACGGGAAGAAACCTTTAATGTGGAATCTAACTCCTTTTGTTGGGGAGGCTAAATAATTGACATTATTTATTATTATTTAGCCTCCCTGCTAAATAATGTCAATTTCAGATCAAGAATTTGACTATGGGCTTGTCTGTTAAACCATTTATTAAATATTTGTGTTCTTTCCAATTTTTTTTTTTCCTTTTATTCTTCTTCTTTGTCTCCTCCTCCTTCCCCCTACTCTATCTCTCTTTTTTATCCAAAGATTTATTATGTTGCAACATGCTGACTTTGAGAACTATTTTTTTTTTTTAAATTTGATTTTAAATCCATAATCCAAAGATTTATTATGTTGCAGCACACTATTGCCTACCTTATATTCCATGTTTTTAAGTTTGATCCAGGTCGTTTAGTTCCAACAGGCTTGAAGGCTGATGTAATTTCAATTTTAAAATATTCAGGAATCAACACATGAAAACTAGTATAAAATCTGCAGTAGTTAAAATATTTTAAAATGCTGAAAACATTTCTGTGGCTTCACTTCGAATGAACAAGGAAGCACTCTGAGTTAAAAACATTTAAAATATTGATAACAGTCATGAAATACTCTTAAGGTTTCACTCTCAAAATTAAGAAGTTCAGGACATGTTTCGTGAGACAAAAATTAAAAGATTCCTAAAACAAAAGGAAAATAAACAAATTACCACTTTGACTGCCTAATCAAAAGAAAAAAATTACAAAAAATTCACTTACTGCCTACAAACCAAGAGTAAATTTCAAAAAAATTTCAAACAGTACAGCATTACATCGGCATCTCAGAACAGATACAGTGTTGGCAAATTATTGAAGTTAAATAAAGCAGATTCAAAACCCAAAGAAGAAAAATCAGGTATATACCAGATCAATTAAGACTGTGAAAAAATATACATAGGCAAGACCAAGAGAAATAATAGGCATCAAATTGAAGGAACACTGGAGAAATATTCGTTACAAACAAATAGAAAAATCAGCCTTAGCAGCACATTTCTGGAATGATAATCATGAATTAGAAAAAGATATCTCTTATTAAAAGCTGTTAAACATCCCAAGGAACTTGCCATATGAGAAAAGATTTTCATAAAGAAATATGAACATAAACTAATGAATTTCAATATTTCAGAAATAGACAACATTTAGCTCAAGTTCATTAACAGACCACCAGATTCACCACAATCGCCTTCCTTTCCTACCTATTATGATCCACCATGCACCAGTCGTTTAACGTTGACAATGTGAGTGAAGTTCTCTGCAAACATGTCCTGAATTTTTTAATTTTGAGAGTGAAATGAGTGTTTTATCATTGTATCAATATTTAAATGTTTTTAACTCAGAGTGCTTCCTTGTTCATTGGAAATGAAACCACAGAAAAGTTTTGAGCATTTTAAAATATTTTATATACTGGAGATCTTGGCCATTTCTTTTTGTATCTTCCATCTCATGCTTTATATTTATAGTTCTTGTATAATGGTTTCCATTTTTGGTCCTAATATTATTTGCCACAACAACCATTTAATTTAGAATGTACATATCAATATTATTTCTTTTTTGCTTATGTAACTATTATGGATCTTATACTTTAAATTTGTTTTGCTACAACTATGTAACATTGCTTTTTGAAACTTTTCTTTTCCATTTCAGGTAATTATAATCAGTTTAGTAAGCAGAATAATGGCCTGTTTGGGGTAAGTGAGTGCAATCTCTCATGTTAATTATTTGAATTAAAATGTGAAGAAATTATAGAATGTGAATAACTGTTATTTACTTAATCTCTAAATACCTATTAATATATGAAAAACACAGAGTAAGTAAAATTCAAAGAAAGAAAAGAGAAAATTTAGTGGATGTAAATAACACCATTTATCTTGAAATACTAATTTAAACTTGTATAGTGAAGCTAATCACATTATTAACATCATTGTATGATTGAGTCAAACTACACACTCTTATTAGCTGCACTTGTTTTAATGTAGAACATGTTTTGCAGACCATTTCCGCATCCTCAGCTAAATATCAGCTGCTGGTATATAGAAATACATAAATTGTTTAGTGAAATAGCTGGAAAAAGATTCTTGGTATTTTATATATATCAATAAAAAAATAAATGGCAAAGAGAAAAATAAATTGATAAATCAAACAAAGACCAAAGAGAGAGTAGGGTGAGAGTAGGTGTATGGAAATTTAAAGGAATAAGGGAAGTTTTTCCTCAAATCAATGTGGAGGAAAGGAAGATATAAACATACAATGTTTGAGTGTAGAGGATGGGACTCTGGAGGAAAGAGTTTATAAATGAGAAATTGTTGAAATTAGATAGAAAGATAACTTTAATGAAAAACTTCAGTAAGATGCAGGAATGTTGGAGAGTTCTCCAGTAAACTTAATTGACTGTGGAATACTGCAGCATAAAAATGTTAAGTTAGTAAGTTAAAATGTTGAAAATTTGGTAAATTTGAGACCCCCCCTTTTATTTTAATTTTTTAAAATTTTTTTTATTTATTTATTTTTTTTTTTTCTTTCTTTTGTCAAAGGAACCACTTCAGAATGCTGAAGAGGAGTGGGATGATGATACCACTACTAGTGTTAGAGCTGGTACTACAATAAAGCCTCCCAGCATCAGAATTGGAGAGACGAAGACTGTTGAAATTGTGTTTTCTACTAATCCGCAGGATTTCTATGTACAGGTACTAAATAGTTACTCTTTTTGTTTCTATGAACTTTATAGGCTCTCATTTGTTTTGTATTCAGAAGTACAGTATGAATGAAATTATTTGAACAAATAACATTACAATTCAAGTTACATTTTTTTCCTCCCAACTTTTATAGCTAGTTTCATAACTTCCTAAATTACATCACTTAAGACATTATACATTTTCAGTACAATTTCCTTTTTTACTTATTTAACTAATTCCTGAACCCTTGTCTTCGGCTGATCAGCAGTTTCTTATTCGAATATCTGAAAGACTGATCTCATTATTTTATTAAAATTGAAATTTATTACAAATATAAACTACATTTCTACATACAAAATATTTATAACGAAGTTATAAAAGCCAATTAAAATATAACAAATAGGATCAGTGCCTTCAGCACAGAAGTATAGTAATACAAACTTTATCAATAATCTTAGTACTATTACTATGAGGTATGATCAGCTGAAACCTGCCCAGTCCCCATTGCTTGCTCAGCTGCGTGTATAAGCAGCAATAGTAGCAAATGGAGAAAGAGGCAACATATGTAATCATACCCTGGTAGGAGGTGGAGTTGACTTGTATCATTCCGCTGTGTAGGCACTTCAAATATGGTGATTCCAAACCTGTAAAATTGGATCAATTTTTGACAACAAAGGGCTATCATCTTAGTAAATCATCAGTACAATGAATACAGAGGATGATTATAGAAGTTGAAAATTACCCCAAAACTATATCAGATTACGGTATCACAATTTATTAATACAAAATGAATTCCCAAAATTGACAACCTTTGCAAAATCAGCTGATACTTTTCCAATGTATGGTGAGAAATGTGTATCAAAGAAACTGTGAATGATTGGGTATGCATGTTTCGGTCAGGATGTCAGCAAATGGTCGATCTTCCATGCTCTGTGAAGAAGAAATTGTACCAAAAATGCTGTTTTCAATGAACTTTGACTTTATGCCCTGTGAAGAAGAAATTGTATTAAAAATGTTGTTTACAATGAACTTTGCCATTGCTGACTGATGGGTTTTGTCTACAATGCCTGTTGCTGTGATGAGGATAACGGTGATGACTTCTTCCTGTACATAGTGATCCTACAGCCCTGATCTATCACCTAGCAACTTTCATTTGTTCCCAACTCTCAGGAAATTTCTGAAGGGTAGATGCTTCCATAATGAAGATGGAGTCAAAGCTGTGGTGCGAAATTGGTTCACACAAAACTTGCAGTCTTTATTTTCAGGCAATATTGGATACTGGGTGAAGCAATGGGATATGTCCTAAACTTAGGTATTCATTTTTTTACACTGAACTCCATTTACTTACATAAAATAACATGCGTTTCAGGAGAATCTCTCCCATCTTCAGTTGCTCATTGAACCGCCATTACTCAAAACGATGGCTACACACCCGGAAGTTCCTGTGTCTGTTGGCTGAAGTTGGAAATGACTGAATTCATCCATAGGAGGAAACTAGAAGTTCATTAGGTTTTCAATATTTTTTAATATGAAAATTGTTTCCCAAGTGGATAACTCCATTGGGTTGTGAAGATGTTTCAGCAATTTAATTTCCAGTTTTATTTCATGGTTTTTGGTCCAAAAGTGAGTTGCTTACTGCTGACTTATCAACCTACTAAAAACTAAGATTCCTAAAGTGTTCTTTTCTCCAAATTCCATTATTTCTTTTTTAAATTTTCACCGATAACTCATATAAGTTCCTTTTTCAGCTAGAGCTACACTGGAGTAGTAATGTATGTAGATTTGTAAGTAAAATTCAGTTCATTTCTACTCATGTTGTTCTTTCTCTTTTGTTTAGGTTACAGACTCTTCAGAATTACTTTCCTTAATGGATGAGATAGCAAAGGTTTATGATTCTGCAGCTGCAGTGAATGCAGAGAATCTGAAAAGTGGCAGTGCTTGTATAGCTCAATACGCAGAAGATGAGACATGGTACCGTGCTATCATAGAAAGTGTTAGTAGTAATTTAGCTCTTGTTTTCTTTTGTGATTATGGAAACAAGGAGAATGTGCCACTGACAAATGTAAAGGAAATTAAAAATGAACATGTTCAGCTTCCTGCCCAAGGAATTTCATGCAGTTTGCTGGCAGCAAAACCTCAGAATCTGTCTTGGTCATCAAGTGAAATTGATTGTTTCACAGGTGCAACAGATGGAAAAACCTTTGAAGCAAAGTTTGTTAAAGAAAACAGTGGCAGGTTTGAAGTAATTCTGACGGATGTGGAAAGCAGTAAAGAAGTTAATTTGCAATTTGGTGCCATTCCTGAAGAATTAGAGCCTAAGGCTATCAGAAAGGAGTCATTGTTTGAGATTTTTACTGCACCTAAAGAAATACAGCAGATTATTGAACTGGGTGACAAATACTCATATCAGTCATTCTTTCCAGAATCTATCTATCAAGTTTGCATTTCATGGTTTATTGATCCTGGACAGTTCTACTGTAGGTTAAAGTCACCAAATGTAGCTATGAATGATATGATGGCCTCTATTCAAGAAGCATATTGTTCAAAATCACCAACATCCCGTCCATTCCATGTAGGTTTGCCTGTGATAGCCAGGTATAGAGCAGACAGTGTTCTGTACCGTGCAGAAGTAAAGGAGATAGTGGACTCAGTGTCGGTCATTGTAAACTTTGTTGACTTCGGTAACTGTGATAGTGTAATGAACAACTGTGTTTGGGACATGGAAGCCAGATTTATGAACCTTCCCAAGCAAGCTTTCCTTTGTGCTTTACACAGGGTGAAGCCTGTTGATGCAGATTGGTCACAGAGTGACACTGTTAAGTTCTTTGAAGCTGAAGAATATCAGTGCACATTCCATAGACTTGTAGAAGAAAAGTTTGAAGTAACTCTTGTTCACAGTGGGAAGAGTGTTGCTGATAATCTGGTAGAGGCAGGCTTAGCCAAAGAGGAGACGCTAGAAGAAGCAGGTACAATGCCAGTAGGTGAGTTTGTATAGCACAGTAACTAATTTTACAAATTGTAATAAACTTTTATAAAAGATTGCTAATAGAGGATGGTAAAATTGTGCCTTTGCAGTAGATATATTAATTTGCAATAGGACCCCCTTTTTCAACACACAGGTTTTATTCTTACCAGACCTTTCATAATTGTGTTGCCTTATTTTTACCCTTTGTCCATAAGCTTGCAGTGTCCTCAAGAAAAAAGATTTCAGATGTAAACTTTGTACCATCATCATCTACAAACTTCTGAATCCTGCAAATATTCTTTCAAAAGTCCAAACATGTGAAACTCTAATGGTACAAAGTCTGTGTTGTATGTTTCAACATTTCAAATTTCAGAACATTTAGTAAAACCACTGTATGTGCAGCCATATATAAACAGGAATCGTCACAAAGCAGTACCATTCCTTTTAAGTAAAGTTACCTGCATTTATATTGCAGGCTTAACTTATTTAACAATTGCCTCCTATATTGAGCACTAGGCCTGGGAGTGCATCAGTATAGATATGTACATTGACATCCAAAAAGGTCATCAGCTTGATTTTCCCAGCAGAAGCCTGTGCCTTGAATTTTTTTCTTGACTGGAGATGAGCACTCTTGCATATTCCCACTAATGATAGTGATATTAATAAAAATATACAAAATTAATAATAAAATATGATTAGGACAATAGTAATAACAATCATAATAATAGGAATAGTAACAGTAATAACATATTATAAAAATGAAATTGTCTTCCATCTCTTCATTTCCATGTGGAATTGTAAGTCATACTTGTTTTCTGAAATGCTACTTAAATATAAAGATATAAATGTTTTCCCAGACGGTGAGTTCTGTTTTCCCTGGGAAAACATATCTGGAAGAACAAATGTAGCGTTTTCAACTTTGAAATCCCACCAAGTGACATCTTAATACAGAAGTTCATCCAACCGCCACCAGAGACAAGCCAAACCACCACGAAGAATAAGGTCGGCAGTTGAACTGGAACTGAAGATGGGAGCGATTAGCTCCAGAAACTTAGTTTTCCTCTTTTAAAAACTATTGGTGATGTAAGTGTTACAAAGTCGACTTAGTTTATTCTAAACTTATATTAAACATCACTGTTACAAAGGTTCACCATATTTAACAGTATTACAAGTTCAAACCATTATACATATTGTTGAGCTTTCAGGGCATTTACTTTGAATTACCAATGTAGCAAGTAAAATAATATCATAGCAGTCAATCTGATCGCAAGGCATTTCTAAGTATAAATACCGATAAGCGTGAAAGTAATTTATAAAAATAAATATTTCAGTATCTACATGAACCAGGAAATGACTTGGGAAAAGTCATAAACTCACAATGACGTACAGTGAAAACTGTTAGAGTAATAATGCATTTAAATTTAAAAGCAATCAAAATGGTTGCATTGGCAGTTCTAGTGTTAATTGTATCTTTCCATTCTAAATAAGATAAGCCATGGCATGTTCATTTATGTTCTTCAAAGAGAGCAAGTTCTTTTCCTTTGTGGTGGTAGCTGATTGCAAAGAATAAACTCTCTTCGTTGTGTCTGTGCGCAAAATATCCTTGCATTGGGAAGCAGTGCACTAATATTGGTAGTTTCTGTAGTACATACCCCAATATCTATCAAGTTAATTTTTATTTATTTCATTTTCGTATTTTTATGGTATGTGTGAGAATGAACTAGACAGTGTGTGGCTTTGGACATTATCATTCTAGTCCAAGTGCGAGTACATTGGGAATATTTTCATTCCAATTAATACTACTTCCAGTAAGAGAGCTGCATGCAGTATCCAGCGTCTATATCACTTAAGATGGCATATCATTTTTCTAGCTTATGTTGTATTCTAAATTTGTTTTTCATGTTTACAAAATTAATGAAAATTGAATATTTTAACATGGAAACTATCGACTAACAGGCACTACTGTAGTTTAAAATATGAATATGTTTCAGTATATTTATACTGTTTTTTAGAATTGTGAAAAATGCATACTTAAATTGTATTTTACATTTATTATTTTGTAGTTATTTACTGAAAGTAGAAACCATGCCATCATTTGTTTGTGTTCGCTCACAGTGCAACAACTCATACATAGGCCAACGTGCGATCAGTAAAATGACACATATTCCAATGAATCAGAAAACCAGACAGCTGAATTACTGGATTAATTTGGCAATTCAAAATTGGGAATCTGGTGTAAGATATCGCTTAATAACTCCATTAGAATGGCACTGTTTCATCATCTGAGGCAATGTAGACAGCTTTTTCCCCCCTTTGTTGAGCCAAGTGCAATATGAATAAGATTCAGATCAATTTTACTATTAGAATAATTTGCCTTGATTTTTATGCCCATGTTCCTGTTATTGCTAGTATTATTTATTTTAATATTTTCTCATCTACTTTATCCATCCCCCAAATTCCTACCACAGATTGACTCATTATTATTGCAATTCCTCTTCACCTCATTGAAGTTAAATTGTTTATTTTTTGTGAGACACAAACACTTCTGTCAGAAAAATGATTAATGCTACTCACTTGTATCTATTTAACAGACTAAGTTCGATACAGGATTGTTGTTTGCAGGCAGGGGGGAATGTGTATAATGCTGCAGCCTTCCAGTCCTCTTGCTTGCCTGTCATTGAAAAAACATAAAGATATAAAGAACAGGTAAAAAAGGTACACATTTTTACAATCAGATCACTTGACAGTTCTGTTTAAATTGACTGCTAACAAATGAGAACTACTGTAAATGTTTACAGTCTCATGAAATTAACTGGAACAAGGAAATAACATATATATTGTATAAATTTTGCAATTATTCACTTATAATACATACCTTTAATCTTTGCTAATTGCTAGTAGCTAATCCCTTTTGTTTCATAAGTTACCCTATACAATTTGCATAGATTCCACAAGCTTTGAGCACTTATTTAACTTCATCATCATGAAGCCACACCTTAACTAGAGACTCTATCTTTTGTGGGACAATCAAGTTTTGAGAGTCTCCTTTTACAAATAACCCACAATTTTTCTGTTGGATTAATGTCACAGGAGTTTCCTGGCCACATAAATATTGTTCTTACAGAAGAATTTTTTCACTTTGTTTGAAGTATGGCAAGGCATCAAATCTTGTTGGAAAATTCCATCACCACGTCATCATCTGGAACCTTTTCTGCAACTCTCCAACAGCTCTCCTTTCCAGATTTCATCATCCTTTCAACTGATACTATGGGTCCTGGCCCTTCATGTATGAAACATCCCCAAAACATCTATTTCACGGGTTTTATGGAACCACCATTACTCAACACCCGGATGTTGCAAATGTGCTGAAGTTGTTGCCTCACATGTGCTCAGCTGTCAAAGTACTTAGGCCTGGAATGTTTCCTTCCTTAAAAAAAAAAATCCTTTCCCAATATATCATTTCATCTCATGTATCATCAGTGTTCATCGCCTGTGGTGCCTCAGTAGTAAAAACGGGCATTAAACACTAATCAAAAAAAGAAGCAGCTCTCAAAGTGACTCTTGTCAGAGAAAAGGTCTTTTTTCCAGTATTCTGTTATTCAATTCTGATGACTACGTGCCCACAAGAGATGTTTCCTGCACATTTCTCCTGTTAGAAGACATTTCTTTACAGGTTTACAGGCTTTCCTTCCAACTGCCAGAAGTCCACAACAAACATTAGAAACATGCAGATTCCCCTTTCCCCCAATTTGCAGCAAAGTCTGCAGCAGTGAGCCTGGGATTCGATTTACTTCTTCTGAGAAGAAAATGTTCACCACTTGGCATTTTTTCTTTTTCCTGCCACAGTTTTCCTTTTTCATTGATGAAATTGAGTTGGTCTGTTTGTGCTGCTGAATAATTCTAATTACAGTGCCTACATAGACACCAAACTTAGTAGCTAACTCTCTTTGTGTCATGGAAGTATTCTGATATAATGCTACATTCACACCACTCTTCCTGGGAGTCTTAAACATTAAAGACATAGATATTACTAATTGCACAAGGAAACCTCAAATTTCTTAAAAGTGAATACATTGAAATGAAAACACTTTTATCCTAAAATAATCATCACACAATGAACAATAGTGCAAAGAATGCATAGAGAGTGCAGGATTTGAGAATAGGCAATATTTAGCACACTGTTGCCAACCATTTGGAAAACTGTGAAAAACATTATCTTGTTTCGATTAATCTGCACAGGACTGTACTTCTAAGCAATAATATCATTTTACCGACATTCCAGTAAAATTATATTCTTATTGCTTAAAAGTAAACATAGTAGTAACTAGAAATGTTAATTGGAACTGATAGAGTGAAGCTAATTGTATATAGATCATTGTATGATTGAATTGAGCTACACACTCTTATTGCTGCACTTGTTTTTTAATATGTAGTACTTGATTCATGAACCCTTTCTTCACACCATCAGCTATCCATCAACTGGTAGTTAATGATGCAAGCAGAGGGTTCGTGAAACTAGTATACATATTACAAACAAGTGGAGCAATAAGAGTGTGTAGTTAGACTCAATCATACAATGATCTTAATTTATAGTTTTCATTTTTTAGTAGCCATAGTAGCCAATCTAATTCAGAATTGTCAAGTGATACCTTATAGTGATCTGACTGTAAAATGTTTATCTTTTCAGACAATATTGAAAATGTTAACTGTTAACTTAGCAATGCAAGTAAATTCATGCCTGTCATTGAAAAAAATAAGGATATAAAACACAGTAATGAATAAACTGAAGAGACTGCAGAAACCAAATACAAAAATGTATTTTATTTGCTGAATTTTTGGATTATATGACTTGCATTGATGTAATTCTAAACTAATGAAATTTTGGTAAATTTGTAACACATTGTACTAATCCTTGACCACTGCAAATCAAGCTAAATTTGTAAAAAATTTTAATGGTAATGTTCCAATAAAGTACCAATATCATTAAGATTTTGCTGTTTTAAAAATGACTCTTTCATGAACTGTACTTCTATTAGGTGCATCTCCTGGTATTCTGAATTCCAAAATATTATCTTCAGGTTAAATCAATAATTTTAGTGATTCAAATCCCTTTATTAAAGAATTCATTTATGAAATCCCTACAGCATTGAAGCTGGCTCATCTTTAAGTTACAACAAATGAAAAGTCTTTTTGTTCTATACTAAATTTTTGAACCATGACTTTAATACTGTGCATGCACACACACATTATATACCTCACCATTTCATTACTGGACCTGTCACTTTCCAAATGTGGGCTGTTGACTTAATGTGCCATCATCACTATGCTAACAGAGAGCTCAGGTAAATGATGGTATGATATAATGTTTTAAAGCTATTATTTAGAATACATTTTAAATGATTCAGTTTAAAATAAAATTTCACTAATGTTACTTTATTTGCTAACTTTCCTGTGCATGTTTTCAGATGAAGAACCTGTAGAAATGAGTCTTCTCCCTGGTCAAACTCTGGCTGTACATGTCACATTTGTGGAAAGTGCATCAAAATTCTTCATACATTTGAATCCAGCCTATGTGCAGAACATTCAAACAGTGGTTAATCAGCTTGCAGAGAATCCCGAGGTTTGTTCTTTTTCTTATAAATAAGAAATTAAAATGCTCTTTAATTAAAATTAAGAAGAATGAGTAATTCTAGAAGATAGTCAAGATTCTCCTCCTACTGGGAATTTTTTGACATTAGAGTGTTCTGCAGAGAATTGATCTAAATAACTTTTACTTTTTGCCCCCTGCAAGAATACAAGACAATATGTTTATTATTATTATTTTTATTATTTATTAATTATTGCTGAGACATGGACAATAAGTCATTCATAGCTCAGCCTTTTTTTGTAAATACAGGATTCAGTGGAAATGGCTAGACCTTGCTAAAGGTTATACTGATAGATCTCTTCTTTATGATTGCACAGTGAACAGAGAGGTGAAATAACTGAGCAATGCAAATCTCTCAATGTTTGGGACCTATGTACTAAAACAGCACTAGAAAATAACGAAAGTGCTTCGTTGCCTCATAAGGGCAGTCATTCTCACTGCTTGTAAAACTAAAAATGAAATATTTGCATTCCATGAAACTCTTGAATAGCATATATACTTCAAAAGTCAAAATACAAAGCTGTATTACATTCATATGGACATTTAAAAATGTTATACATTTTATAAATACATGTGTTCAGTAATCTCATGTGTATAACACAATATTTAAGGTACTATACAGAGTAATTCAGAATAAATGTGACAAACCCCCACATAATGCAGATCCCTACAAATGAAACACAACGGCAAGAATCCAAGCGTCTGGACTGTATCAGTACCAGAGATACAAGGAATTAATGACACGAACTACTGACTGTGGGCTGTGCAGGAGTTACAATGATTACATTTATTTGTATCATTGTGCATTGCATACTGTACCAGTTGTGGAGAATGTAATATAGTAGGTAGTAATACCTGACGTAACAAATCAAGTCGCATTGTATTTCAAATAGTACAGCACTTGTGATGGGTATTTAATGACTGCATTGACACAGGGGCCAAATTTGCAACAACAGTATATAGGGTCGTCGTAGATGTCACTCCCAACTACAACAATGATATGCTCGGCAAGCTCACAGTTTATCATAACTGGATTTTTCAGGTTGATGCTTCTGGGGTTAAAGGAGCATGAATTTCAGTATATCAAAATCACACAGGAAACTAAGTTTATTAATGTCTTGTTATTAATATACAACTACACTTTTCTGATAAAATGAGCTGTGAGAATATTATTAGATGTAGACTGAATATGAGACGAATGTTACAGAATTTATATTTCTCCTCCAACAAATGTGCTTCATAGCAATGTTCCTTTCATGTTTGTTAATACCGACAATAATCTGTTTGATTTTACTCGATACTCCACTTAAATTCTCTTTTTACCACTAATAGATATTTAAGATGCCTTATTTTATCTTTGTCCTGGAATAACTCATAAAATATATTGCTATGCTGATACTAATTCGAACTCATGACTGTTATTATGCATCAAGACTAGTAATTTGTAACTTCTTCCCAAAAAATATAACTTGCAACTTCTCCCTATGTAATATAAAATACAACTTCTCTTTATGGAGTATGAATAATGACTTCTCATGGAATACAAAACACAACTAACTAAATTATAAAATATAAACCATCACTTATTACAATGGATTATAATAATACTGTTACAATGGTATATTTTCAAAATAAGTATACTAAAGTAATTAACAAATGAAATTCGTTAATTTCTATTTAGTCGTAACAAAGCTGTTTGTCTCCTGTTTCATTCTTGGTACACATTATTGTTGGTACACTTGCCATTGGTTGATTCTCTTAATATTACAATTTTCTTGATCTGTAGATAATCTTTTCATATTCTTGGCTATATGTGTAGTCCTTTGAACCATTACATAAGTATTGTCATATTGTCAAACAAACATTAAGACATACATACATTGTAATAACCCTTATCTGATACATAAAATCATATAAATGAGCTTACTAGATTTATACGATTTAAAACATTGCCAACAAATATTTGATATTTTAATTGAAAATTAAAGCCTTTGCCTAACATAACATGTGCAAATGAAGTTATTAAATTTATATGGTTATTTATTATTTGATTATGTAAGGACTCGCTTTAACATCTCAGGTCATCAGCGTCCCATTCTATTCAGGGCGTGAAACGGCCGACAAATTTTGCTCAGAGGCCTCTTCTTTCAGGCTTGAGGTTCTTTTACGTGCCATAAATGTATGATACGGGACCCATGGCTTTACTTCACTTCCAAAGGAAGCCATACTTATGATTTTTACACCTGAAAAAAATCCATCGCTCCTGGCCGGGTTCGAACCCGGAGCCTTGGGTTTAGAGGGCAATTATGGTTACCACTACAAAACCAGGACCGACTATATATGATTAAAAACATATTTATCAATGAATGTTTTGAATTTTAAATAAAATATTATAGCCTTTATCATGCCTAATAACATACGTAAATGGATTTCTTAAATTAATAAGGCTAAATAGCTATTAATATTATATGTTTGTGTCTTTATATTGAGCACTATAGCCTTTAGCTAATATAAAAACAAATGAAAATGAATTAACATTATTAAACAAATGCTATTAATAAGTGTTTAGGGCTTTAAATCGGATATTTTCCGCTTCACACTATAACCTGGAAGATTACATCACACATACTGAATCCCACAGTACAGCTGCACAACTGTACAATACACTGTGTACACTTTTAGAAGTGTTCAAAGTGTTAACCTATTTCTAAGCATCATTTACAATGTCAACCTCTCAAAAATGCCTGGCATATGGCATAAGCATCACAGGCTGCTACTATCCTAGGCAGAAGATCTTGCACAATAGTCTCTTCATACACCTTTGTCTGCACATTGCCCCAGAAAAATAAATCCATAGGATTGAGATCAGGTTATCTGACAGGCCACACAATTGGACTGCATTTGCCTATCCAACGATCTCCAGAAGTTGCAGTAAGATTCTGCCATGCAACATGACTGTAGTGCAGGGATGCACCATCTTGCTGAAATCACATATATACATTATACATTGAGAAGTATGTTCTCAATCAGTCCAGATAATGTGTCAAACAAGAAGGGATGGTAAACAAGCCCTGATAAAGTGTGCTGGCAGAACAACAGGACCAAACAGATGGTCAGAAACAATTCCACACCACACATGTAGGGCACTTGAGGCCTACCAATATGAGAAACATGTGGTTTCTCCTCAGCCCGTACATGCTAATTGTGCACATTAAATGCATCACCCCATGTGAAGGTAGCTTCATTACTAAATAAAATCAGGCTGGTAAAATGGGGCACATCCTCAACCTGTTGTAAAACCATTCAGGGGAGTTACCCTCTGAGGATAGTTGGCTGGTGTCAACAGATGATGCAGACAAGTGAAACATGCACTACATTTAAAAAAATAAATGGGGTCTGTAGCTAGGGAATTGCCAAGTATAATCATGATGCTGAACCATGTTGGCACCAATTTTGAAGGGGGTTTTTGGTTATTGGTTTCAGCCTTTTGCTTCTGATTCACGACAAGATCTCATGGGTTTTTCACTATGCTTTGTGAACCTCAATTAAAGGACTGGAAGAGAATGTAATTTAGTTAAATTAAAAAGCAAATATAACTTTACTTGTCACATCATTGCTTATTATTTACATCCCTAATTTGCATACATGCTCAGATGATTAGAACACCTTTGCCTCTAATTATGTAAGCTGGTAGTGGGAAATGTAATTACTCTTGAACTAGGGCGCATTTTCTATCTGTACGCAAGTTTTGTGGTTCCCTCAAAACATGATAACGGTCAGCAATTCACTTACTCTCAAACTTTGTGATCTTACACTTTCTTTGCTATGTATTAATGACTTACAAGCTTGGTTGAGAAGGAAACACCAATTGTAGCTGAAATTCATTTGTCTCTATATAATGTACAAAACTTATGATGAATTATTCATGGAATGTAATCTCATTGTAAACCTCATCTGAGCAGGGATTGAGTACAGAGAAAAGAAAAGAAGCCAAGAACATTGGGGCACCTTACTGCTAACACAACAAACACATGCTCAATTGCTCTTGCTAGGGCCTCATACAAATGCTCACGGCTGATGTTACCTTAAAATAGTTCAAAATATTGTGTTCATTGATTCATACTTGTTTGCATTATGTTAATTTGGCAGTAGATCAATGCATACAGAGTCTACCAGAGTTTTTCTCTTTCCCATTCACTTTAGTTACATTATGTATAAAATGTTATTCACAATTCAAAAAAATACCAGAAATATTTGCAAATGTGTTAAAATTCTCCTACATATTTAAATGTTGTTTATATAACTGTTATAAATTGTATAAATAATTAATAATTGATCTGCAGGGCATTGCATATAAATACAGTTTCAAAATTTAAAATGATACACTCTGGGTAACTTATTTACACACTACACTTACTATATTTTCCTAAGTTGGAACAAAGTTTCAGGAACCAGCATTCCCCTCCTCAGCCATCAACCCAGTGGTTTCTGATGCTCATGTTGGTCCCTTGCAAGTTGTTGAACTGTGGTGACCTCTGGTGGATCTGAAATGAATCTAGAAAGGTGATCCCAAGACGGAAGGTCAAAATTCATAGCAATTTTATAATATTTTAAGATGAAAATATTCTCCCAGATGGCTGATTCAAATGGGTTCTTTATTTCTTTTAGAAGTTTTATCTCTGGGTTTATTTCATGATTTTGGCTCCAATAATGATGTGCCACTGCTGAGTTTTCTGTCTGTTTAAATTTGATGTTTCTAAAATGTTCTTTCTTCCAGATTGTCAGATTTCTGTTGGTTTTTCCTATGTAATTTAATTTTCAGTCTAAGCATTCTATAGGGTATATTCCTTATTTCTTTTCTATGGGTATCTTATCTTTTAATTTTGAGCTTAAGAGGTTCTTGATATTGTATCTGTTGATCGGGGCTAGCTTTATATTGAATTGTTTTAAAACCTTTTCGAATTTGTAGTGTTGTTGTGGGTTATACGTGAATTTGCAATATCTTATAGTGTCTTTGTATACTTCTAGAGTCGATGTGATCCTTTTTATTATGGCTGAGGTGTTAAAAGCCATTGTTTATGGCTGTGTTCAAAACCAAGAGAAATCTGACAATCCGGAAGAAAGAACATTTGAAAAAATCGGCAGTGGCACATCATTATTGGAGCCAAAATCATGAAATAAACCCAGAGATAAAACTTCTAAAAGAAATAAAGAACCCATTTGAATTAGCCGCCTGGGGGAATATTTTAATTTTAAAATATCATAAAATCGCTATGAATTTTGACCTTCTGCCATAGGATCGCCTTTCTAGATTCATTTCAGATCCACCAGAGGTCACCACAGTTCACACAACTTGCAAGGGACCAACACAAGCATCAGAAACCACTGGGTCAACGGCTGAGGATGGGATACTGGTACCAGAAACATTGTTCCAACTCAGGAAAATATAGTAAGTGAAGTGTGTAAATAAGTTACCCAGAGTGTATCATTTTAAATATAATAGTTTCACTGTAAACAGCTTCAAAAATTATACATATACTGTATCACAGATTATCACGTAAGTGCATCCCCAAGGGAAAACGATATGATAGTGATGATGTCAAAGAAGTGTTGCATTTCTAGTTGCAACCCAAGCAAAAACTTTTTTCCTTTCTTTCCCAAATTGAATAAAAACATTGGTGCAACAGTGTGAGAGGTGTATTGAAAATTAGAAAAATAAGGGGGGGGGGGAATGGCATATCCTTTATAGCTATAAAACAAATTCTCAAAATGTTCAATTTTCTGTCAATTTTTAAATGACCAAATACTAAGGTCCTATTGTGTTCAGTTAGAAAATGAGTGCCTTCCACATAAGTACCTTGAATGAAAGTTCAAGAATTGTGTTAGTAATTATCTTTTTTAATTTTTTGTAAACAATACCACAATTCTTTGATGTTCTTTACAGAATCTGCAACCTGTGGATGCTGAAAAGTTATGCATTGGAGACTTGTGCCTTGCCTCTCCTGATTCACTACAGTGGTATCGAGCCAGAATAGTAGATTGTGCACAAACCACTGGGGTATTTGTTTTATTTGTTGATTTTGGAGATGGAGATGAGGTTCCAGTGGACAAGGTATAAATTTATCCTGCAATTTTTTTTTAAACAAATCTTTTTCATTATGTATTTTAATATCTGAATAAGTTTTATTTATAAACTGGTATCATTTTAGTGCATCTAGTACTATATTTACTTTTACCAGATTATAAATTTTGTAAAACATTTAGTAAATAGTACGAGTTTAAACATATATTATTAGTAGAGCCCAAAAGTTCAGCATTTATTTAAAAGTGCAAACAGAAAGTAACATCACTCGTTATTAATGAAAATAGGTTTTTAAGATGCTTAATAATTTCAATTTTAAAATATTCTGGAATCAACACAGTGAAAACAAGGGTAAAATTTCCAGTAGATAAAATATTTTAAAGTCCTAAAAACATTTCTGTGGCTTCATTTTCAATGGACTGGGAAGCATTGTGAGTTAAAAACATTTAAAATATTGATACAATGATAAAACACTTATGGTTTCACTCTCAAAATTATAAAATTAAGGACTTGTTTTGTCAGACCTTTGCTCACATTGTCTACCGTTAAACGACTGATGTTTGGTGGATAATAATAGGTGGGAAAGGTAGGCAATTGTGAATTTGGTTGCCTGTTGAACTTGTACAAAATGTTGTCTGCTTCCGGAATGTCAAAATTCATGAATTTATGTTCATATTTCTTTATGAAAATCTTTTCCCATAATTCAAGCTCCTTGGGATGTTGAATAGCTTTAATAAAGAGATGTCTTTTTCTATTTCATGATTATCATTCCAGAAATGTGCTGCTATTGCTGATTTTTCTATCTGTTTGTAACAGATATTTCTCCAGTGTTCCTTCAGTCTGATCCCTATATTTCTCTTGGTCTTGTGTATGTGTATTTTTTCACAGTCTTTACAATTGAGTTGGTATATACCTATTTTTCTTCTTTGGATTTGGAATCAGCTTTATTTAACTTTAATTATTTGCATTTGTTCTGAGATGCTAAAGTAATGTTGTACTATTTGAAATTTTTCGAAATTTTCTAGTAGCTTGTGGGTGGTAGGTGAATTTTTTTTTTTTTTTTTTTTTTTTATGAGGAGGTTAAAGTGATAATTTGTTTAATTTCCTTTTGTTTTAGGAATTTTTTAATTTTTTGATCAATCAACTGTGTATTGAACCAATTAGAAATGACTGTTTCTATTATATACAGGTATTTTTTCTTATATTCTTATTTATTAAGTGGTACATTAACTAATTTGTATACCGTGCTGTTAAAAGCTGCTTCTTTATGAGGTCTTGGATTAAAACCATGGGCTGTAGTAAAATTGTCAGTGTTTATTGTTCATGATAAATCAAATATATTGATTCTGGATTCCTGCAATTCCCAATGAAAGAAAAGCTCATTAAAAGTTTAACTGATGATGTAAAACTATTACAAATAGAGACAATATTGACTCTCATGTAGAATCACATTACTGTCATGAAAATTCTACAAAAGAATATCTTAATGTGCAGTTGAATTTACAGAAGATATATGAACTTTATAAGGAGAAGACTGTGAATTGTGCTCCTGTCCATATCTATAGAAAAGCAAGTCAATATTTCATTTCACAGATCTGCAAGGGTGAATGTGATTTGTCTGAAGAGCATAAAAACAAATAACAGAAAAAGGTGAAATTGAAAGAAATTGATAACAAATAACACTTAGATTTGAAAAAAGAAACTAAGGATGAAAGGGAAAAAGAGAAATCTTTACAAGAATTCTATTGGTTCTGTTGCAGTAGTATGTTTTGATTTAGAAAATGGTTTGCTTTGCTGAAAGCAGATACATCAAATTTCTTTTGCAAGAGAAAATTTAATAGCAAATTGCTCTATATTTAAAAAAAAAGAAAAAGAAAAAAGAAGGCACACAATGCAGTCTGGCATGAGGCAATGATAGGTTGAGATGGTAATCAAATTGCAAGTGCCCTAAAGTAAATTATTGAAGGAGGTTGTTAATGATCATTTGCATCTTAAGAAACTAATTACATAGTGTGAAGCTTGTGCTCCATAAAACCAACATTTTCTCATGACATTAAGCCATGGTGGTCTTTGAATACTAAAATTCTAGGTGGCACTGAGTTGGAATTATGTAATACCATGTATAGCTAACAGAGAGACTAAATTTGAATAGTGTATAATGGAAGATGGTACATCTAGAGCTATACTTCCCAGAATTTTTGTATAATTTATTGGAGATATGATTATAATTAGCTGTTGCAATTAACTTTTCATTAATATAATTCATATACATTTTTGGGGAGGAGAGAATCTACTAAATAAAAGAAAATTTGACCGTATTATACAAATCAAAAGTGTTTTATTAGTTTTTAGTATATTTGTTGGTACCTAAAATCATATAAATAACCTGTGTTATCTGTTTATGTTGTATTAGTATTTTTTTTTAGTATGTTTATGTTGTAAGATTAAATGAATAAAGTTTGTATCTGTTCAAAATGTTTATTTTGCCAAGTAAACCAGTAAAATTATCAAGCCTTATAAAATTAAATTTATCATTCTCTTTCAGGTTATGATGATTCCTTCAACATTGAAGCAGCATCCAGCACAGGCTGTTGAGTGTGCATTATATGGAACGAATATTGCACTTATTTCTGAAGCTGAGGATAAATTCAAGAGTGACATAGAGGACAAAGATGTGCTGATAAAAGTGGAAGCACTTGATATTGAAAGGTACAGATTTTGCTTAACATGGCAGCACTTTAGTTATAAAAAACATTTGGTGGAGCTCATCTTCATTTCACAATGCCCACATGTTTTCACATGCAGTCTTATTTTCTTACTTCAGCCATTTATTTATTTGGTTTAATTACGTATGCTCTTTAACATTTCATGTCATCAGTGTCCCATTCAATTCAGGGGCCTGAGGTTCTTTTATGTGCCATAAATCTATGACATGAGACCCACAGCTTTACTTCCCTTCCTAAGGAAGCCATACAATCTTGGGTCTATGAGGCAAGTATGGTTACCACTAGACCACTGGCACCAACTTACTTCAGCCAATTTCACATGAGATACTAGGCTGAATGTGAATTCCTTCTGGAGATCCAACACTGCTGAATAAAGTACAATTCCTAGTTCCATTATTTTATTTATTGCACTAAATGCTCTCTTACTCTCAGAAATTGATATTGTAATGGTTTAAAATCCTTAGGAACATTTATTTCTCGCATTCATACATATGTCATAATCATCAGTTACAAGAAAATATCAGCCTTCCCATTAGCAATAAAGAAATTAATAATTAAAAATGAATACAAAATAATATAAACTAAATGTCAAAAGCACATACCATACACCAGTAGGACCAGTGCTATTAGCTACTCCAGAAGGCACCAACTTAAACATAGAATGACAAAATTGTTAGTAATAATCCTTGTGTGGCTTGAATAAAATTGTTTTCAAGTAAGCTACAGGAATCTCCCTGTATTCAGAGATCCCTAAGATAGGGGTCTTATCATCTCACGGAAAATACTGACCAGCAAGTTTGGGCTTTGGGAACAGTGGAAGTGAAATGTGGGGAATAGGATGGATCCATTGCTACCCAACATTTTTTTTTTCATACCTCTGCTATAAAAATAGATTATTTTTCGGAAAAAGATGCACTGGTTATAAAAATTGCCATAGAATTCCATCACATCTGGTTATAAAGATATAAGTGCATTTAGAATCTCACATATGCAATGTCCGATAAAATATTGTGTTAGATTAATTATGATATATTAATACTAGGTTGAGATTAATTCACAAGTGTAGTTTTATATGCATTCAATAACATTGGGCCATATTTTAAAGGAACATATCTGTAACTTTGCTTAAAAGCATTTGGTTGAATGTGATTTTCTCTTGAATTCCTGCCTGCTCTCCCTCACAAGAAGCTCAACAGTAATCCACATCATTACTAGATCTTTATGACTTTGGTACCTCTTCTCCATGATGGCAATATGGTACCTCTTCTCCATGATGGAAATATCTTGATGAAACTGTTCCCTCACTAACATCATCAGATAATTTCCAGAAAGAAATCTAGATGTAAATGGAGAAAATGTATTTTCAAAGACATTCTACAACCCATCTTTGTAGCATTTTAACATATTTGACACCAAAGTTTTATAGGTTTTTTTCTGTTGTTTTTCCAATAAAACCACACACAGCCTTTCTAAGTTAGTGCCAAGCAGCTAATTCAACCATTTGTAAAGTTTTCTTAAACATTTCATGCTGCATGAGTTTTCTGATTTGAGGTTCAATTAATTCTTTCATTTTCGCATGGGTTATCTATGGAAACTTGCTTTGCAAATATGCAAATTCCCTACCATCCTTGTTGAGTGCTTTAATAAAATCCATCAGTCCAAGTTATATGTGCAAGGGAGAAAGAAGAATCTTATCAGGCTTAACCAATGGTGTTTCTTTTACAGTCCTTTCCCCAGAACTATTTTGTGAAGCCTCCATGCAAACCAAGCAGCAGATTAATTTCTTTAAGGTCACCATATACAAGGCATGTTCGGAAAGTAAGTACTGGACCCGGTTTGGAAAAAAAAAAACCATAAAATATTTTTTTTTACAACATTTATTTGTACATTAAAGAGCATTCCTTAACCTATTTTTCGACATTAGTTGCCATTATTGTTCATGCATTTGTCATAGGGGAAATCAATTTTTGTATGTCCTCTTCAAAGAAAAATGCCACCAGTGAAAAAGAACTATTGCTGAACATCATTTTTTGCATCATTATCGCTGTCAAAGTAACTTCCTCCGAGCACACGCTTCGTGTTCAAGAACAAGTGGTAGTCAGAAGGTGCAAGATCAGGCTGTAAGGTGGGTGATTGAACCCCCAACCTAATTATTGAATATTGTTTTTGTGACACCAGCAGAATGGGGATGTACGTTGTTATGAAGCAGCACAGTGCCTTGACTGAGCATTCTACGCCTTTTGTTTTGAATTGTGTGCCAAAGATCTCTCAATGTTTCACAGTATCATACCACATTGATGGTTATATCTCTGGGAAGGAACTGAACAAGCAGAATGCCCCGTCTGTCCCATAACACAGTGCACATGATTTTTCGTGCTGACAATGTTGTTTTGAATTTTTGTCATTTGGGGGGTCCTATGTGCCTCCACTCCATCAACTGTTGATTTGATTCTGGAGTGACATAACAAACCCAAGTTTCATCACCAGTCACTATCCTGCTTAAGAATTCATCTCCCTCATCACTGTATCAGGTAAGAAATGTCAAAGCACTGTCAAGTCGCTTTGTTTAATGGACATCCATAAGCATCTTCGGAACCCAATGGGAACACAGTTTGCAGTAATTCAACTGCTTTGTGACTATCTCATGCACAACAGTTTTTAAAATTTGTGGAAATGCATTACAAAGCATTCTTATTGTGAACTGTCTTTTCATGAATTGCTTCATTCACTTGTTTAACCAAACCATCAGTGACAACAGAAGGCCGCCCTCTCCGTGCTTCACCATGAACATTGGATCGTCCATCATTGAATTGCCTAACCCAGTTTCTCACCATTTCATCTGTCATTACATTTTTGCCATAAATCTCTACAAGTTGATGAATTTCAGCTGGCTTAACATTCCTTGCGTTCAAAAACCTATTATGGAACGCACTTCACAGTTGGCAAAATCAGAAATTGTCTCAAACATTTTGAGCAATCACAAACAACTGTAAACACAACACAATCGGACTGTAATGGCATCGTTGGACAGACAATGAACCAGAGAGACAAGTGCACATGTGTGGAACTGCAAATTAACATTGTAGTGGCAGTAGAATGAAATTGTACTTATTTTCCGGACATGCCTCGCATCCTCCAGCAATTAGCCTCATATTTTAAAACATCACAATCTTAGCCATACTTTCATAACTTTCTTTAAGACATACAAAATGGAAAACTGTAACAGAAGGAAATTCATTACCATTATGAAGTAACACAGCTTTTAAGCTAAACTTAGATGAATCTATAAACATCTGAATTATGCTCAATCCCTAGTTCACTTATTAAACCATTAATGTCTACACAGAAATACATATTCTTCTTCAGAAGGAAACATTTTTCACATTTCTTATGTCTATTTTGAAACGCTGTAATTTTGTACGAGGTGCAAGTAATTTCCATTGTTATAGCCTAGAAGCTTGTATTCTTCTTCCAAAAAAATTTAAATCATGTGCCAAATCATTCAAGCCTGCTTTACAAAATGTCTTTCACTTTCAGAATTATCTGGTTGAAAGTCAAGATCTTTTGAAGTAGAGGCCTCTGGCTCCAGAGACAACTCAAACTGGGAATAACTTATTTTCTTCACCATTGTTATCACAATTCCACATCTAAGGGGGTATAAGTATAGGCAATTCTTTGCTATGTGGAACAGGTCGCATGGCAGAAGGTATATCTGGATAGTGAAAACATGTTTACTTTTCCTAGACATGCCAGATATATTTGCCATGCAGAAGTAACATCATTAATGGATTGTTGGCTATCACCACACCATGCTTTGAATTTGCCATGTAACCACAATCTAAGATTTGTCATACAAGTGATACAACATTGTTTTGCTTGGCCACCAATTTGACATCCGAAGTATAAAGAAAATGTATGTTTAGTACTGTTATAAATTTTCCTTCTCCACTAACAACCAACCAGTCTGCAATAATGATAAATGAATAAATAAATACCAAAAAGTTCACTGGGCAGGAGCTGCATAAAGTAAACAAATTCCTCCATTGTAGAGTAACTTCAAAAAATAATAGAAAAAAATTATGACCTTATTAATTAATGAAATAAAATAAGTTATTGCATTACTGTGTGGTATTAGGGAAACAAAATTTGAATGCTTGCAATCCATAAGTGTCACAAAAGGGAAACCATATTATTATTATTATTATTATTATTATTATTATTATTATTATTATTATTATTATTATTATTATTATTATTATTATTATTATTATTAAATTACAACAATTAATGGTATACTATTAAGTAAATTAAATATGTGACCACTTATAGATAAAACTATAATGCTTGGGTATTTTTAAATGTAACCATGGTTATTAATTGAGCCCTCGATATATTTACATTCACTTTTAGAAAAAATAACAAAAAGTTTTGAGTTACATTATGTATTTAAGATGATGATTTTCATATGTTTCAGTAAAACAAAAACATGTTACTATTTAAAAACAACTTCAATGTACCACCATGAGTGGCCAAGGTCATTAAGAGACAGACTCGTGAGCAGGAGATCTGGGGTTAGAATCCAGCCAGGACCTTCCTCCCTGACTGAGGTTTTTTCCAGGTTTTCCTCAATCTTCATAAATGGCAAATGCTGGAGACATATTCTAAACTTAGGCCTGGAATGTTTCCTTCCTTAAAAAAATAATAAATCCTTTCCCAATATATCATTTCAACTTGTATATCATCGTGTCCATCATCTATGATGCCTCAGTAGTAAATATGGGCATTAAGCACTACTTAAAAAAAAAAATCTTCAATGTACTAGTACACAATCAATAATAAACAATCTAAAGTTGTATCAATTTTCGTTTGCTTTGAAATTTCATTTAAATATTATTGTAGTAAAAGCATATAATGCAAACGTTTTCAGCAGGTTATCACAGAGCACTCTTACAATCAAATATAATTCTCAAACACATATTGGATTAATATTTCACTTTTGCTATTATTATGATGGTGCTTTTGTAAAATAAAATAAAATGTTAATGTTAAATAAATATTCAATTAAAATAAAAAGCATGTGCATCCTTATAAATGAAAATAAAAAGCAGGTGCATCCTTATAAATGCAATTTATTGCTGAATTAATTTGTTCTTTTATTTTAAAACGATATAGAGAACATTAAATACAGAAGCATTTTTTAAATTTATGTTTTCAAGAATACCTTTACTCCTAATAGTCCAATTTCCCTAATTTTCAGAAAAACTATTTTTCTTATTTTATTTAAAAGTTATGTACCAACATTTGTTGTGAAGAAACAAATATTAATGTTGCTAGAGCAATTTTTAAATTTAGGGTTTCAGGTAAACCATCTCTGCTAATGACCTGATTTTCAGGAACTATTTTTCTTATTTTATTTAAGTGATAATAGAGTTTTGTTGTGAAAAAACAAATATTGAAGATAGAGCAAACAAATATTGAAGATAGAGCAATATTTAAATTTTGGGTTTCAGGCTAACCCCCACTCCTAGTGGCCTGATTGCATTGATTTTCGAAAATAACTTTTATCCATTTATGTTAAGAAATTTACTGGGTTTCATTGAGAATAAATGCACAGTAATTTTTAACTTTTTTAAATATGTTCGCTTTAGGTTAATTTACCCCTCTCCCAGTGGTCCAATTTTGGTGGTTAACAAATTCGGCGAATCATTTGTTAATTAATGGCAATGTGCCAAGTTTTGTTGAGAAAATACAAAAATTGCAACTGCTAGAGCATTAACAGAATATACAAATATGTCCATTAAATTTATATATGTATAAATAAATTTATTTGTTTTTTTCTTTCATTGTGGGTGCATAGTAGGCATAATCAATGGAGATTTGGAAAAATTATTCAAAAATCCTTCCATGGATACAACCACAATAGCTTACATTTTTTTGGAATTCACTAAAAACAACAAAATAGATGTTCACAGGTCCAACCATAACAGTTTACAACCTTTGGAATTTGCTGATAACAAATGGTAACTCTCATATTATAAATATGAGAGGAGATAAATAAGTTTCTAGCTTCACAAGAAAAGATTATCATAAATTTAGTAACAAAAATTTATTTTTCAACATAGTGCCCCTGTACACAAATACACTTAGGAGCACAATCAACCAACTTGCATAACCCCAGAGTTTGGAGTGCAGCCCTAATGTTCACAGGATCTATCATGCTTTGATCATTTTTTCATCTTTTTAGTTTCTATTAAGGTTGGGGAACAGAAAGAACCAAATATGACAGCTAATGGACTAGTTCAAACTCAAGTCATGCAGAGTTTTCAGCATTGCAAAGTCTGCATGTTCTAGTGCATGATCTTAATGCTGGTGTGCATTTTCCACAGTTCCTCTTGCAAAAGTCATAGAGTAGAGTAATGTTAATTGATTGTACACCTTTTTCCTGGTAGTCCACCATAACACCTTCTGCATCCCAGAAGATGTATGTTATCACTTTCCAAACAAATTTTAATGTCTGCTCATACAAATTTTAAGGAAAGAGGAGGAGGGGTGCTTCTACTGCCTTCCCCCACCCCCTTTTTTAAAATACCTATTTTTATTAATGAGTTATATTACTCTTGTTTTCACATTTAATAACTATCTATTTTCATATTTCAAATGCCTTTTTGCCTCCTATTTTAAACAAAATAAATGCCTGAACTTTGGAGTTCTGGTGATCATGCAAGGTGATTTTTCACGTGCTGAAGGATAGTGCCTATGATGACATCAAAGATGATTGTGTGCTGTTAAAACAGATACCAAGCCATGCTACTATCTCTTGGCCTCGCCTCTTCCTAAGAAGTAAAAAGCATATGATATCCTTCCAATTAAATGCAGTCAATGTTTACAGTATTAATAACTAGTCAAAATAAAGCTTAATTTATGCTATTAATTATAAAATAACATAATTTCAAAGCAAAATCAAATTTTTCAGAAACTTCAAACTCAAAATTCCATTTATATCAAAAGTAAGTTTTTGGAGTTAATGCTTTTTCTTGTAAACTCACATTATGTAGTGTTGCTGCTATAGGTATTTGAATAATGTGCTCTCTGACAAGCAACTGTGACAGTTAAAACCTTGAAAAAACATCTAGTTGTTGCTTGTAACCAAGTATCTTAAAAACCTATTTTCATTAACAATGAATCGATAGTATCTGTTTATCACATAATTAAAGTACTTAAGATTAAAATCAGCCACTCAGTTTTTCACTATTGCATACTCGTACCAGTTACAGCAGAGCATTCAACTTTCACGACATCGTGGAAATGTTGGTCAAGACAAAATGAATTTTTTTAATAGTCCTGGGGAATGAGGAAAATAAGTGCATTGGTTTCTGGTAGAGTTTATTTATAAAGAAATCAGGTTAGTATCTCTCTTACTTCCATACTGAACACATTGTAGAGACAGTTTATTGCACAGCTGTATTGCACTCATCTTTCTCGCTTGCTATTGTTAAATTTATGCAGCTGAGAAGTACCCCACCACAAATTTCCTAGAAATGTCTTGTGCTGATTGATACAAGGTAATTCACTAAGACCATTCTAAACTACAGTACTTTCCTGATCCTCTCTATTTCCTGGTATTCGCATGCTCCAAGTAACCATGCATTCCTTTCACTATTGAAAGTTCTGCTATTTAAAGAGCTTAAGTGAATGGATTGAGGAGAATGTTTTTGACTGTGTGAAAATAAATAAATGTAAAACAAGATTTCAATAGATATCTTTGTTAGGTGAACATGCCATTTAATTTTTTATAAAAAAAATTTTACTTCAATATATTGAAATTCTTTATGTGCTTTTTAAAATGCATAAATAATTGTAGAAAAAATCCATAATCAAAACAGGCAAAAAAAAAATTTAAGCTTAAAATAGGCAACAGATGCCAAAAAACCAAAAACCAACCCAGAATATACTAAACATGTTCATTTTTGAGTCTTAATTAGGATACCCAGATTGAAAAGGCATTTTGCATAGCTTCCAGGCTCTGATGATCACTTATGGACTTGAAGCATTGTTGAAAGATACAATGAAATGTACAGACAAAATACAATAAATGCATTTAATTCTTATTGCCTGATAATATTTTGTTTAAAACAGACTTAATGTTTTGTGAAGATTTTATTGTTAAGGAACTATTAGAGCTAGAATATGTAGGTAGACAAAATAATTTTGGACTTGTTCATATTTTTATCCAATTACCACAAATGATTTGTTTTACATTTTTGGATTTAATGCCTTTTCCTTGTAAGGCCACAATATGCCCTTTTGCCTTTATTAATGACTCACATAAAGTGATGTGTAACTTTTTTTGCATAATTTGAAAGTCTGCTTACAATGACTGTTTAAAAGGTGAATATTATTAATTAATTCTGTTTGGCTCATAGCAAATTTAGTTCTTGTATGTTGGCAACTTGGACAGCTATTCCATCATGTTAGTAACATATATATTGAATGTTACTTCACATGTTGGAAACTTGTAGAGAATTAATTATAGTATTTAAAAGTAAGCAGAAAAGTTTATATAAACCTATGGTCAGTTTGGCTTAGCTTTTAATTTATAATTTTTTGTGGTATACTTATAAACCATAGATATTTTGGTTCATTACAAATAGGTGTTCTGTTGCAGTTTTTAGTCTAAGTCATCTGTTATCCATCACAGTTGCCATTAAATGTAAGGCCTAATGTTCATAATATTCATGTATGCCTGATGAAAATTCCCATGAAGTTTTGGAAACTAGATACCAACAGTTTAGAATTAATGTATGGACTCAAAGTTTGGAATTAATAGGCAACATATAAATCAGCCCTTTTATTTTATTTGAAACATTGAACTCTGACTTTTTGTGGGCAATTTAAATGTTTTGTTGAAAGAAATTACACTAATCTTAGTATGTCATTTTATATTCATGCATGATGATGATTTTTCTTGTGCTGCTGGATTAGTTCTGTGCTATCAATTCCCAAATAAATGGATAATTTGTGGAGGATGAACATCCTGCCACATTCTTATAACCTAATTTCATTGAATTTCCATATATGGGATCATTTAAATATAGGCAATTTAAAATGAGCAATCAACATATCTGATTTGACAGGCGAGTGTATGAGAGAGATTCCTAAATTTTTCTGTCTAGCAATGCCTAATATTGAAGAACCATGTTTTCCACATAAACATTCTTCAGAATGATCAGAGCAGCTTTTCACGGGAGTTCATCATCACAGATGATGATTTTGTGTATATATTAAAATGAAATTAATGTATTTCAAACAATATGAGTAACCATGAATAACTGGCATATATTTTTTTAAAGATGTCAGCACATCAGATATAACCTACATTTTAATTTAATTAAAAATTAGGTTGAAAAGGTGGTTCTATTGATGAACAAATGTGATAAATTCTTCCTTAAGTATTGCTTACTGATTCACTCAAAATAATTTCTTTGGAATTGTTTTACTTTAAATTTGTTAAAAAAGAATGGTTTTCAAAGAATGAATGTTTATATTTTGTTACAGACTGTTGGTAACTATGTACAACATGGAAGGAAGGAAATTTGAGATACTAAAAAACACTCCAGCAGATTCACATATAGAACATTTGTGTCCAATGCCAGTACTTTCTCACAAGGTTAGAGCATGGGTGTCACATGTGAATAATGCAAATTCTTTGTGGCTTCAGAGATTGAATGATTCACAATCATTGTCAGAGCTACTGGATAAAATTCATCAAATCTATGAAGAGGAAGGTAAAGGCATTGAAATATCTGTTTCAGCTGGAAATTTATGTGCAGCAAAGTCAGAGAGCTTTGGTAGTTGGTATAGGGCAAGAATTTTATCAATAAATTATGAAGAAGGGACTTGCATTGTATTGTTTATTGATTATGGTAATACAGAGTCTGTTCCCATGGCAAATATAAAGGCATTGGATGCATCACTATTTACTCCTCATAAACTGGCAGTGCAAGTTTCCTTGCCAGTGACTACATCAGAAACTTTGAATGAACAGCTTCAAGAAATGACAGCTGACAAAGAATTTGTAGCTATTTTCTCAAAGAGAAATGATGAAGTATGGCTTGCTGATTTATTTGAAGGTGACATCAGTTTGAGCAAACAACTTGTAAAGCAGGGTTTTGCTACATTTGTACCAGGAGCAGCACCAGCAACAGTGGCTGTTCCATTAGAAGTGTTTGTCAGCCACTTTGACTCACCTGTTCAGTTCTGGTTACAGTTAACCAGTAATAATGATGCAATATTGAAGTTTCAAGAGAATATTCAGATAATTGCAGAGACCTTGCCAAACATATCAGTTAACCCTCAGGTTGGTTTAAATTGCATTGCAAAATTTTCAGAAGATAATCTCTGGTATAGAGTTGTGGTTTTGGATGTTAATCCTTCTTATGTAACTGTCAGGTTTACTGATTATGGTAATACATCCCAGATAGACATAACAGCAGAAGGAATCAAGGAACTTCCAGAAGAACTTGCCAGCATTCCAAACTTTGCATTCCCATGCTGTATCAATGCATCACCAATTGATGGTTCTTATTGGAATGCAGAAGCTGTTGTCAGATGTGAAGAACTTCTTAATCAGGAAGCCAACATTACAATAAATGTTGTGGGTGAGGAAGAGATAAAGATTGTTGATGTTTTTATAGATGGTGTTTCTGTTGCAGATGTCCTGCTCAAAGAAAATTTAGCACTTACAAGACAATCTCAAGCTATTGAGCATTCTCATAATGCCATACAGGAAGCTGGCAAAAATAGTGTGGAAACTACAGATTTTAAGCAATTGGAAGTCACCAAAAATTTAGCTATTGAGACTGATGCTGGATCCAATATTGCTCAGCATTCCAACAACGATGTTCAAGATTGTGATGATCTTGAGTTGACTGTGGAAAATGATATGGGTGAGATAAAGATGAAGACTGTTGATGTTTTTAAAGTTGGTGTTTCTGTTGCAGATGTTCTGCTTAAAGAAAGTTTGGTACCTGAAAGTAAATCTCAAGCTGTTGAGCATTCTCATGATGCCATTCAGGAAGCTGGCAAAAAAACTACAGATTTTAAGCAAATAGAGGATGCCAAAAATTTAGTTGAGACTGATGCTGAATTCAGTACTGCTCAGGATTTCAGCAATGATGTTCAAGTTTATGATGAAGATCTTGAGTTTTATATGGAAAATGAATCTGTAGATCATAGTAAACATGTTGTTGAAGGTAATGAAGATGAGTTTAACTTGGTTGTAGAAAGTCATGCAAGTTCTGTGAAAGAGTTTTATTTGCAGCAATTAGAGAAAACCAAAAATTTTGCTGTTGAGACTGATGCTGAATCCAGTACTGCTCAGCATTCCAACAACAGTGTTTATGATTATGATGAAGACCTTGATTTGGCAGTGGGAAATGATCATAGTGAGCACTTTATTGAAAATAGTGAAAGTGAGCTTAACTTAGCAGTTGTAAGTCATGCAAGTTCTTTGAAAGAGTTTTGGTTGCAATATCAAAGTGTAGCAGACCAACTACACCAACTAGAATACAGGCTGTTGGAAGCTGAGAGTTTTCCCCTTTTGAATGACATTGCAGAGGGAAAGCTCTGTGCTGCCATATTTGATGATAACCAGTGGTATAGGGCTAAAATTTTGAAGCAGTTGGAAGAAGGTATAGAGGTCCACTTTATTGACTATGGCAACACATCAATTTGTAGTGATGTTCGTGCATTGCCAGCTGATTTGGCAAATCTGCCGCCAATGGCTCAATGTTGCTCTTTAGCCCTTCCAAAAACAATTACTGAGTGGCCACTTGGTGCTGAAGAAACATTTTTGGATAGAGTAAATGATGGATGTGTTCTGTTTGAGGTTCGCATTGTAGAGCAAGGTCATCCAACTGTTGTGAGTTTGGTAGATGATGGAAAAGAAATAGAAATAGAAATTTGCCAAGATGTGCTGGACTCTGAAGTTAAACAACAAATGGAAGAGGAGACACAGATACATCAAAATGAAATTGCTGTAAATGTACCAGAATCTTTACAGGAAGTCAAAGTTTTCAAAGACAAAGATGACACAGAAACAGCAGCATCCTCTGAAGTTAAGCTGGAGGTAGAAAAAGAAAATGTGCATGAAGCTGAAGATGCTACAGCTACACATTTAATTAACGATGAGCAAGAACAGGGAACTGGAGGAGTTGTTTGTGTTGCAGAGCGTTTGGATTATGAAGAAAATATGCCCGAAGATACTTCCATTAATAAAGTTACAGTGGAAGAACTCAAAAGTATAACTGAAAGAGCAATTGATCATTTAAATGAAGAAAAACAGAAAAGTACTAAGTTACTAGAAGTAGAAGAAAATATTACAGAAGCTATACCTAATGACAATATGCCTAAATTACTAGCAGAGGAGTTTGAAATTGCAGGTTTTTCTGCAAATGATAATTCTTTAAATGTGAATGATGAAATAGTGGAAAGTACTAAGGCTACAGTTGTTTGCGATGTACAAAGTGAGGCAGGTGCTTTAAATGCCTTTGAGAATTTACAGAAACCAGTTACTTCTGAAAGCAGGGGTACTTGTGACACTGTAAAGAGCTCTGAATATAAAATTGAGCACACAGAAGAACTAGTTAGAAAAATAAATGTGGAAATGATGGTCATGGATAAGGAGGCAAAGAAATTTCATGCTCCTACAAATACTTTTTTCACTTTATCTGCACTGCCACACCATAATGAAACTACTCAAACTGGTGTTCCAGAAGATGTTTCTAAAGCCCAATGTGAAAATGGAGCAACAAAAAGTGAACCTACTACACCATTACTTTCTCGTTCTGGGAGGTTACTTGGCCAGGATGTAAGTGAAAAACTAGAAAGGAGTTCATCAAGCCCAAGACTTAGTCACAATGAGAAAATTGTGGCAGGAAGCATCTCAAGAGATGACTCATACGATTCCATGAATTAAGCTTCGTCCTTACTTTGGTTAACAAGGTAGTGCAACCAGTGACTTCTCTGAAAATAATGTTAATAATATAGAAACAGCTAATAATAGAATTAAGACAAAGGAAACACATTTAAATTTGTATAGAACTTGGCTAAAAAGTAAATATCTTGTGCATTTTACTTCTTCATTTCCCTTTACTGGTTTAAAAATATATCATTGATATGAGAGATTAAATTCTCTCTTGAATTGGGTTAGAGAAACTTGATCAATATTTTATTTCACAAGCAGTGCAGAATATTTTACTTCACTTATGTAAATCAAAAAGTAGTGTTTGCTTCTTTTCCAGAACAGACAATTATGTTTTGTTAGTCTTAATGTTTCTCTTTGTACAAACATATGTAGCAAAAGAATGAAATTATGTGATAATGGTACTTATAAATTCTCAATTCATGAATTTGCATTTCCTGATTTATTTTCTATGTTAATTAACACTCTCAAATATAATTATATGTTGAAGGGCTTCTTTGAATCGTTCACCCACATTTGCTTGTCCTGTCCTTTTATCACACACTATTGTCTTATAGTTTTGGGAAAAATTATTTTGTAATGTACATAGTGCATATTTTGATCAATAAATAAACTACAAAGAATGCTTTCTTCTTTATTACTTTAGTAAAGGGAGGTATAAATTTAAGGTTGAGAGAATTATGTGACATGTTAAGTTGTATTTTTAAATATAATATCTGCTTCTCTTGAGGGCATATATGTAAAGAATATCTGTCGAAATCTTGGTGTATTTAAGTAGTCTGAGAACATGGAAGGCCAAAATTCTCTAGCATCATCCACCATAGCTCTGCGTACTTCACTCAGGTAATTCTGTGCATGTTTAATATTCTGCAAAGTATAAAACAAAGTTAGGTTTATGGATAAGGTAATATGGATACTATATAATGTCATTTTTAAGTTAAGTTTTATTAGAATTCATTAAGAATTATCCAATAAAACAAATCAAGGATCTGTAGACTATATGATTTTGAGTCATGTTTTAGCACATTTTATGATCCATGGCATTACTAGTTCTTGCTCTTTGGTGTGAAAAATTTGTAAATACCAATTTTAACTGCTTCCTAATAAAATTGCAACTTTATTCCACAAAGGAACAGATGGTAATCTAAAGCCGCAAGTTAGTGCTGAATGCTAAATATAGTAAAAGATTGGTTGCATGTAGTTACTAGTTCTTATGAATAAATTAATGAATTTTCAACAATATAGTAATTAAATTTTCATAAACAAAATAAGAATTTAGCATTACCAAAACTAAGGTTGAGCCACGTGGTTATATTTATGATAGAGAACCCCTAAATTAAATTACCATTTTTGTAACTGTGTGTGCCCTTAGCTCCTTACACTTCTCCACTTATCCCTTACTTTTCCTAAGAATTCTCCAATCTTGTTTATTTTCTATACCCTCATATCTGACAATATTTTGATTGCCACTATATCTTGTTTTAGATTGTCCCAATTTTAATCCAGATACTATTTTTCCATCTTTTTACCATTTCACTTTTATTAGACAATGGAACACACTATCCATTTTCCCACACATATCCCATCTTAAAATTTATTCTTAATCCTTTTAGAAACAATATGCATCCATACAAGACTATTCTTCCGAATTGATCATACTTATCTATATATTTCTCCCATACCCAATTTCTTTCAACTACTTTATATAAGTCTAAATAACTTTTATTCTCTAAACTGACAGAAATTTCTTGCTTTTCTACATCTTCTATCCTCTGTCTCAGTTCTTTCTAAAATCCACTGATATTACTTTCATCTCGTCACCATACATCTCTCATTCCACTTTCTTCTAATAGTTTTCCATCTCCCAAAACCAACTCTCTCTTTCCATTACATTTCTTTGGTACGTAAGACATTCTTTTAGTACATTGTTATTATCTAATGTGCCAATATTTCAAAATTCTCTCCACAATTATACAATTTATTCCTATTCTTCCTAGTTTTGCCAAACCCACCATTCTTCTAATAGTTTTACCTATGGTAGCTTTAGTGGTGTCCAAGGATGTGTTATTGCAAGAATGCTCACTTTTGTTTAATTAGTACTGGACATTTTGAGTCAAAATTAAATCAGCTCTTTGTAGTTGAAAATAAAGATCAGCATTAACAGATTGTCCATTTGGAATAAACTCAAAATGAATTACATCTTTGTGAATTCCTCCAGACATGTAACTAGTTTAAGCTCAAATGGATAGCCCTAGCAGACTGGAGGAGTGAGCCAGAGGGTTGAGGTTATATATCTATTTTGCATCATGTGTAACAATTTTCTTGGATATGTCTAATCATCCCATGGGATAAGCAATAGGCAACCGATGTCGACTTTCTGCATTGCTGTTCTTGTGTCAGTTCATAAAGTTCGACTTTCTGCATTGCTGTTCTGGTGTTAGTTCATAAAGTACAGATATATAGTGGTGACCATAATTCTGGAAAGGTTTTATGTTTGTATCAAATTATCCTAATACCTGTATTTTTTCACATATAACAATTGAAAATATTACTAACGGCCAAAAACATAATATAAGCATTTTCTATTTTATTTTAAAACAAAATACATAACTTTTATAAAAATGTATATGAGAGAAATATGTATGAACATATTAAGTAGTTTTTTTTGTATCAGGGATTTTCACAGTGAAATATAGTATAATATGACAAATTATTATTATGAAATCACTCAAATTTCACTAATTTTGTTCCACTTGGACATGTTTCAAAGGAGTTTGCCTCCATCTTCAGCCTGGTCCCACTGGCCGCTTCCTAGTGTGGTATTAAGATGTCGCTCTGTGGCTTTAAAGAGCTTATTGATGAGGTAACTATGTCAGATGTAGTAAACCAAAAATTTTTTGTTTTTCTTTATAAATATATTTTCCCATACTGCGAAGCGAATTATATGCGGTTTTGAAGAGCTTTTAGTAGTTTTGTTTCCTTTTGGATTTTTTTGTGCCAAAAATGGTCCCAGCGGTTCTGCCATTTTCCAAGTGCATCTTGGAAGTCATGTTCTGAGGGTGTTTGGCACAGACAGTGTTTCTTCTTGAATCCTCTTAATTGTGTCGAACCGACATTCTTTCAACTTGCTTTTCGGTTTGGGGAATAGAGCGAAGTCGCAGGCTGCCAAATCAGGCGAATACAGGGGATGGGGGATAACGGTCATGTTTTTCGTCCAAAAGCTCCTGGAGGACAAGGAATTGTGACAGCGCATTATCGTGATGCAACAGCCAGGTCCCTTGTCGCTAAAGTTCGGGTCGTCGCCTCCGCACATTTTCATGGAGCCCTCGCAAAATGTCGCAGTAGTACGTACGTAGGATTCACTGTTTCATTTAGTGGGACGAATTCTTTGTGCAAAATCCCCTTGGTATCAAATAAAACGAGGAGCATGCTCTTGACTTGTCTCGCTTTTTTGGTCTTGGTGAGTTCGGGCTCTTCCAGTGGGAGGATTGTTGTTTTGTCTCAGGGTCATAAGCGTACATCCAGCTTTCGTCGCCGGTGATGACCCTGGACAAGAAGGTTGGGTCATCGTATAAGGCCTGACGAACCGCCGTTCAAGCTTCAGTTCTGCGCCTTCTGATGAGTAGTCAGGATCCTTGGCACAAATTTTGCGCCGACACGATGCATGCCCAATTCATCAGTTAAAATTCGTTGGCATGTTCCATGACCAATTCCCGTTTCATGAGCCAGGTCTTCAATGGTTCGCCGTTTATCCTCACGAACGAGGTGTTGAACTTTGGCAACAGTATCGCGTTGTGCAGCTGACGAGCCTACCGGTGTGAGCATCGTCTTCAATAGCTGTACAGCTCATGCTTTGTCCCCAAAATACTTGTTGAACCATTGCGAGGGTCTCCGTAGCATTTTCCCGAGATTTGCACAGAATTTGGTGCACCCTATTCTAATCTTGGATTCATAGGAAAATCGCCACACACTACACACAGAGTATCATGAAAAGTACTATAGAATGTCAACACATCTACCCAGATGCATGAAGCTTTTAAAGTCACTCATCAGATGTGCTAGTGTTGGCACCTAGCGGTACAAAACTCTACTGCAACTACTATCGAGATGGCAGCACCAATCCCAAATATTGTGGATACCACCTCGTATATCGCATCAGATAACTGAGCAGTTCGTCGACATCCTACCCAGATATATCAGGTAAGCCGAATTTGTATATTATTGACATACAGTATGCATGTACTTGCTTACCTCAGTATACCGAACCGTTTATTTAAAAGTGTGCTAATAAGCGCTTACACCCACCACCAAATTCAATCATCATAAGAATTACATTTTCGCCTATTAATACCCAACCATAGTTCAAATATACACCATCATTCTACAAAATAAACCAAATAATCAGTAAGCAGAAATAATTTTTTAAATAATTAAAACATGCTAGCTAAAACGTAAAAAAAATAACATGTTTACACTTGTTATTTATCATGTATAAAATACATGTTAAATTATGTATAATTTACATGTATGTACTTGCCAAAAATAAAAAAACCGCAACAGAAAGAAACTAGTGTCAATTTAATATATATCATGTATAAAAATATACTTCGTTGTAAATAATTATAACATTTATGTACATGCCCCCCCCCAAAAAAAACAGCCCTAGACGGAAACTTCAAATGATACCACAAAACTTCCCGCCAAACGTTTGTACTTGTTACTTATGTTTAAAAATATATGTACCTTGACCAAAAAAGCAAGCCCCTGAGGCGGTCAGTTCAAATGATGCCACAGTTTCAAGCAACCCGCTGGCCCAGGGGAAATAATCTTGTGACGTCATATTTGGACCTCCGAGGGGATGATACTACTACTGTTGTACATTACATGTAGCAGGTGTTAATGTGTCGGTCGTCGAAATTCGGGGACGCTCGTAAACGATTTATTTACAACGCGCATGTAGTCATTACAAACTGCAGTGGACTCTTTGCCTGTAAAATGTAAGTGTATGATCAGAACCATGAGCATCTTAAAAGAAAATAGGGTATAAAAGTGGTGGCCGAGCGGTGTAAAAGGCAATAATCTTCTGTATAAGCTCTTCATGCCGGGAGGCGAACCTGCGCTCTTAACCACGGCATCACTGCACACTCTGCCAAATAGCTAGCGGAACACGTACACTATCATCATGTTATATATCACAACTGCTGCAGTGGCTACACGGTTTTGTTGGATACCTTGTAAACCGCGCGCTGTATCAAGTAGAACTTAGATTTTTTTGTTCAAGAGATGGCTATTTTGAGGGGGAGGGGTCATCAAGGGTACATAATGTCGTCATGTTCATCATCTTCGTTATTCCATACTTCGTACCATGATTGATCCTGTGCCAGAATGTTATCGATGGAGTACTTTTTTTTTTTTTTTTGACCTCTTTCAAATGAATTAGGTCATCATTGAAGGGAAGTTTTTATACATTAGTTGAGGATTGAGTTCCATAAGAGAAAAGACGTTCTTGTTGCATGGGTAAAAACGGTTTTTAGAGATGTGCTTAGGGAGTTTAAATAGGGAAGGGGAGCGTCCAAACTGTTTCTCCATATCTACTGAGTGATTGGATCGGTGCATTTGTCTGGGCGGCACTTTTCGTGGTACACTCAGTTCATGTTTATTTCACTCGAAATTCTTCCACATACTTCATCAAATTGCTGAAGATTTCGACCATCCTGTTTTCGTGGTCCTCAAACACAGCTATCAGCTGCATACATATTCTTGCACACTGAGGATGTCAATTTGAATACCCTGAAGAATGTTAGCTACGGAATCAACTAAGAAGAGTAATTTTGCAATAATTTGTAATGACACTAGAAATACAGAAGTTGAGACTGAACAAAAGGGCACGTGTGCAACATTTATTCTTTCCATCAACTGATAAATGTCTAGAGAGCTTCAAATCGGAAACAAAATACTCTAAAATAAGTGAATGGCTTTATATATTGTAGTTCACTTAGTTTCACATAGTGAATGTACATTTGGAATCAATTTTTTCCAAGTGGATTTTCTTGGAAATTTTTAATTATTTCCTGCATTGTACCAATGCAGTTTCTTACTTCCGGGCACTGTTAAGAGCATTGAGTACTAAAAGTAAATTAGATATATGCTGGAAAAATAGAGAATTAGGATACTGATTTTTAATAAGTTTTTGCACTCCATTTTCCTTCACAGCTATCATTACCTTAGCCAACAAGCTTGTTCATATCAATACCAGCTTCAGTTAAAAATGAAGTAATGAAGTTTGTTATTCTGGAAGGATTCAGCTGATTAAGTAGTGGAAATACTGTTACATAGTTATACTGTTAACGCATAAGCTGCAAATTTTGATTAGGTTAGATTAACTTAGCTTAAGTTAAAAAAAAAATTCTACAGCTTATATTGTTAAAAGCATATGCCTTTCCCATATCAATTATTTGCTTTATGTGTTATATTGCTACGTTACAGTTTCCCATTTGATTCTGCTGTATATTGCATGTGATTAACTATTAATATGCATCCTTAAGATTTCATTTTTTGCATTCCATTGTTTGTTTCTGTGCAGTATGACATATTTGCTTGTATTTGTTGAAGTCACAATACAACTCTCAAACCAACGTTAAGGAGGCATTTGTTTTCTTCGTTGCCATTCATGCAAAGAAGGTGTGACTGGTTGACAAGCAGTACTGTATCTATGGATAAGTAAAACATCTCACATGTAGGGAAAATGATCAGAGAAGATCCCAGATGGAATTACAAGAGTTTACAGTTGTCTCTAAGGCTGAATTTGCCAATATTTTTACCATTCATCATGAAAAAAAATCTGTCAAATGTTTTTTTTTCACAGTTTAACTGAAAGGCAGAAACTCCTTAGTGTAGAATGGTGTAATGAAATGCTTAAAATATTAACCAGTAAGCAGTCTCAGGATGTCTCTGACTTGTCACTGTAAATGAAACTTGGATATATCAGTTTGATTTTGAAACCAATTGCCAGTCTTCCATTTTTGTCTTTCCTGATTACCAGTTATTTATGAAAGTCAAAAGGAAAAGATTGCTGGAAATAAAATGATTGCCACCTTTTTTTAATAGCATGCTATCTGTCAACTATTGTTCTACAAAATCAGAAAACAGTTCTGTAAAGAGGTGTACTGTTTTTTCTACAGTGATCAACAAAAATCCAGAATATGGTCAAGAGTTGAGCTAGGGGCATTTTGTTGTAACATGACAATGCTTTTACTCATGCTGGCAACACAACAATGACACTTTAGAGAACACAGAAGCAAAACATTACATTACCAACCTAGCACCATGTGACTTTTTCTTACCTTAACTGTGAAGAACTACCTTCAAGGATTGTGATTTTTCAGTCATGAGTATTTTTCATTTCATTTATTTCAGTTTAATATGGTGTATACACAATTAAGCCATGTCAATGTATAAAGTAACAAAATTTATAATAAAAGTGACAACTTATAAACTACCCAATTTCCCCACACATGCACACATATATTACACAGTAGAATAATATAGAAATAGTGTTTAACATAATAGTTAATTATAATTACATATTCTTCAATATCATAGTAAATCTTGTCTATAAGGAAATAAAACAAGTGTTTCTTGAATTTATTGTATCCATTACAATTTGTAATATTATCAGGAAGTATATTATATAATTTTATTCCAGTATAGCTAGGCATCTTCTTACATAGCGGTAATTTGTCTGGAGAGTGCGAGATCATCTTTACTTCTAGTATTGTGGTTATGGATACTAGGGTTTGTATTCATGGGAAACTTATAGTTAACTAAATGGAAAACAACTACACACACACACACACACACACACAAACAGGGTAGAGTAAATATTTTTTGTTACCTAAACATATTTCTACAAGATTCAGTTTGTTTCAGATTACCCAAATATCGCACAGCCCTTTTTATAAGATGAATATTGTATTTTGATTAAATTCAGAAGTATTACCACATATTTCATTTTTATATGTAATGAGAAAATGGATAAGGGCAAAGTAAATGGTCCTGAATGTTTATGGAGGAACATGCTTGCTCAAGTATCTCAGAATGAATAGTTTTTGACTAAGTTTTATTGCTAGTTTTTCTATATAGATATTATAAGTAAATGTCTTCTCATTATATAATCCTAATAATTTAGTATCATCAGTATATTTTATTATTCCCTATATTTAACTGCCATTGTTTGTAAGGGTTCTTCAAGCCAAAGCTGATTACCTCACACTTCACAGTTCAAAGCTAATTGCATACTCTTGTGCAGTATGCAATGTGTCAATAAAGAACTTTGATAGGAAGTTCTCCTTCAAACCCAGTAAGGTAAACATAAATATTTACACTTAATTTTAATATATTGAAATATTCAACAACTGAGTTTAAAACTATCTTTGCATTCCTTTCTAAATCATCAAAATTTGAGTTGCTAATAGTAATTGTAATATCATCTGCAAACTGTGTGATGTTAGCAGCTTGTATTTTGTCATGAATGTCATGCATATATAATATAAATAATATTGACCCAAGAATGGATCCTTGCAGTACACCATGGGTTATATTTTGTGTTTGGGATAGATAATATTCACCATTATTTATTTTTAACTGCACCAACTCTATTTGTCATGTATGATTTTATTAATCTATATCCTAATCTCCTAATACCTAAGATAGATAATTTAGACACATGTAAGTCTACATCTAAACAGTCAAAAGCATTTATAAGACCCAGTAGCATGCAAACAGTATAATTTCCAGAGTCAATATAACTTATTATATTTTCAACACAATCAGATATTGCACTTACAGTGGATCTGTTACAAATCCATTTTGTATTTTAGGTAATAAATTATATTTACTTAGATATTGTATACAATGCTAACAAGAGTATTATGAAAAATTGTGACAAACAAAACTCTGTCATACCTCTTAGTTACTGAGTATATCAAGCTTAGTATTATGCAAAGTTGTGACAAACAAAATTCCTTCATACCTCTTCATTAATGAGTATGTCAAAACTTATCCATTGATCCTCATAAATAGACACTGTTCACAAAAACATAAATAGCAATGCTAGCAAGATGTCATGTTATTGATTAAACTATTTCCTACTAGTCTTAGATAGATCAGATACCTACTTTCTTTTTGAAGCTGTGAATAGAATTCCATGAGAGAGCAGATTTATTTTTAAACTTAAGACCTCTGCAGGCTATCTGTGGTGTTTGAGCAATTAACACATTCCACTGCTGCAGACTTTTTTGTAGCAGGGCATCTGAAATTTGAGCATATATTTTAATTAAAACCTTATCTAATAGATGTAGAGAAGATAAATCATGCACACTAACAAATAGTTTCAGTATATCAAGCTTTGTAATCCAGTATTTGTTTTTTCACTTGCAAATTAATGTAGCTAGAAAGCCTGAAAATGATCCTATATATTATGTGCATATATATACATAACATATATAAGCATACAGAAAACTCCTATTCAATATTATTACAAGAACCTGAAATTTTTTTACTTTAAATGGGAGTTTTCTTTATATTCAGGTTTCAGCAAAATGCATCCGTTTTATATAAACCTTTATCTCTCTAAGCAAAATAGTACCAAAATATATTATTTTTATGATAATAATTATGTTATTATTATCTGGTTTAATTTTGTGATTTTGGTTCCAAAAGTGAGCTGACACTGCTGATTTATCAATTTGTTTAAAATTAATATTTCTAAAGTGTCCCTTTCACCAAATTTCCAAATTTTTGTTACAAAATCACTCAAATTGGTCAAGCTGAAGATGGAGGCAATCACCTTTGAAACATGTTCAAGTTAGTGGAACAAAATTAGTGAAATTTGAGTGATTTCGTAACAATAATTTGTCATATTATAATATATTTCACTGTTAAAAATTCCGAATACAAAAAACTATTCCAAATTTTTCTTCATTTTTCCAGTGTATTTTTTAATGCAATCTCTACATTTAATTTTGTAATTTCTGATTGCTGTTCTACTGGTATGGTGTCTTTTACTGTGGAAGATAGTAAATCTTTGGTATTATATTTGTTCTTTGGGGCTAACTTTATACCATGTTCTTTGAATATCCTATTGAATTTATTGTGGTAAGTTGAATGATATGTAAAACTTTTGAATTTGTATCTTTCCTTGTTGTTCTTCAGGATGAAAGTCTCTCTTATAGATTTTTATCTTTTAAATGTGCTGATAATTTTTATTGTTATGACTTTGATGAAACCATTGATTATTATTTGTTTGTTTATTTATTGGTCTTTATAAATCATACAGTGCACAGAAAGCTAATTGTTATAGGACAAGTCAGAAAATCTTTGAATTTACTGAACATTTTAAATTATATAAGGCTAGTAATAATATACAAAGTTATCCTATTCTACACCATTGTAAAATAAATCTTTAAAGCCTCTTTAAACACTCTAGAACAAAATGATTTATCAAAATAAAAATAAATACATTAACTTTTTTGTGTAAAAAATGAATACCTAAGTTTAGGTTAACTTTACAAATGTAGTTAACTGTTATAAATACTATCACTATTATTTAAAAATGCATTTTATGAATACAAACAGTGATCAAATAAATATTCCATTGTTGCCCTTTTAAATGAAGTTAACTTTTCAATTGCTTTAATTTGGAGGATATTTGAGTTGCACTATTTTGATGTTTTGGTGTTGATTCTCATTGTATGAAAATGTGCTTTTCTTCTTATATTGTGTTGATGTATTACATCATTTGTTATATGTGATTATTTTGCTACAAGGTTGTTTCTTATAAATAATGTTGTCTTATATATGTACATACAGGGGAGTGGCATTATTCTCAATTTTAAGAAAATTGGTTTGCAGGAAGACTTCTGATTTGCACCAGACATTCTGAATTTTTTTTTTTTTTTTTTTTTGCACTATAAATACTTTCTTGGATTGGGGAGAGTTACCCATATCTATACTACCCTCATCCACATCTTCATCTTTATCAACTATGAGACATGATGTATAAGTTTCTGATCTGACCAGAATAGATGATTGGGTTATTGTTGCCTGTGGCCTTTACCAATCTAAGAGATTTCAAGGTATTGATTGCTAATATTACTATTTTACATATTGTATTATAATATTACAAGCCAATAACTTAAACACATTTATAAATTCATTAATACATATAACTATAGTCCATAACATCATAAAACTTTGTTGTAGCAATCAGTTTTGTCAGTCATGTTCTGAGATCTTTCACTCAGCATGCTAATTATTTTGTGGGTTTGCAATACTATCCTTTGGGATCCAAGAGTCTATGAGTCTAACATGTTGTGTTTTATAATAGATTCTTTGCGGACAAACTGTTTAGTAACAATGATGAGTCATTGGTTGAAAACGAGTAGTTTGGGTTTATAAGGCAGTTCTTTCCATTGTCTATAGCTTTCTAAGTACAGTTTAAATATCCTGTTTAGCTTTCTTGAAGATCAAAACTCTTTTATCAAATCTGATCATCCTTGTTTTTATTTACTGCTTCCAATCTAATTTCCATCCCAAGGCACCCTAGACCCAACATTCCTTAGCTGAAACCTTTTTGATGGTTTTAAAAGTTAATACATTTAGCAAGTCTAAACAACAGACCTTTGAAATGCATAGCTTGTAGTGGAAGGGGAGACAACACAAATGAGTGATTGTGTGTGTGTGTGTGCATGCGCACATGCTTGATAATCAATGCATCTGTGCATATGTGTGTATGTGCATGCATTTTGAGCCAGGCCTTTTGCATAGGTCAAGCATATATAATAAACATTATGCATGCATCACAATTAAATTCAGCAGAAACGAAATAGATTACTTACTAACAGAGAAAAAGAGTATATATAGTGCAATGGATTGAACAGCAAGCTCATCAGATCAATTTCTTGTAAAAGAGTATAAGTAAGCAGAGTTAGTGTAAACATATTGAATAAATTCTAATGATTATACGATCACTCAGTCTTCTCAGCCAGAATTAAAAATAACTATTAATTTAAAAATGCAGAAGAACATTAAACAAATTTGGAAAGTTAAAAAATCCATAGATTTAAAAGAAATTCTGAGCAAAATGATAGAAAATTAGAAGAGCAAACAATCACTTCTAGGAAAAGTATGAGAAGCAATGGAACTATATAAAAACTTGCATCTTCGATATTGTAGTGGAGATAAACTTATTTTTCTTCAGATAGCTCAATACTGGATTAAATAATTACAGGTTAAAATCTTGCAAAAAGAAAGACAGACAGAGAGAGAGAGAGAGATTAATAAAAGGTTATGCAGTAGAATTAAAAAACACAGTTTGTATAAAATTAAGTTTTGTGCCATTATCTAGTTTTGAAAAAATGCTCTTAATTTGGGATTAGGTACAAACATTATTTTTCTATTTGATTTTATAAAGAACATAAAAGTCAAAGAAATTAGAATTGAGTCTAAAATTTGAACACTATTTATTTTATAAAATTGATATGAATGTAAAGAAAGTAAATCTTCAAAATAACATTCATCCTCAGCAATGCAAATGCATGTTTTTATGGATAGAAAATAAATAATTACGCTACCTTTATGCTTGTAGTTAAGTTTAAAACCACTCAAGTGATGAGCAAGTTGCTTTATTTGTGGTAAGGTATGGCTCTCAGGTAAACAGGCTAATGGATTGCCTTGGCTTGCCATATAAACCAGGGCTCTCTGAAATGATTGAAGGATGCATTTAAATTTTCGATTTTAATAGTTTCTTGAAGCAAGAAAAGCATTATAAATCTTCTTGATTCAAGTCAAATGTATGTGTCTCTAGCAGAGATTCCAGAAATTGTTCAACAATTTCTTCACTTCTAAGAAACAGAAGCACAGATCTTTTCTTTTAATAGAACTTAACTTTTACTTTGTTTTTCAAGGTCCTTTTTCTGGCATATTTTAACAGCTTTTACTTAAAATGACATAAATTGAAAACAACCATAGGAGGAATAAAAAAAAAGTATCCAAGAGGAACGCATTTATATAAATGAGAAAAACTGCTGCTTTATTAAGTTTTTCTTTTAATTTCCACGGGATATTAATGATTTAAAAGTATTTAAAATAAGATTATCACAAAGATGTTAAAACTGCTGCTATAGTGTGTATGAGAATCTGAATCTCTGAGTATTGTCATAGTAAGTATTTATTAGACCATCTAACTGTTGAAAACCAAGTCATACATATGCTTTATGATAGTGCAGCATAATTAATAATCATAAGTTTATGTTTCCTAATAATTGCCTCAAAATTGCAGATTTTCAAACATTAGAAGTGTTTGAAATGAAATGTAAATGTTAGGTGCTGTCCAAAAATGTAAAATTAACCATAAATGAAATAATAAAACACAAGTGCACTCTAATATTAAGAGTCTGTGATAAATTTACTATATGAAAAGAAATTTGCAACAATCATTAGATACTTATAAATGAAATGTTTATAAATAAATCAGTTTTGAAAAATGGCATCTGTTAATCTCAAAGTAGATTTTAAAAATGTAACAATACAACCAGAGTTGCATTATGAAACATGGGCCTTAAATAATTGTATATGCTATTAATTTTAATAAAATGTAATTTTATAATACAATTTTAACTTCTTCCATACTTAATGCATAAGCATCATGCATTCTGGCTTTTTCATTAGTTTTCCCATTACAAGATTATGTGCTGGATGAATATTGGCAGAAGGTAGTTGTAATGCCAGAGCTTCAATTTGACTATATTATTGAAGCATGAAAATCATTCACTTAAGTAAACAAAGTTTGTTCACTATGGGAAAGTTAATTGTCATGCACATAAAATGAGCATTAAAGTGAAATATATTTTATAATTAATTATATACATATGTATGTGTTTGTGTATTATAGTGCAAAATCATAACAGAAGCTTTCAATAAGCACTGCAACACATATTTTTTCCCATTCAGGGTTCATTTTCAAATATATACATTAGATTGTTCTTATTCTTTACAGTGCTATTTTTTTAATATAATCTCCTTCCAAATCACTGGCTTTGCGCTGTGTAGATGTCAGAGCCTGTATGGCACTCTGTAGGTCTTTAAGTAAGCTATGACTTCCCCCTTGTCATCAAATCTCCTGCTGCAGATTGAATCTTTTAGAGAACTAAGAGGTAAACACAGAAGGTGCATAATTCTAAATGTAGGGTATGTGAGAAATGATATTACCCTGAAGTTACTGATCTTTTCTCAGACATGTATACTTGTGTATGACTTCACGTTGTCAGTGATATCTTTGAGAAGATGGATGTGCTGAAACCACTTCCTACAGCTGCTGAATCACAAGAAAATACATCAATCAAAATAACCCCTTTAGAGTCCCAGAAAAATGTGGTCATATATTTATTGGTTGAGGGTACAGTTTTCCAAGCAGTAGTAATTCTATTCCATTGATTGTCTTTTGTTCTCGGGCTTGGAGTAACAAATTCAAATTTTATCTCTCATTATGCTGGTCAAGAAATCATTACCTTTAGCCTCATAATGAATAAGCAAGCAAGGTGATGGTTCACTGTGCCTTATGATTGAAGGATTTGAGGGATACATTTAAGCAAATCTTTGTATTATAACTAGTTGATAATTATGTTGACACTGCCAATAGCAATAGTAAGTTGAACTGCAGGTTGCATTGTTGTTATCTACTGATTGTCCTGAATAAGAATATCAATATGTTCCATCATTGAAGGTGTGACTGCATTATGTGGCTACAAGGAACAGGATGATCAGTGTCTCAACCATCTTCCATGATGACAGTCTTTTTGTGGAATAACTAAAGTTGCTGTTACACATTGTCACTGTGCAATCTCATTTCTTAATTCCCTTTGAATGTTGGTGAATGTCCCATTTTTCACCAGCTTCTGCTTTTTTGTTTATGCCATTCATCACAAGAGACTCCATTTTGAAAGCTGCTACATCACTGTCACATAACAGAAGGTTCAAAGGTATTATACATAAAATATTCTATTTTTCCAAGAGAATCCAATTAAAGGGAAAAAAGTTACATTGCTTATTGAATGCCCCTTGTAGTCAGGCATCTTATTTTAATATGTAAAAGAGCTGAGCTAGGGGCTTAAGCTACCTCATTTATGGAGTTTTTCTTTTCAAAGAGAACAATACTTAAAGTGATAAAACTTCATAATGTATTTACAGAAATTATCATAAAAAATTTGAAAATGCATCCCATAAACTACATAATGCACTACACTTAAATATTCACACTTTATAAATCCATCACAAAATAAGATCTAAAAATAAAATAGTACTAATTTTGCTTTTCTCCCTTAGATATTTTCTTTCCAAAGTTGCTTGTTTACATTCAGATCCCAATACATACAACTCCAGGTAATTAGTGTATTAGTGACCATCATATTTATTGCTGTATTATCCTATCCTTGTTTATACTTATACTTATATACTTATACTGTTGTACTTCCAAGGTTACATTTCTCTCTAGCTTCCTCTTTATTATCCTTATCCATTTCTCTCTAAATTTGCCCAAACAGTTCCCTATCATTTTTATATTCTTCTCTCCTTTTACAATTAAAATCTTTCTAATTAATATTTAACCATCTAAATTTTTCCAATTTGTTTGCCAAGCCTGTTTTCTCTGTAACTTTGTTTGTTTGCAGTATAATTGTATTGGTTTCTCCATACATTGGTTATTTTTCTACATCTTTGTCATAACTTAAACCTTATAAATTCATAACTCCAGTTCTAGCCCATACAATTCCTTCCCTACCTGCTTCATCACATTGTTCTATATTTTTCCATATCCCATACTATTTTTATTTCCCTATAAAGTCTCAATGACTCTTTTCTCTCATATTACCAAATTTTCTTCTCTTTCAATACCTTCATATCTTTCTGCACCTTTAACCTCTTAATTTGATCATAGAATTCTGCATCCACAATTTCCATATCTAAGTCATCAATAATTTCTTGATTTACTAGAAAATCTATTTCTACTCTAATTAAATTCATCTGCCTAAGAGTATGTTAAAATGAGTACATCAACTTCTGGAGCTATATTTTTTTCCTTTATCCCATTTCTGCACAAACTTTTAACTACTAAGTATATCTTCCTCATATCATGGAATTTTGCCACAACATTCAACATTTGGCTTATTTTTTTATCCCACTCCCTCTTTTTGAATCCTCAATGAGGCACCTATATCCTCACCTAAGGACTAAGAAAGTTTCCTTTTGCCATTTGACAATCTTTATCAGAACATTTCCTTTTGTTATCATCATAAACACTTGCTTTCATATCATACCCTGCCCATCACACCATATTCTAATTTCTCAACGGTCTTCCCTATTTTATTTGTATTTATTAGGCTTTCTATTCTTGCTTATAAAATTTTACCCCTTCCTACATTTAGATCTTTACAAAATGAGTCATCTCTTTGCTTGCTTCCCCCAATTTTTATCTCAGTGGGAAATGACAGCTTGTTATTACCATATTCATAATCTCAAAATTTCTAATCAAATTATCAATAATATGTGAACACAACATATAATCTACCACAGTTGTCACAGTTTGTTGTTTGCAAATGTAAAATTCCTATCTAAATAAGACCATCTCATTCCATTACACAGAATAAGATTATTTTCTTCACAGAAATCTAAGAATTTTTTCTCTTCTTTATTTGAGAACTTATCCTTGCTATATTTTCCATTTCAAAATCCACACCATACTCTTCATTTAGATTACTTAACTGCCTCTGTTCTTCTCCTATTCTTATATTAAAGTCACTTATATTATTATTTCTACTTGTTTGTATTTATTTCAAAGCTCCTCAATTTTATAGCTTAAAATTGTAAACACATCAGTATCATAATACTCTACTGCACTGGAGGGTTATCAATACATATGTAACCGCTTTTGGGATAAATATATAAAAAAAAAAGACAGCTACAACAATAAGATAGTCCCTAGTTCTTTTCTTTTTTCTTTGTACAAACCCTTTTTCTTTTCTCACAAAACATCCCAAGTCATCTCATACCCTACCTTTATTATGATTTTAATACCCCTTGCAGTGAAAAGTCAAACCCTGGGAATAGTATATTTACTTTCCTTGCTAACCATGTTTCAACTAATACTATTGCATCTTCCACTTTTAACATTTGTAAAATTTCCCCAACTACACACTTTTTCTTACAAATCATCAGCATTCCAACTCATTATCGATATTTTGAATCCCTGTACCAAACACTTCCTTTCAAATCTAAATTTATCTACTCTCACTTTACTTCATGTGCATATTTGCACCATTTTTGCCATCTTCAACTTCTAGGATGCTGTCAGGCAGAGTTAAGACTATACTAAATTCCTCTTGCTTCCATACATCCAGGTTGCTCCCAGGACCAACCTTCTTGTATTCTCAATCAGCTGGGCTGATGGTTGCACTAGCTTCCTTGATGATGTCACTAGCAGTGTGTGAGCTCCTCTCACTCTCGTGCCATAGTCCTGTCCCATTCACCTCACTCTACCCTCCACACATCTAAGTTAATTTCCATCTTGTATTGCAATGTGCTGATGAGGTACCTGTTTCACTCCATCAGTCCACAAAGAACTTCTTTTATGATTACTTTTTTTCCTTCTTTCCTTGCTTTCTTCATTTCCCTTTAATGCTATAGGTTTTATCTATTACAGTTTTTTCCAAATCCTGCTCAATGAATATTTTTGTGCCTTTAAACCTCTTGCTATTTTTTAACGTTTTTCATTTAAATTCATTGTAGCAGTTGTAATAATTATTGGTCTCAGTCTTTGCCCTTTTCTTCCAATTCCATAGCAATCAACAATCTCCCAACCTACAATAATTAGATTCAGTTTCTCCTGGAAAATATCTTCAACTTCCTGCCATGTTTGTCTTTCTCTTCTTTCTTCCACTCCAAAAATTATTGAATTTGCCTACCTATTACCCTCATCTATACCTTCCAAGTGTGATAATCTTTTCTTGAACTTCATTATTTCTTTCTTTACCTCTCCTTCAAAGTGCCCTATTTTTGATTTCATCTCTTCCAATCTGCTTTCCATTCTCTTATCAATTCCATTTTCCATATTCTTTATTTCTTTGGTTATGGTTTCTAGCACCTTGCTCAACTGTTCCATCGTTGGCCCGGAGTTCGTTTCGATTCCTCCAATTACTAACAACATCAGGATTACAAAAATGATCCAGAAGCTTGCTACTATCTATTCCTTTTCTTTGGCAATTTATTTTTCTTGCATTAAAATGCCAAATTTTAACTTGATACTATTGCACATCGATACCCATCCATTTCCATCACAAGCATGCAGCCCGTGCATCTCCCTTTGCTACTTGCAAGCAACTCCAGAAATGAACATTTAATATGAACAGTTAATGCAAATGCAAATAAATTATACTTTTTAAATAGTAGCAGTAAAATTAATTAAATGTTCATAGCTGTGGCAGCAATCAGTTCTTGGTATACAAGCTTATGCACATATTTCTGCAGTTGTTTGTTTTGTTGCAATTTTACCTCTTTGTCTTACTATTAGAAAAACCAAGAGTTCATTTTAGTGTATTGTTTTGTAAAATTCAGGTGCTAATGAGCTAATGTAATTCAGAAGACTGGAGACAATCCATTTTTAAATAATGACACACTCACCTTTGCAAGGCACATTAAAACTTCTTTTCCACCCTGTTGTGCTAATTTCTGTTCCTTTACTGTTGGCAGAGGTGGAGTGAAGAATCCAAACATGTTTTGCCAGTAGCCTGATAATGTTGCAATGATGGTTTGCTTTGTAGGAACTGGATTAGGTAGCTGCATATCCTTATTATGTTGATCCATCATCTCTATGTAATACTTGTGCAACACTTGAGATCTGAGTTCATTTTTATATCCTTTCTCTGGCTCTTCTTCTTTGAAGTAAGCATCTAACAGCTGTCCACTATTGTGTGATGTACTTGAAACATGCTCTGCTTTAGGAGTAGATTGCAGTTCTCCTTTGTGTTTCTTAATGAAAGTCTTAGGTTCATTTCTTTGTTTAATCTGTATTTCCTTTATTAATTCCTCATTAGCTGTTTGGGACTGGCTGCCACATTCCTTGTTGCTGTTCTGTAACAATAATGATACATTTTGCAACAGCTTTCTGAGTACTAATAGGCTTTGGGTAAAATGTTAGTATTTCTCTCATCAAAATACAAACAAATAAGATGTTATCAATTTTATGCATAATTTGATTACTTAGAAGAGATCTAAAAGTTTTATTTCATGGCACAGGAATGAATTTTAACTCCTTTCTCTTTAATATTAATTGTAAGATTTAATATTTTGACAAAAGACTTACTTTGAATGTGGTGTGTGTGTATGTGTGTGTGTGTTTGTGTGCATGCGTGAGAGAGGGGGGGAGAGAATTTTAATATTTCAGTTTTTGTTCTATGTTACATCTTATGTAGTCAAATTTCAGAAAGATTATGTAGCCTCTATGGGAATAAATAATAAATAAATAATAATGCCACAAGTATAGTTTATTGCATTACTCATACTAATTGTTAAAACAATAAGAAGTGCTGACTCATAAAATAATGGAACATTTGAGAAAAGTGCTACAAATGAAGGGAATGTGTGAAATTCATCAAAATATGCCTGCTAATATTTGCTGTTTTATAATTAAACCACAGATCTTTAGATAAAAATTAAAAACATGCATTTATGTTCAAAAGTTTAAGGACACCTGCATATATCAATTTAAATCATTTTGTCCAGCAGCCTTGCATTTCATAAGAGAGAGAGAGAGAGAGAGGTTAAGAGGTACATTAAAAAAAAAGAATTGTGCAAAAGTCATTATTTTTTCACAAGTTATGGTATTTCTTCCCCTTTAGAAAAGTTACAAAAATTATCTTTTTTTTATCTTTGTGGGGATACAGCTATGAAAATATATATGGGGTACAAATGTTATTTTTTCCTCAAAGATAAACACACATGCATAAGGAACATTTATAGATATTATATTACTATCATTTACTACTTTATCAAAAATTGACATAATGTTTATTACTTTGCCATAAATTGGAAAACACAAGCTTAAATTGGCACTGTTTGACCTTCGTTTAAATCACATGTTGAAAAAACCAGCAAAGTCAGAGCAATTCCTGTTTATAGTGCATGATGTATTATAAATAGGCACTGCTCCAACTTCACTGGTTCTTTCAGCATGGAATTTAAACGAAGGTCAAATAGTGTGAATTCAAGCTTGTTTTTTCCAATTTGTTGCAAGGTAATAAACATTGTATCAATTTTTGATAAACCACTATATGGTAGTAATATTATATTTATAAATGTTCCTTATATATGTGCATATTTTTATCCTCAGAAAAAAATACTGTTTATACCCCATATATTTCCATGGCTAAAACTCCACAAAGATTAAAAAATGGATACTTTTTTAAATTTTATTAAATGTGAAGAAATACTGTAACTTATGAAAAATTAATGACTTTACATATTTTCTGTATGTACCTCTTAGGTTATTTTTTGACAAAACACAAAGCTGCTGGACAAAATAGTTTAGTTTAAGGAAGAATGCATTTAGTTGATATGTGCAGATGCCCTTAAACTTTTGGTAGGCTGTAGTTTTGTGAGTTAGAATGTACATGTTTCATGAATATTTATGTATGAAAACTATTTAAGAATGCCTAAAACAACTTATTTTGATACTTTTGTTTATTTCAAATTAGATATGAAAATTTAAACTTTTTTTTCTGTTTATGAAATGCTCTCTTAAAAAAGAGACATGGTTCCATGTTCAAAGAGCTCCAACATTGACTGCTCTTTTCCTATTTCATTCTCTCCTTTTCCATGTGTAATTTTTTTTCTTTGTTAAAAAATAGCATACCCCATAACAAAGTAATATTACTTGTTTTCATATTTAGTTTATCTTACAATATTTTAAAGCTAAGAGTGTATATCTATAGATTTACATGATTATGAATATATAAGACTTGAGGTTAGCATTTTACAAATTTCATATTTGATAAATGTTAAATACATTCATGTTTTTAAAACCTAAAGAAGTAAATATACCACTGTTTTTAATGGTATATACCTATAAATGAAAATATAAAATTCAATCCTATATTGTGTGTGCATGCATGTGCATTGTATGTGTGTATGCGTTAACTGCATTTAGTTAACTTCACTATAAACAATAGGCTCAACCAACAGTTTGGTATTTTAAATATTGTCATGATACCAAAAGATGTCATGATTTAAATGTACTTAAAAGGATGAAAATAAATTGAATTCAATTGAAATGAAAATGACTTGACATCCAGGAATAAGGACGTAACCCCTTTCACTACCTAACTGTATCTATATAATTTTTAACTTGCTTGACTGAAAGAATTTTATTAATTTTGTAATAACACCTGTAATTCACCAAAGTAACAGAAAATTTAGTACAAAATTTTAATTTATCCAAAAAAAGAGAATATAAAATGACTAAAGCTGGTCAAATAAGTATTCAGTCCCACTCGTATCTTGGCTGGCTGACTTGCTCACTCTCACTGCCATCAGGAAGGCATGGTATGTAGTAGTGGGAAGAGAGAGATTTGCCAATGGTAGTTTAGAGAGTGCATTTGTCTCCCATAAGCAGCAAAGTTCAGCCACAAGTAAGAGGAGTGCCTATATTGAGAGACAATGTTTTGATGTTTATACTCTGTGTCACTGCATTCTTCCTGTAGTATTATGCACAGTATATGGCTATAACCTTCTGTGCCCATTTTTAAGACAAGTTATTGTATTTGTAACATTTGAATTAGCTGCTACATTATCCTGACAGGATTTTTATCTAAAGAGAGGATTTGTTCAACATATTTATTGATATTTAATTACAGGACAAGTATAGCTATGTAAAAACATAGTTTAGCATATTGTATAAGAGATTAATAGGTGATTAGAATTTCCAAATAATTGAAATTTTTCTGTATCTCCTATGAATCAGATTCTAGCAGCATTAAGGTTTTATACTACAGGTGCTTTTAATATATTAATCAGAGATTGTTCCTGTATGCACAAGACAAATGTGCTAAGAGTAATGCATTAAGTGTCTGCTGAAATTGCCTCCACGAGTCATTGGTGCATAAAATTTCCCCCCACTTTTTTTAATTATATTTTGAATGGTGTTTAACACCTGTTTTTACTACTGAGGCAACACAGGGGGTGGACACTGATGATACATAGATGAAATAATAAATTAGCAAAGGTTTTTTTTAAAGCAAGGAAACATTCCAGGCCTAAGTTTAGGGTACCTTCCTGGCTTTTGCCATTTATGAGGACTGAGGAAAATCTGGAAAAAACCTCAGTCAGGAAAGATAGTCCCTAGCAGAAATCAAACCCTAGATCTCCTGCTCTCAAGTCCACACCTTAATGACTGGGCCACTGTGGCAGTCCCGTCACTCATGGTCAACAAAAGGGTGTGATGAATGGCTTTCATCAGTTACATAATTTTAATGTGTGTTATATGCAATCATAGACTGTATGCATATAAGATAGTGTTTGGATGGATATTTTGCAGAAACATTCAGAAATAAAAAATATTACTTTTCCATAATTTGCCAAACTGTAATGACCATAACTTGTTAACATTGCAGCCCAATGACTGGGCTATATGATGAAGGCACAGTTTTCAGGAATTTCATCATGAGAGCTAAATTACACATATTGAGAAGTAGCAGTTCCTCTTAGAGATTTGGGTACAGCATCAATTTTACATGCTCACTCCCATTCTCAACCTACAAATCCAAGAAAAATAGGCTTATATGGCACATACTCATATCAAGAATTTTTTTTAAAGACAATATGTTAGAAGATAAAGAGAATCCTTAGCATCATAGCAACCAATGCCATTTTTCGTAACAATGATATGTTATTAGAGAAAACAAACACCTGAAAATCATGAACTTATGAGATTACTTCATGAGCTGAGAAATCAGAGAGGTCCTGAGATAGAAAATGAACTCTAATACAAAGATGAGACAACGCACAGGAACGAGATTGACATTTGTAAATTATAATTATTTTACTATTTGTATAAAAATTAATAATTTAACATAATAACATCTATCAAACCAGATATTTTCATTTTGGCTTTCCAGTATTTCAACTTCTTTTTTTAGTATTTGGATCTTTAGTTACTTTATTCCGTATCTTTAAAATACTCTTTTCTTTATCCTTGCTTCCAGCTCTTTAATGCAGAAACTTGGCCCATTCGGAAAAAATATTTTGATCCCCTGGGATTCCAATTTGAATAATTTTATTGTACTTTACTAGTTGAATGTAGTGTGGTAAGAAATGTGAGAATAAGCTTATAGGTATTAATTAAACAAATCCAAGTAAAACTTAGTTCTGAAATGTAGTGTCACTGTATAATTTAGAACATCATTTTCAAATCTGTTTAAATTAACAAACATATATGTCCTAATATTGATAGAATTGGTTTGATCACACTTATACTTCATTTACTATATAATATAATTTTACTATTCTTAATTAGCTAGTGAGTTTATTTAATACTCTTATGCTCCACTTACCATTGAATTATACAGAACATGTTTCACAGGCTTTTACCACATCATCAGCTGTGAGTTGACTGCTGGATTCGTTGTTGGTTGGAAGGACTTGGTGTAGCTCTCATGGACATTTTATGAACTTTTGGATTAATTTTTCTTCTGTTCAGATCTCAAAGTTCATACCCTTATCTTCATATTATTTAAAAAAAAAATTCCCCATATTTCCAGCTTTAAAGGTCTATCTATGAATTTTAATAATTTGACTTCCATTTCTATATCATGTTATCTCTCCAAAAGTGTGTGCAACCATGATTTATCTATCTAATTGTACCTGATGTTTCTCCAGTGTTCCTTTAGCCTAATTCCAATGCTTATTTTTATTTTGCGAATATATACTTTGTTGCATTCTGAACAGTTGATTTTACATAGTCCTGGCTTCTTTTCATCAGGTATTCTATCATCACCAGAGTTGAACATATTATTTAGGCTGAATTTGTCCACTGAAAACAAAGTAGTCCCAAACTCTTTGAGTATTTTAATTGATATAATGTGGGTGAATTTCTTACACATTTCATTTACTGTATTTAAATTAGGACATATTTCGGAAACTATGGTTCCTACCCCATCCTCCCATTCCACTCCTCTGAGTATTTTCTGGAATTTTTTAGTGGCTCAAGGATGATATGTAAATTTCTTGTAAATGATAGTTTCTTTTCTGTTGTCAAAGCTATAACCTGTTTTACCTCTTCTGTTGTTTAAATTTCTTGGTTTTCTTATCTACAGTTTCTTGACCATACCCATTGACTCTTGCCATTTGTATTATGTGACAGTACTCTTCATTGCATTCAAACTCACTTATGGGTATGTTAAATGAGTCTACGTGTTACTGTTGAGAACTACATGTTTGTGTGCTGTGGGATTGAAGGCTCTTGCCTGTATGTAATTTTCAGTCTGTGTATCTTTTCTGTATATTTCAAATTTTAAATATTGTCTGTTCTTATAATCTTTAAGTGAAGGAAAGGAATCATGTTGTATTGTTCTGTTTCAGAAGTGAATTTCCCTATCTTGTTGGCATAGCAATTTCAAAGCATCATCCAGGTGTTTCTTATTAACCACCGCAAAGGTCGTCCACACATCTGTGCCAGACTTTAAAAATGTATGGAAATGATTTGGTGATGTGCATTTCTAAACTACTCATATAAATCAGTCAGAAAAGGTAATAATGGTTTCTCCTCTGCTTTATGTTTATGAAATTCACCATTGAACCTGAAGAAATGCTGACTGATGCAGACTTTGATTAACTGGATGTATTCCTCAATCCCCTCTTTGCTTAGTTTCAGAGACTGCAACCATTTCTGAAGGGATGTTCGAAGTTTGCATTATGGTATGCTCGGAAAGAGTAAATTTTGAATTTACATCAAAGAACACTAGAAGATCATCCTTCTGGAGACCTAAATCTTTAATTTTCTCCATCAGTTCTTTGGAATTACTTACACTTAAGCTATCAAACCTAGGAAATTTTCAAAATCTTGCTAGTTGGCAGGAAGGTGTGTTTCTACAGTTGATTATTGATCTTAGGGATTTCCTGGTTTATATATTTTTGTAGGCCTTGTATCCTTGCTATTCTGGCATTGTCTGCTTTTAATTTTGGTTTCTCCTTGGGTGGTATGATAGTGCTTTTGTTGACCAATTTGTTTATAGACTGTATGCATTTCTTCAAAGGATCTGCATCAGTTCTGACACAAAATTAATTTTAAATTTAATAATTTTTTAACTACACTGTTAATAGCTTCAAGAGTATAAGTTTATATATACTTATTAATTGAATTAGTGTGTGTAAGAATATGAAAAAAAGCTTATAGGGCAATAATTAAATGATTCTAAGTAAACTTTAGTTCTGAAATGTGTCATTACTCTCTAATGAAGGGCATCATTTTTAAGCATATAAAAATTAACAAACACATTCTACTTACTAGTTGAATGTACTGTGTATAAGAGTTGCCTGACTCTGGTTTTTGTGCATCAATTTGAAGATTCCTTAGATATTCTTTCCTCTTTTTAGAAGCTTCCCTTTCTTCATTCCTAATACAGTACACATAAAAAGGAAGTACTTCTAGATAAGGGGATTTCTTCTTTGGAAACTTTGTGTAAGATACAGCTGAAATTAAAACAACCATTTTAGTGTATGAATGATTTTTTTCTACTCTTCACTGATTTACTATAATGTACATTCCCAACACAGGAGTATACTTAGTTTGGCCCAAGTTCTATTAAAAAGTTTTTGTTTAATAACAACAATATGCTTCAATATTTTTAACTTGATTTTTATATATGGCACTCACTCATTCTACACATATAGCATCAGTAATTATTTGCCCTTGCATATAACTATATCTTTTTTGACCATTTATCAATGGTAGCTCACATTATCTTCAAGTGCAAATGTGCCATTGCTGCCTCCAAGAATCATTTTAGGCTGTGAATATCAGGAGGATTTTTGTTATACACCATATTCTCGAAACACTGATCACCACTCAAGGGTTGCATCAGGGCTGCTGGGATCTAGTCTGGAGGGTAATAAAATTGAGAATGTTTCTCTGGTGCCAAGTTTGAACATGTACTACCTTGTGAATTGGTGCTGAATTGGGCTGGAAGCTCTAGTGCTTATTCTAAGCAAAATGATGTTCAAGTCTCTTGTCACAGGTTCAAGAAGAATGATTTTGTACACATTAGCAATTATCTTTATACCTTTTTGACAAAAATGCAGGATGATGATGATGATGATGATGATGATGATGATGATGATATACTGCCAATAGGCTTGATGCAATGAAAATTGTTAATTGGAACATTGCTCAGTGAAGCTAATTATATATTAAGATCATTGTATGATTGAGTTCAACTAACACTCTTTTGCCCCGCTGACTTGTTTAAAAAATGTAGGATTGGTTTCACAAACCCTTCGTTTGCATCGTTAACCCATGTCCTACATTTTTTAAACAAGTCAATGGAGCAAAAGAGTGTTAGTTCCACTCAATCATAGAATGATCTTAAGACTTGATACAAGTTTCTGACATCATCCTTTTATATTTACAATAAATTTAAAATTCATTCAGCTTATAAATACATTTATCAATTATATAGTTCTTCAGATTAAGCTTAAAACTAGCACCTTTACAATTTTTTATATATAAGGATAATTTATTATACAATATTAATCGTTTAATTTTAGGACCTTTGTCTGTTGATTTCAAGTTTACCATTATTCTATGAAATTATCCTTTCCTCTTATATAGATGATCACTGGTTAGGCTGTTTTCATCTTTTGAAATTGCAATTACTATACCGTGTGTATATATATATATACAATTCAATAACTGTAAATAGCCTGTTAATTATAAAAATATTCCTACAGGAGTATCTCGGTTTTAACTCATATATACACCTTAGACTCCTCTTTTATAGTAACAATAATCTATTAATGCTATTTATACTACAACTTCCCCATAATTCAAGATAAAGAGAATAGATAAAATTGGTTGCACAGTTGCATAGTATACAGTTTTTAGAACTTCATGGTCTACATATAGTACTAGATGCCTTAACACTAGAACTACGAAGGGTTAAAATCACACCTGACTAAATTTATTGTCGAACAGTTTCCTCTAGTATTTATATTTATTCATTACATATCATGACTTTTATTCAATTTTCATCCTTTTTATGATAGATATAAAAATATTTCATTTTTTCATTAATTTTTCATGCCGTTGGATATAAAGATATTTAATTTTTTGATTAATTTTTGATGTCCTATATCTAGAACAGTAGGAGGGATCAATTTTACTTCTTTAAATTTATAGTATAACTGCACAGTAAAACTTCTGACTAATGATTAATAGTTACAGTAATCAACAATCTGCAGTGAAAATATCAGCTCATTGTTGGGACTCCACAAATGTGTATACCATCAGCTTTTGACTGTAAATATTATGTTCCCATTTAGATAGGTGTTGTTTTCAAGAGAGTCATCTTGTCTTGAATCATGTATCGTCAGAGGGGCCTTTTGGATGACAAGATTTTAAGTGCTTTTTTCGTGAGTTCCAACGTTGAATTAGAAATTGACCTATCAGCCTTAGGTGGTGAATTTATGCCAAAAACTAGTGACAGTGATGTAAATATTATTGAGGATTCCTTATCTGAAGTGGGTTCGAATGCTAATTTTCCTAAATCATTACCTCAGTCATTTCTGCAGGACCAGGCTCCATCAGATTTCTCCACAGTGAAAATGGTGGCTAGAGACGAATCTGAATGGGAGGTTATTATCTTCTTTAGGAAGAAAGGCTGCTGTAAAGGTCCTAAAAGAGCAATAAGGTCGCACTACATATTCTTTCCAATTATTGGATGGCTCTCTCATTAGTGCTTTTTGTCTACTCTTTGATGAATTCATACTTTGTCTCATAAAGTAGTATACAGAAACCAGTGCTCGGATGAGGCTGAAACACCAGTGAACTGTTTCATTAGAGGGACTGGAGAGGATGATTGTCATCATGTGCTCCGAGGAGTAATTTGTAGATGATGTCAGTAGATGATGTTTAGTTGCATTCCTGGGAACCTACATTTATCAAGGACAGAATATCATGAGATAGATTTCATGTTTAAATTTCTACAATTAAATGAGAAATCAATCTGAGCTGAAAGATTACCACCTATAAGTTCACTCTTATATCTGAAATTTGGAATAAATTTGTGTAAACCGTATCTATTCAATATTAGTTCAATTTTAAAATCGAACACAGTGAAACATGCACTAATAATCTCTGTGAGTCGGAATATTAAAACACTCTTTTTGGTTTAACTTAAATGAGTAAAATCTCATTTAAGTGAAACCAAAAAGAGTGTTTTAATATTCTGACTCGCAGAGATTACCATATCTATTGTTATTTTCTAGGGAAAAATATAATTATTGATGAGCAATTCCTTCCAAGCAAAACAATATGCAGGTTTGTGCTCAATAATCCTGACAAACGTGGTTTGAAATTCTGAATTGCAGCAGATATAGCATCAAAATATATGTGTAATGTCATACCATACCTGGATAAGGATAGTGCATGTCCTAAGGAACAAACTCTAGGAAAAATATTGTTCTATGTCTATTGGAGCCATTTCTAAATCAAGGAAGAAACATGATGACAGACAACTTCTTCACTTCTCTTCCACTTGCCAAGAAGCTCCAACAGAAGAAAACGTCATTGGTGGGAACAGTGAACAAATTCATTGTGAAATTCAAATGAGGTAAAAAAGGTGAATGCACATTCCATTCCACCACCATCTTGAGATCAACTGATGGCACAGATTGTACCTTGAATGTTTACCAATCAAAGAAAAATAAGGATGTCCTACTCCTCAGTACACTGCATTCTGACATGGCAGTGAACAAAGAAGATAAGAGGAAACCGAAAACTATAAACTTCTACAATAATACCAAATGTGGGGTAGATGTAATTGACAAATGACCGGTAAATATTCAACTAAAAGATGCAGCAGAAGATGGCCAATGCATGTTTTCTACAATATTGTGGACATTGCAGCAATCAATGCATGGATCATCTATAATGAGGTAAAGAACAGAAAGATAAAAGGGAAGAAGTTCATCCTTCAGTGGTGAATAAAGTGAAGGGGGAAAAGTACAAGAATAAGAACAACAACAAGAAGAGGATGAAGGGTATAGGTCTTCCAAAAGTGAAAGAAATGCCAAATCAATCTTTGAAAGGAAACAAGACAAGTGATAAATATTGTTCTTACGAAGCTGTTGACAATGAAGTGGTAATATATCCTATTTTTTTTACACTAAACTCCACTTACTTACATAAAAATAAGATGCGTTTCGGGAGAAGATGGGAGAGATTTTCCCACAAAGTGTCTTACTTTTATGTAAGTATGTGGAGTTTAGTGTAAAAAAATGAATACCTAAGTTTAAAACAAGTGATGTTTATCAGAAGTGCCGCAAAGCATGTGCACAAAAAGTATAGATCATCTGTGCACAATTGCATATAGAGTTTCATAAAAATGTGTTATAATTCTTCAAATAAATGTGCTTAACTGAGAAAAACTAGGAGATGTAATACGGTCATGAACTAAAAAGCAAAAGCTAAATTTTCAGATTAAGAACAATATATAGCTTTTTCAAGTTAAATGTTTAAGCATAAATTAATTCCATTTGTTTACTGTTCCAAAAGTATTTATAAATTCAAATAAAGATATTAATAAATAAAATAATAACATTTTGCATGTTTATATGGTGGGAGTCATAATGACCCCTTTCTGCTGTTATAGTGATAAAGATATACAAAAACTAATCTTTTTACATATAAAGCCTACATGTGAATTCCAGGACAAATTACATTCTGCATATATTCCTAAAAATTTATAATAATCTACCTTTTCAATTTTTGTATTATTTAACATAATTACAACATCACGCTCCCTATTTACACAATGATCAAATACCATTAGCTTACTTTTGTTAGAATTAACCTTTAATTCATATCATGTAAATAATCAGATACTGCTTTTAAAATGTTCTAATGATAGTTTCTAACTGAATCAAGAATTTGTTATGGTATATCATCCAGGTATCATCAGCATAAGATATTAGTTTGCTGTTATGGATTTCTGTAAATCATTGATATATATATTAGAACAAGCAATAGTCTCAAAACTGAACCCTGTGTCACATCTGCAGTTACCCATTTAGGTTCTGACATATATCTTGTTTTCTATTTATTTACTTTATAAGTAATTTCATTCACTATCTTCCTATTGATTAAGTATGACTAATATTTTACACATTCTATCCCTAATCCCATAAAGTTCCAGTTTATTTATCAGTTTTTAATGAATGACACAGTCAAATGCCTTTCAAACTTAATAATATCCCAGCAGTTTTGAAACCATTATCAAGATGGTAAAAAATTTGGTGAATAAAGTTTAATATTGCTGTTAAGTATTAAGTCCCTTTCTAAAACTATGTTGTTGTCTATTTAGTGTATCATACTTAATTTGGAAATCGGCTAACCTTACTAACAAAATCTTTTCAAATAGTTTGCCAAAAACAGAAGTTAATGTTATTGGTCTATAATTGTTCACATCATGTTTATCACCTTTCTTATATACAGATTTTAATAAAGCTAATGTTAAACAATTAGGAAACATGCCATCATCCAATGAGTAATTTATGAGATAAGTTAAAATATTTAACAAAACATTTTTATGTTGTTTTAATACTTTTAGCAACAAATCAAAGAAACCTGAAGATGTTTGATTTCTAGCTCATTCCCTACCAGACCATCAAAAAGTCAGGAAGATGGCCCAACCAATACTCTTCTTGTGAAGTCAAAGAAGCATAAAGCTTGTCTTTTTGGCATTTGTAATAGTTTTTGATTGTTTATCCATGAAAGAATTTTTGGTGTCCTTTTTTAACATAGCACTCAATTAGACATTTGTATTTCAGCTCCCTTGGCTTCAGCATACTTGGATTTAACAAATGTCCAGTACTCTAAGGATAAGCCTTCAGTTCAGGTCTTCTCTGAGCAATCAAAGAGATTGATTGGTCATCTCATGGGATGGCTTTTTTTCTTCAATCCTGGATTATGCTGAACATTGGCTGTTGCTGCTTAGACCAGCCCCCAAAGTGTAGGCATTTGTATCTTGAGCAGTTATCCAAAGTACCAGTGGACAGTATGGTACACAAACATCCTTGATTTCCAGCTTCTTAAATAGTGAAATATCTCAGGTGGTGACCTAACATCTCTATGGAGGGTAATTAAAATTACATGTTTCTCATAATATCATCTCTTCATAACTAAACATTCAACTAAGTGCTCTTCTCTGCAGCAGTTGAACTCTCCAAGGCAAGCGCTTATCTGATTCCCAAAATATCTACCTGATACATCATTGAAAAAGTTTGTAACAGTATTTATGGCTAGAATAGATAGAAGAAAGATCTCTATTATGATGTAAGTCTATACTTTTACTTCCCTTTGTGATTTATAATGTTTAAATAATTAATATACTGTTACACAGCATTTTCATCTAACAAAAACCCTAATAAATCATTTCACATTTTACCTGGATATTTTTTAAAAGGTAGAGGAGGTATTTTTGGAAGTCGAATATACAGCTCAGCTAAAGTCCTTGGTAAAGCAAGATGTGCCATGGCTGATAGAATTAGTCTATCATTCACACAGAAGTACTTCTCTGCACAAAGAAAAGAGATACTTTCTTATCATATAACCAGAGAATTTAAACCTTATAAATCCTTAAAATAGGAAGGCTTAAGGCATTACAAACAACTAAAATAGGCAAAAATAAATAAAAAAAATTTAAAAAGTAAACAGAAAAAACATATATTAGTTTTTTAAAGCATTGTTTAGCAGATTAATCCTCCAGGGGCTGCATGGATGACAATTATCATCCACTGTATCTCTACTTATAACTTTTTCCAATTACAATGGTACTCTTTTCAATAGCTCAATTTTTATCTTTAATTGACCCTTGTTAGCTCTTCATCTGATATTTTATGTATCTTAGCGTCATCCCGGTGACTGTTCATGTCATTTTTTGCAAGCCATGTTAATAAAAGTACTGTTGCAAATTTATTGATAAAGGTTATGGCTACTTCTTTGGTACAAGGGTTACCATTTAAATTTTTACAAAAACTAGGAAAGATAAAAACTTTTTGGTACAAACTGTGTTATTGCTTTTCAAAATATTCGCCTTTAAGTTTTATACACTTTTGCACATGTTCAAACCAATTCTTGAAACAGTTTTTCCACTCTGAAGTTGGTATCTAAAAATATGATTTTTAAAGAGTATAATAGCTTCTTGAAGTGATGAAAATCATTGTCCACGCATTTTTGTATGACATTCGGGGACAAAAAGAAGTTATGTGACAAATTTGGTGAATACGGAAAATGAGACATTGATTCGATGTTTTTTCCTTCACATAATCAATTGTTTGACGTTCTGTGTGAAAGCTGGCATTGTCGTGATGAAGAATGATGCGACGTATTCAGTTGTTCTTCCTGATTTCGTCGATGATTCTGGTAAACAAATTATTGTATACCATTTAGTATTATCTGTTCTTCGATCCTCTTAAGGAATGGTTGCGACTTGTCCAGTACAACGAACAAACAAATGACAATTTTCTTGGAATTGCTTCGTGAACGAACAACTTTTGTGAGATTCGGTTCATCTCCGAACACCCAAACAGTGAATTGTTGCTTGGTTTCCGGTTCATATGCAAGTTTCGTCACCTGTTACGATGTTGTATACGGATTTCAGTTCCTCGGTGCAATTTTCGAGCATTGTATTACAACAATTAACACGAGCCTTTCTCTCTCTTATGTGGAACCCATCGGGAACAATATTTTCCCAGCTAATGTTCGTGTAAAATTGAATGTATTGCAGTTTTCAATGTGCTAAGAATGCCTCTATCTCACAGTAAGTCACATGCCGTCTTCTTTAATTATGTTGCGCACAGCATCGATGATTTTGGAATAACAACCGATTTTGGTCGACCTTCATGAAATTCATCACTGACGGACGCACGACCACGACGAAATTCTGCAAACCAATTGAAAACAACCTTTTCTAATTGTGTTTCGTTAGCAAAATTTAAACGAAGCAATTCTATGCATTGCTGTTGAGTTAGGCCTTAATTAAAATGGGGGGAGAGTGGGAGGGGGGGAATCCAACGAAACCTTCACCTGAAATTTCCATTTTTTTTCCTTCGCAAAATTGCTTTGTTTAAACACTTACTGTAAACAAACTACTTGGCCAGTTTCTAAGCTGCAACTGTTTTCACAATAACAAATATAATTGTTGCAAAAATAGTAATGATATATCTCAATAGTGCCACCTAGTGGTCATTTGTAAAAACTTAAAAGGTAACCCTTTACTGTCTTGAGCATCTAATGACCCAAATCAGTGGCCTGCAATAGCTAAAAGAAATAGAAGAGAAAGGAGAAAACAAAGAAGATAGATGAGGAAGACAATAATAATCCCAAACCTATTTCAAAACAAATGTCTGAGTCAGAACAAGAATGTTTTGATAATAAGGATAGTGAAGATGCCACAGTAGGATGGCTAGACATCCCATTTTTTAATGAGTGTCCCATTATTCTGATAAAAACTTATGGCGTGTATGATTGCTTCTTCTCATCACTCTTACATCCATGAGCAATTGAAAATTTCTGATTATAAATCACATATTTGGCTTTAAAGGAATGGCTTTTTGACGGAGTAAGCCAAGAATAGATTTCCTCCCATTTGTCTAAGTACACACAAAATGTCTTTTTTTGCTCAAAGTAATACTATCTTCATTGTTAGATAATGTTACTGCTCTGAATTGTATGCTGTGCAGTGCACAGGCATAAGCAAAATATTAGTAACATAGTAGAAGCATGCAGAAAAAAAAACACAACAGCATTGCTTGGCATGTTTTCACTTGATGTGCATTGTGATATAATTAAACAATATATGACATGATATTTATATCAAAAAGACATGGAATATTAAAAAGGAAATAATTAAAATTGTCACTCTTTTACTTGTTTGCAAATACAGGATGGGCCTCCAGTGTGAGTCAATATGGGACAAGCATTTACAGTCTGAAATATGGGATGCTCTGTATAATACAGAACACCTGGAAACCCTGTTTCAGACAGAACTGAAGATGGTGCTTTATTTGTTGATGAATGTTGTATAAAATTCCCACATACCTTTTGCATACAATTAAATAATGCACATTTTATCATATTTTTTATGAAATAACTGACATGCATTAAAAAGAGGGTACTGTATCAAAAGATACTTTCTAGGACCTCTTTTCTGAATTTTGCACTAATGGATACTTGCATGTATAGTCTGCTGTCTATTTAGATGTGCTGGTTATAATTGACTATACATTCTGGCATCATTGTAATTTTTCCAAATTGGTTCTATGGAACTTCTACCATTTTGGCTGAATACATTGTAGATATCGTTATGATGATTTTGTTGTCCATGCCTTGTATGTAACTCAAATAACACAATTTATAGATTTATATTGTACTTGTATAGAATTGTCATGTGCTGGCAGGACATTGATTCTAGCCAACTTGTACTTTCAATCAATCCATGATATAGAAATAGGATTAGCTAGGATTAAACAAATTGAGAGGGTTTTTCATAATACACCTATAGTATGTGTGTTAGATGTTAATGCTAAGCCCCATCTTTGGCCTAGCAGGATGGTTGATGACATGGGGAACCTTATGTATAGTCTGCTTATGGAGTTAGATCTTCAGGTAATTAATCAGCCTGGAAAGCCACCTACCTTCATTGGGAATTATAATGGAATGTAATATTGATATTAAATGCACAATTCCTTTGCAGCAGATCTTGTAAATGAGTGGAAAGTATCAGAGGATTAAACTGAGAGTGGGCACAATTTAATAACTTTTGGTTAAAACTGTCACTATAGTCATGTTGGTAATAATAATGCATCTAGATATAATTATAGAAGAGTTACTGGCAGAAACTTAGGGAATCCTCTATCCCTCTCTTAATTTCTAGGAGTTGCAATGCACATTTACCTGCTAGGTAATTAACCAAGTCATTTGTAATTGCAAAGCAGAGATATATTCTGGAATTAAAATCCAGCCCCATTTCCAGTAGTGGTTCCTGGAGTGATAAACTTCAAAATTTCTGCAAAATATACAAATGACAAGAATGAATTGTCAAAAATCAATCTCACAAGAAGAAAAGGAAATTGATTTATAGGAGGAGCAAGTTGACATATGAATATGCAAAGTGCGAAAAAAATACATTGGAAAAACGAAGAGGAATTTGGGAATCCGGAAAAAAGAACACTTCAGAAATATTCGCTTAAAACAAATTATATATCAGCAATAGCAGCGCATTTTTGGAATAAAAATCATGAAATTAAACCAGAGATAAAACTACTTAAACAACTTCATAATGCAATAGAACTTTCCACTTGGGAAAACATTTTCATTACAAAAAATAAGGATAATTTGATGAATTTCGATATCCCTCCATTGGATGAACTCAGCAAATTCCTAATAGAACCAACAGATGCCGCCATAAGAACATCAAGAGACCCAACCACCACGTTTAACAACAATTTGTCAACAGGCTGAAGAGTAGTGTTTAACGCCCGTTTTTACTACTGAGGCACCACAGGCGGTGGACACTGATGATACATGAGATGAAATGATAAATTGGGAAAGGATATTTTTTTTTTAAGGAAGGAAGCGTTCCAGGCCTAAGTTTAGGTACCTCCCCGGCATTTGCCAGTTATGAAGACTGAGGAAAACCTGGAAAAAACCCCAGTCAGGGAGGACGGTCCTGGCGGGATTCGAACCGCAGACCTCCCGCTCACGAGTCCGTGCCTTAACGACCTCGGCCATCCGTGGCGGTAACAGGCTGAAAATGGGAGGGATCGCTCCCAAAACATATGTTCCAAATTTTATGTATGTGAATGGAGTTAGTGTGAAAAAAAAAAAACTGTATTACATTGTTTATAGATATACCACTCCATTGTCAACAGCTTCGTAAGTACACTTAATTGAGTGACATATGAATATCTCCTAGTCAGGACTAGGAATCATATCATAGATCCTCTGTCAATCTATAGTCTGGGAAAATTATCATTAAGAAAATTGTGCATCTGGAATGTGAAGAGAAAGAGAAGCAGCATTTGAAACCATTTTTCAACATTATAAAATGTGACTGACAAATCTGGATACATTTAGTTCTTTTTGACATATATATTTTCAGTCCTATAATCTTTTTACTGGTGTTAAGCTAAACAATCTATATATAATGTTAGTTTTATATAATGTCAATTAAAACATATCTTTAAAAAAAAAAAAAGAAATGATTTTAAAAAATATATATGTAACTAACACAGTGAAGTCAAGTCATATGAATAAATTCATGTGATATGTGTAATACTAAACACTCTTATTGCTTCACTTACTTGTGTGATATTTGAAACTGGTTTCAAAGACCTTTGTCTTCATCTTTGGCCAAGGGTACAACTGGTATGACTGGCAGCAGAAACAGAGTCGTACCCTTGACCAAAGATGAAGACGAAGGTCTTCAAAACCAGTTTCAAATATCACACAAGTAAGTGAAGCAATAAGAGTGTTTAGTATGACATGTCACATGAATTTATTTATATAATGTGTTTTAGAATTCAAGCATATCTAAAGAAAAAAGAGAGAGAGAGAGAGAGAGAGAGAGAGAGAGAGAGAGAAGAGGCTTTATGAACACATCTTTCTACCTTTCCCCTTCTGCCTCTTGCACAATGCAGTAAAGAGAATTATTTTTTTTTTTCAAACAAGCATACCAATTTTTAAATTATTTGTCATCATAGTTTCTGATTGGAAGTATTTTAGCAATAAAAAACTGTAGAGAAATGAAATGAAAATAGCACACTTTATAATTATGAAAAAAAAAAATAAATAAATAAAATAAAAGTTCATACAACATTTTAGTCACCAGAAATACAGCAGATTTAATAAACCTATTAGTTACGCAAGATCTAGCACTATGATGTGTGCCATAGTTACTTTTCTTTTTAATTATTTGTATAGGAACATATATCATTCAGCATTTACAGCAACAATCAGCTGTAATGAGGTTGGTAATAAATTGTAAATAAAAATTAGATTCTGAGAGGTTTCAAATAAACTGCTATAATTAGTTACAAAAATAAATAATAATAATACTTTTTTAAATTGTACTTAGGAAGCTATAGACAATGGAGTGTCTATATTGTATTAGAATTTATTAAATATGTTCACATTAACTCCATTTATTATACATTAGACCATGTTAGGACATATAATATGAAATTTGAGTGACTTCCTCATAAATAATTTGTTATATTATACTATATTTCACTGTGAAAATCCCAAACTATTCAAATTTATATTAAAATGTCGGTGTAATTGAGAAAATAAACAAGTAAGTGGAATAAAACTAGTGAAATTTGAGTGACTTCCTCATAATTAATTTGTTATATTATACTATATTTCACTGTGAAAATCCCAAACTATTCAAATTTATGCTAGGACATGTTTCAGGGACAATTGCTCTCATCATCAGCTGTAGACTTGCTGAGTTTCTATTCAACCCATTAGAAAGAGTCCACCACATAAGCACCTTGGGATCCAGTCACTATATCCAATAGTCTGTCAACAGCTGATAATGGGAGCAATTGCCCCCAAAATATGTTCTAATATTGTATAAGTGCAGTTAGTATGAACATATTTAATAAATTCTAATAGAAAAATTATAAATACTAATTACTTTAAGATGTAACATTTTTCGTGCTAAATATACCATTTTGATTTATGGGTGTTGTTCCAATTGATCTGTACAAATAGAGTAGAAAGAGAATTGGATTTGTGTAGCATCTTTGAGTAGCAAATAACACAGCCTTGTCAGTTGGTTTTGGAGTAATGCCAAGCTCTACTAGAACTTTCTGAGTTCTTAATAAAATGCCTTCTTCAACATCTGCTCTTAGGCAAGATTCTAAAATTTGAACAGCTCTCACCTGTAAAATAACATAAGTCTTCTGTAACATTTTTAATTACTCAAGTTCTGCAAATAGTAGAGGATTGAAATTAAAGTGTGCATTGAACTAATGGATATAATTAGGTTAAAAGTAGCCAGTCTTTATATCCATTACTGAAGTAATAAACACAGGATGCAATAATACCATCATTAAAATTATTAACTATCTAATGTCTTCAAAATATCTTTTATTACAGATGTTTGCAAAAAGAGAGATTAAGACAGTCTTACATTAGTTTAGTTTAATTTCTAGAGCAGTCTGTCAGTTTGCAAAATATTCACAAAAACTTACGAGCATAGAATTTATCATTTACAATTATGTACCATAGTGGCACACATTCTTCTATATTTAGGAGTACACAGGTTACATCAAAAATGAAAAACAAAGCAATTCCTAGAACAACTCAGGCAAAACAACAAAAACCAAAGCAGCAGAAACAGACAAATCACCCAATCACACAAATTTTGTTATATAAATGTTTACATGTACATTGATATAAAATTATTACAGTGTTTTAGAATCAGTATAATATACTATCACTCATACATTCCTCTACAGAATAATAGGCCTTTTCACACAGGTATTTTTAAGAGTAGATTTGAAGGAATTACCATTGTTTATTAAGGCTTTAAGGCCTTATTATATGATATATTATAGAACAATATTATTGTTACCTTTAGTAAGGAAAGTGATAGAACATATTATATATAATATTTGGAAGAAAGACAAAAGCCAAAATCCACTGTTGATATGTAGAAACTTTTCATATTATTGCACAAGTTAAAGCATGTAAAGCATTACACTAAAACTGATATAATTATTTGAGTAATAGAGTTAAATTTGTGACTATGAAAACAGAAAATGAAACTACAAGGAGCTTTCTTAAATAATGAAACACATTGTTTTTCTTGGTCAGTTTATCCTGTAAATGTACAATATTTTATTTTTGAAACTGTATAAGATATCTCTTAAAGCTTTGTTTTCTTTCACTATGTAGTAGTAATGCAGTAAGCTTTCAAAAGGAGTCCTCTAAGCAGTAGTTGAATTTCTTTTGGCAGAAAATTAAACAATTACCAACATCCAGAGGCATTTAAGAAATGTGTGTGGAGAAATGATGGTGGTAAATGCACTGTCAGTGTTGGGTATAAAAGAAGATTGAGATAGTCTCGTTGATCATTCATATTCAAGGCAGTTGCACATTGTATTCATCATATCTGCAATGATGTCTATATCCTCATTAGAGATGATTGGCATATCACCAAAAAACATGTTCAAATTGATCATTTCTGTTGCCAATGTCAACCAGATTATCCACCATTTAGAATAATCAAAGGTTTGCATTTAATGGGTCCCTTGAAGCTCGAACTACTATAAGGAACAGAGAACCATAATTTGTTGACAGTTGTTTGCTCATTAAAAGGCTTTAAGTGATGATTTCTTAATTGGAAAATGAAGTATGGATTCTTTACCTTAAACCTGAATCCAAAAGACAAACCATGGAGTGTCATCATAGAACTTTTCTTTGGGAAAAGGCAATCCCCCAGCCAGTAAAGTCATAGCCATACTGTTCTGAGACTCAGGGATTATATTAATTAATATACCTATTCTCTTTGGAGAAACAATGAACTCTGAAGTACATTGTATAAAATAGCCACCAAAAAACTTACAGAAATAGATAGGAATACAATTCAAAGTCAGTGTTGTAATATTATCAAATAAATTAGAAATAAAAATAATACCAACCCTTACATAAAGATAATAAAAACACTAAAAAAGCAAACCTGTTATCTACATAAGAGAAGACAAAGAAAATACTGTGGTAATCCTAGATAAGAATGATTATGTAGACAGAATGGAACAACTATTAAAAAACAATGAATATTGAATAGTAACAAAAAAAATCCCCTATATCAATGCAAAAGCACATTTAATAAACAATTACTGATTGCAAATTAATAGATAAAAAGGAACATTATAAAATTAAAGTAGATAGCCCTACAATACCTACAATCTGCAGTCTCCCAAAAGTGTACAAACCAGGGAAAAAAATGAGACCTATCATAAATAACATAGATGCTCCAACTTATAAAATAGTCAAATGGTTGCCTTACAAATTTTCTACTTTTCCAAGATTTGAATCGCTTAGTATAAAAATGTCATTAAATCTTATTCAAAAAATTAAAGACATAAAAATAGAAAAAACAGATACCTTAGTTTCATTTGATGTTAAAGCACTTTTTCAAAGTATTCCTACATTTAATTTATATTCTCTGATAAAAAATTGGTTACAAATGATAGGAATAACAACAAAGAATATTCAAGAATACATTAATTAACTTGTGTCTAGAACAAAATTACTTTACATTCAATAACAAATATTACAAACAAAATTTTAGTCTGACAATGGGTAGCCCACTATCACCAATATTGGCAGATGTTTTCACAAGTGCATTAGAAATTTGACTAGTAAATAGTTTCCCTTGGCTATTTAAGAATTGGTACTGCTATGTTGATGATATTTTTGCAATAGTACCAGAAAGACACTTGGATGATGCACTAAAGTTACTTGACTTACAGGAAAAAAACAGCTAAATTCATTATGGAGAGAGAATGCAATAAACAGTTACCTTTCTTGGATATTAAGATAATTAAAAAAAGAAAATTACCTAATTTTTGGCATATATAGAAAACCTACACACATGGACAATTACATTAAATATAACAGTTTTAATCCAGTTCCTCACAAACATGCAGTTTTAAATAGTCTTGCATACAGACTGGTTAATTTTCCAATGAACAAGGAGGAATATGAAATGGAAATGAATAATATAGTGGACATAGCTATAGAACATGGCTTCAAACAAGAAGTTGTGCACAAGAAAATAGACAGAGCAAAGAATAAAAAGAAAATTAGAGACACCACTACACTTACTCCTATCAAAGATAAAAATAGAACATACAAAAAATTCACATACCACCCATCAGCCTTTCATAAATTTCAAAAGATTTTTAAAACATATAACATTGTTTTGGCTCCAAAAAATAATTATTCCATTAAAAATATCTTTAACTCAAAACAAAAAGAAGATAACCTACAACAAGAAGATAAATCGGGAATATATCAGATGAACTGCAATGATTGTGAAAAAGTTTATATTAGAAAGACCAAAAAAACATAAAAACAAGACCTAAAGAACACTTTAGGAATATAAACCAAATTCAGTAGATGTCTTTAAAATAAATTGATAAATTTAGTTTTGAAAATCATGGCAATCCTATTAGCAGTGGAGATATATCTGAAAAATGAGTGGGGGTAAAAGCAAAATTTTAAAATTACTCTAGTAGCCACAATTTTAAACATTTTTCAAGGAAAATATTAATATTTATTTTTTCATAATGGAACTCTATATATAACATTTAAATAAAATAAGAAAAATACTTTGTTATTAGGGAAATTGAAGTATTAGGAGTAGGAGTATACCTGACATCTGAAATTTAAAAGGGACTCTTTCATTTAATTTTCTCTATAATGTTTTAAAATAAAAGGACAAATTAATTCAGCCTATAAGCTGTATTTTTAATAATGCATACATTTTATATTTAACAAAAGCATTGTCATGAGAAAAGTAAATGTGAAATATTAATATAATATGTGTTTGAGAATTATATTTGTATGTAAGAGCACTCTGTAATAGTCTTCAGAAAAATTTTGTGTTACATGTTTTTACTACAATAAAATTTAAATTAAATTTCAAAGCCAATGAAACTCTATTGTTTTTGTCTATTAGTGGTCATACATTTAATTTAATTAATAACATACCATTTATTTTTGTGGTTTAATCTCAATAATAATTATAATGATATCCTATACTAATGTATTCAACATGTTCACCTAGCTCCACAAATCTATTAGGACATATTTCAGGAGCACTCACTCCCATTATCAGCTGTTGAAGTAGTTGATCTTATGTAAGTAAGTGGAGTTAGTGTGAAAATGTTGAATACTTAGTATGGGATATATTATCACTCCATTGTCTACAGCTTTGTCAGTACAATTTATTTATTTAATAATAATAATAATAATAATAATAATAATAATAATAATTCTAAAATGTGGTTTTTCTTTTGTAATACTTATTGATTGCAAGAACTATAATTTTATTCCCCTAATACCACACATTAGTGCCATAACTTATTTCATTTCATAATTTAATAAGGTCTAATTTGGATTTTACATTAATTTTTATTAAAAGTTATTTGACTGGATGTGGAATTCACTTAGGTTAAGCAACTCCTGTATGACAGATTTTTTATATTCATCTGGCTTTTATAATGATGGATTGCTTGAGGTCCATGCTAACAGTATCATTATCTGCATCTGTATTCATTAGGTTTTGCGTTGATGTAGTGGTTTGGTGTAATTAATAGAATATTGCATTTTTAATGGCCCGGCCACCTGAATAAATCCTTCTTTATCATTGTATGCTGAACATCAGTTTCCATAATTCTAATAAGCTTCTCATAAAGTAAAAGCTTTTTTCTTTTTTATTTTGCTACCTTTCTTAAATGATTGATTTCTGTGTAAGCAAACATAACATGGATGGAAATTCTTTTAACTCCTTCTGAGTGATGATGAATCAGAAAACTTGGTTTTGTAAAGTTTGACGTTTGGCAATGGTTAGAAGACAAGTATTTTACCTTATAGCCATTTTATTTCAGTAGATAAACATTTTATGGCAGTGCATTCTTGTTCTGGCATTTAATTTGCTTATTTAAGAAATGTTATTGCCAGTTTGACTTAAAGAAACTATTGTTTGAATGGTACAGCACAAAATAAGCCTTATAAGTATCCAGCTACATATTTAAGTTATGTTGATATGATATGCATCAGGAAGAGATGTATATCACTCAGAAAATGATGTTATGATTCTGTAATCTCTTTCAGTACATGTTTAGTGCTAAAACAGATCAGAAGTGAAAGCAAAGTAAATATTTTGTTCATTTATTCTTTATTTTTTAATTAAGGTATCCTCAGATATTTTTAATAATATGAAAAACAGGAAATGTTTGCAGTTTCTGCTCAATTATTTATGCATGAAAATAACAATGGAAATACTGGAGAATGTGTCATGGTAGTGTGTTACTGTTTAGAAGTAAATACACATGTTTCATAAGATGGGTCAGTCAATCTATGCTCTGGTATGAACTCTTTATTGATGACAGAAAGAGTCATATTGCAGTTGAATAATTAAAACAGAACTGCACATCGCACATGGGTAATGAAATCAAATGTAATGGTTAGCAGTTAGTGATGTAACATGGAAATGGAAATGCACAAAGTAAATCCCCCCTTTTCTCTGCCACTCAAGATTAAGTTTGATTAGGAAACTGATGAGCAAGCTTGGCCTGTATGTGTCTGTCTGAGACCACTGCAGTAGACACTTGGAACTCAGTAGAATGAGGTGATATTGAAGGTTTAATCCACATTTTACACTTTTATTATTCTAAGATTATATATATAAATTTCATTACATGCAATTAATTCTTTTCTCATGCAACTATTTGAAGTGCCTTCTTGTTGTATTTTTATGCATTAATGAAGGCCTGTTGGATTATGGCATGGCTCTAAGTGTTGCCAAAACTCTTAATCAAATATCAGAAACAAGAGCAAAATTACAGAAGAATATTTAATTATTGTCTAAAATATTATAGTCAATATTTCTTTACCGTCAGTAGAATTAAAAATATTGTGATTTTATGAGAATCTGATATTGCTTTACCATTATATTATTGTTGTTTGGAACTAAATTCCTATAAATATTCATAAAATAACTGATAATTTTTTTCTACTAAAGTTGGGTTACCTAACATTTTTTCATCTTGCTGTATTTTTATATTATTTATTGTCAGATTCTATTTTTTTTAATTGCATTCCATATCTATAAAGTTTTCATTTTATAAGGATTCTTTCTTTAATGTTTTGTTTATTGTTGCTTTGACTGCATTGGTATTCTCATGGCATCTGTAGTTTGTGGACTGAATCTGTAAGTATGTAGGAATAAATGAAATGAAATGAAATGATTTTTGGTTTGGTTTATTTACAGATGCTCTTTAACATCACAGGTCATTAGCATCCATTCTAATCAGGGTGTGAAATGGCTGACAAATTTTGCTCAGGGGCCTTTTATTTCAGGCTTGAGGTTCTTTATCATGCCGTAAATGCATGACACAGGACTCACTGCTTCCTTCCGAAGGAAGTCATACACTTATTTACACCCATAAAAACCCATCGGACCTGGCAGGATCAAATCTATGATCTTGGGTGTAGTATTCATTTTTTCAGGGTAAGGGAAAATTCTGAAAAAAATCTATCCAGACAGCTTGACCTGACCGGAATTCGAATCCAGAACCTCTGGATTATTAATTGCAAACATGGAGACAGTCGAGAATTTTGGTAAATCTATTGCTGCCATCATACTAAGAGAGATAATCTAGCAATTTGTGCCCTTTGAGATAAAATTTACAAAGCACTGTCTTTATTGTTGAAGACATCACCAAAAATAAATTTAAAGCATTAGTTACAAAAAAATTATATTCTTGATTTAAATGAATTCTTTAGTGAAACAATGTAACTCAATTAACAAAAACATCTTATACTCAACCCAATGTAAATAATTTTGTATTTACTCATGGTAAATAGGAAAGCTTGACTAAGTTCAATAATATGTACAGATTCAATGCCATATTTCATGAATGGTAAATTTTATTCAATTTGAAAAAATATTTTAACATTATATTGCATCTTAGATTTTATACTAAAGAATTATACTTGCCTGTTTATAAGATAATTCCTGATACCACAATGGGCCTATTCCTGCTCTCCAAATTGCTTTTCTTTTTAGTACTATAAAATGAGAACAGAAATGCAACAACAAGTAAGAATTAAATTATTTATAATATGAATATCACATTTCATGTAATGTAATTTACATACCTAAATTTTATCATAAAAACACAATTTTAAAACAGAAAGAGAAGCATATGCATATATGCAATATATCATATCTTAATAGAGCACTAATTCTAAATAAATTAGGTGTATTCACCTTTTCTTTTAGCTGTTTCTCTGTCTAGTTTATCTTGTAATAGTTTTGCTTTTACATACTCATCATATTTTTTATTTTGTTTGGTACTCCATGTAATCATGTTTTTTTTTATTCTGTTTGCTAATTTCAAGCCTGACAAATTCACTGTTATAAAGTTGACACTAATAGAGCTCTATTTTTTCTGAGTTTATGGCAGATTGGTTAGATATTATTTCACATATTTTAGGAATAAAAATATAATGATGTTTTATTTTTTCCACTAATTTTGTTGTTTAGATTAATGGTTGTGTGGATAAAAAATGTATTTTGTACTTTTCTTATGATTTTTACTCCATATTAGGCTGTATATGATGATTTTATTTCATAGTTTTCTATTTTTCTGTTTCTTCACATTACAAAGGTGTTCCTGTAATGGCTCTAAAACAGATTATTATAATTTTAATAAACAAGAATTTTCCTTTTGCAGTTTATGAAACTTTGTATGTCAACTTAGCAACATTGTTTTTTGTTTAGTCCATAATTATTATTTTGTTTTTGCTCTTTTTTCTAAAGGCATTTGTTTCTTTTTCAGTACTCTGTGCTCTTCTTTTGCAATTTCTTTTGGTTTTGCATTTTGAGTAAACATTTGTTTATGGGATAGCTTAATATGAAATGTTTGTCCTGAAAAGGTACTTTCCTCAATATTTACCTTTTGATCTTTCCTGGATATATACTCTTCATGAGGTCTTCTACACATGTAGCAGGGTATATACTGTGGGTTGTAGTCCATGATGGTTTTTTTATAAGTTTAAAAAAATCTTGTATGTACTATAATTTTGTGCATCGACATAAATTATTTGAAAGTTATTTAAATATAAAATTCTTCATTGTTGACAAACCATGACAACAGAATGCAACTCATTTTGTTTCCAACTTTTGTCTTGCATTAATTGCCATTGCCAAGTATAAATCATTGGGTGAATGGTTTCTTTTTATTCTACTATCCGCTGAATTCCAAGTAAAATGTTGATGATCTTTGACTATAAATTGATGCATAGCCATCTCAATGGGATATTCATAGGATACAGGACACATTTTTAGGTATTATATGATGTTTTTACTTTTATCATGGTATTTGAAATGTATAATATTATTCAGGACACAAGTGTGATTATATAAGTGTTTGGATAAACTTTGGTAACTATAAGCATGTTGAGGAAAATGAGTACCTATATAATGGATTTAAGTATCAATGGTTTCTGATTTGCTTCCCTTGCTTCTATAATATATAGAGTATAACAGAAGTACTGGGATAAACTTTCAGGGCAAGTTCCTCATACCAAAAAAAAAAAAGAAAATAAAAGTCATAAAATATGTCTGGAATGCCTGGTTTATGATTTATTTTTTAAAGATGACTTTAAATATATTTCAAGGTATAATCCAGCATCTTAAGTTTGTCGGTCCTGGTGGTGTAGTGGTTACCATACTTGCCTCCTATGCCCAAAATGCGGGTTCGAACCCGGCCAGGATTGGTGGATTTTTTTGGGCGTAAAAATCCTAAGTATGGCTTCCTTCAGAAGGGAAGTAAAGCCGTGGGTGCCGTGTCGTACATTTATGGCACGATAAAGAACCTCAAGCATGAAAGAGAGGCCTCTGAGCAAAATTTGTCGGCCGTTTCACGCCCTGAGTTGAATGGGATGCTGTGATCTGAGATGTTAAAGAGCGTCCATAAATAAATCAATCAATCATCTTAAGTTTGTTAAAAATAATAAATAACTTTTTCAGATAATCCAGCTATGCTATTGATATAACTCATTCTGTGATATACCTCAGATGGTGATGTTTTGTCAAGGAAACTTGTTTACATTGGTTCTTTCTTATGTATGGGGACACCTAAAAGCCCTGGTTAATGTAATGGATATTCTAAATAAAGAGATGCTTCATCAACACATTGAGGTATTTGAAAGGGCATGACATGCCTATACATACATTAAAGTTGATGGAGGACATTTTGGACATTTCCTATATAACAATTTCAAAAAGTTAATATGTTATTGTTAATGTATTGATCAGCTAGGGTATAGGGTATTAAGATGTCCCCATACAAAAGAAAGGATGAATGTAAACAAGTCTCCTTGGCAATGCATTGCCATATATGGTACATCAGCATAGATAACAATACTCAATTGTCTGAAAAAAATTTGGTTATTATTTGTAACAAACTTAAGTGTTTTGGATTTTATCTCAAAACATATTGTAAGTGATCTTTAAAATATTAATTCATGAACCAGGCATTTATGGATATATGGCCACAAGTGGCCAAGGTTGTTAAAGTGCCAATTCGTGAGCAGGAGGTCTGAGGTTCGAATACCGTCAGGACCGTTCTCCCTGATTGAGGTTTTTCACAGATTTTCTCAGTCTTCATAAATGGCAAATGCTGGGGAGGTACTATAAACATAGGCCTGAAACGTTTCCTTGCTTAAAAAAATATCCTTTCCCAATATATCATTTCATTGCATGTATCACTAGTGTCCACTGCCTGTGGTGCCTTAGTAGTAAAAACGGGCGTTAAATACTATTCAAACAAAAAGAAAAATTTATATTTATATGTTTATACATTTTTTTTTGTGGCAAACTCGCCTCTGAAGCTTGTCCCAATATTTCTGTTAAACTTTGTACATGTTTATGTACACTAATAGCACAAGTACGATAAAATTTCTGCAATTATGACTGAATCTCTCCATTATTCACTTTTACACGTGCATGTATGCACTTACATTGACCTAAATTTCAGACAAACTTATGTTTATTCAAATAACTATACTTCAGAGACAAATATAAAAAAAGTCAAATTTTTTTAAGGACAGAGTATATGTTGCCGCTAAGGTTTCAGTTTACTTGCTGAATATAGTTTTAGGCTATTGAAGTGATGGTCATACTGTTATCGAGGTTTTCGCGATATTTTTCAAATTTGGCGCATATTTATATTTAGTTCCTTGGTTAAACCGTTGTTGGTATTACTGGCTAGTTGGCGAGCCTGCCAACGGCAGCCTTTCTGCTAGTATAGTGAACAGAGGTTCAGCATGTGATAATACGATAAGATGAATGTTTATTAAACCACATGTTTAATTATTACTGTTCGTTTTAAAGGTTAGCCAGTATATAGAATATGCCCATCTGTTACTTCATCTTTTGACTATTTATTTATTAATTTGTTACGGTAAGTATACCCTTTGTACACAAATGAGTTTTAGAATTGTCTCAGTATGGGAATTTTAGACATAAGCCGTTTAAACAACTTATTGAAGATAATTCATTAAACAGATTAAAAATTATATATTGGTTATTTCCTGATATGAGAATACTACGATAAAAATGTGGAGTACAAACCAAAACAAAACTTTTGTTGGCTAACTTGTACTAAGAAGTTTGCAGCATTAAGAAAGGACTTAAGAATTCGATTTGCATACTACAGCATTGTTGACTTTTGTAAGCTTCTTCACTTCTGTCCGTAACTGAGAGCGCTTTATGCATTTGCATCTTTGTTGAATTTTGCAGCCTGCTGTTGCAGAATTGGATCTTGACATCGTTTGCAAATGACAATTTTATAGATTAATTTGCCATAATCTTTTCCTGCCTATTATATTAATATATATTTTATTTATTGCCTGTAGACTCATTAGATGACTCTCAGTTAATATAATTATATCCAACCACTAAAGCATATCTATTATTGAGTACAGTAAACACTAACTCAGACACAGTATTATTATTATTATTATTATTATTAATTTTTTTTAGTAAATTTGATGTTTTAATGTGCAATACAAGGCCATTTTAGTTTAAAATTTATTTGATAATTGTCCTTTCACAAATTTTTGGTTCAGTTTAACCGGTTTTCAGATTGGTGGGGGTTGTACTGTATTAAGTTAGCCTTCTCCATTTATCCAATTATCTTAATGCATAACAATGTTTGAGTAGCCAGTAGTGGTGTGTACCTATGGCCTCGGCGCCGCTTAGAGCAAGCCCAGTTAAGCTGATGACCTGACACAATACATTTTATGTATCTACTAACTAACTGTCTTCCAAACACAGGTTCAGAATGAGGGTGCGCAAATTGTCTGCTCTGCTAGGTGCAGTGCTGGTGCTTGTTGGTTGTTTTATTTTGTACATGATGATGGATCTGGCCGTATTTCCCCCTGATATGCATGAGGTAACATATATTATATTATCCTAATCTTAATAAATATTATTCTTTGCAATTCATTTGAAGTGTAATGTGATTATTGCAAGTTTCCTAAGCTTGGTACATTTCCTCTTTGCAGTTAATTTTCAATATAATGTGATTATTACAAGTTTTAAGACATTCTTACTCTGTGGAATGTGTTTTGCAATCTTTGGCATTTGCTAAAAAACCAAGTTGAGTACAGAGAGTATCCTGGTCGATGGATAGGATACAGAGGACCTTCCATTGGCCTGCCCGTTCCCCTGATTGCACTTCTCCACTTTATTTTATGGGGATACATTAAAGATAAAGTTTATGAAGAAGTACCAATTACACCAGGTATACTACATCAACAATTTAGGAATGTCTTTCCAGGATTGAGCAAAGAAATGTTGAGGCGTGTTTATCGATCTTTTGAAGCATGTTTACAGAAATGCATCATAGTTAATGGTCATACTTTTGAGCATTTACTGAATTGACATTGTAATGTGAACATGACATATTTTCATTTATGATTATAACTGTACTGTATGTAAATTGATGCCATTAAAGTGAAAGTGAGCGAAAAACATATGTCCAATATCTCATCATCTATCGCCCCTAGCTAATAGATGTACTGGAACTTTTATACTGGAAATTGAATACTCCTTCCATTCCTGGGGGAAAAAATACATAATTCAAGTTGAAAAAAATTACCTTGAGAATGGCATTTCAAGGACGAGTTAAGGTCTCTATCGTATGTTCCCCTAAGAATACTTCAAATTTTGTCTGAAGCATTTTTTTATTTTCTTCTTTGTTTCATAGTAAAATGGTTGTGACACTATAAATGCCTCATCCTGTGTATATATGAATGTCCCTTGTATTAAGGGTAGAAGCTGTGTTAAATCATGTTCCTTTATAAGCATAAAGATTAAAAAAGAAAGAGTAATGGAAAACTAATTGGAAATTATATTGCCTTCGTACTTTGTATATGAAAATAAGAAAAGATTAGTTTTATTTAGTTGCAATTTAATATTTTATCATTGTTAACTGAGGACCAATAGATAAAAACACTATATAAGCTTTCATAAATAATACTACAAACTTTAAACATCTGGTTTTGATAGCTGTCAGCTGAACTTTGAGGGTAATGAAGAAAAAGGTTGTGTTATTTGAATGGGGCAGGGTGATTGCAAAATTGTATTGTCATGACAGAGGTCAGCTCTGAGACTTTTAAATAAATTTGTGAAGCTGAAAATCATATTATTTTTTTACACCAACAGCCAGTAGTTTGTTGAAACTGGAACCAAAGTTAGTTGAATGTCCCTTTCCTTATATCACAGAAAAAGTATAATAGTATGGTTAAATGAAAATAACTCACAGAGTGTTACATAATGAGAACAAGAAAAGGTATTTTCTTCATGTATTATTGAAAATATATTTTAAATTGAAAAGACTTTGAATTACTAAAGTGAGGGTATATGCTACAAGGTGATGAGAAGCTCTGAGAAAATCTTGAGGCTGTGGACTGGACATAATGCTGTTTCAACTGTGATTTACTGGAGAGCAAGAAAGATATAGTAGTACAGTAAGCTCCATTTCTGCAAGAAAGGCATGAAAAAGTTGACTGGAGTTTGCTAAGAGTCATTGATCAAGTATTGCAGAAACAGAACTCTTGAGTATTCAGTAAAACTTTACCCACACCCAAGAATAGTATGAAAGGAACTTACCATCTTAATTTGTCCTGCCTCTGCTGTTAGTTTTGAAAGAAGACACCCAAACATTAACAGATTGAAGTACTCCTTAGTGAAGGCAGAGGTGGATTTCCTTAACAGGTTACTGCTTTTGGTGAGTGACTGTAAAGTTATAAGTCATAATGAAGGCTTGGAGAACATTTGATGTTAATTGGTGTTTGTACTTGAAACAATGTATTTGATGTATAATCTAGAAAATAAAAATAATTTAACATTTAATTGATGAGTAATTAAAAATATAGTTAATTATAAAGTATCTGTGCAGTATGTAGAAATTTAGAAATTAAAATAAATAGTTTACAAAAGAGTATAATAGCTAATTGGAGTAATGCCTTTTAATGATGTTTTAGAACAAATGGGTACAAATAGAAGGACGCTTGAAGCAATTAGAAGTTGATCTACATCGTCATCATGAGACAGTAGGCAAACTCAAGCACACAATCAAGCAGCTGATCAGTAGTAGTAGCAGTAGCCTGAGTGTCTCGCAATTAAGGCCTACTACCATCAATACTGTTGTTATAGAGACACCTCGCAATTGTACTGTTCAGTTCAAGTCTGCACCAAGAACAGACATTCAGGTAGGAAGGCTACTTGGTAGTTATAATTCCAGTATCAATAGGTTGCAGATTACATTCTTGTGCTTTTCAGCTGAAACAGAAGACTATTTTTATTTTTTTTTTAAATTTAGGCATGAAAAATAAGTAGTGCAGTTCATTTAAGAACTTCAGAAAAATAAGACATTTTTAAAAAATTTTGTTGGACTTCACACAGTGAAGCTTGTTAAATTTAAATTATATCTAATCTGTTGTCTAACACACTCTTATGCTTCACCTACTTTTAAATATGGTGGGACCAGTTTCGAAGAGACGACCTCTCCATCTTCAACCAACTTGATTACTCGTAGAGAAACTAACATCTATGAGGACCTGGGCCTCCATCATAGTGGTGTTTTTTTCTTTATAAACTGGAAATGTGTATCACATTCTCCCGTAATGTCGAAATTGATAAGATGATCACTATGTTTATGAATGTAAATCTTCTCCCATGTGTCCAATTCTGTACGTTCATGTGCTTCTTTAAGTAACTTTATTTCTCTTTTTATGTCGTGATTATCTTTCCAAAAATGGTGTGCCACTGCTGACCTATTAATCTGTTTGTACTTAACCACACTATTAACTGAAAAAGAGAGACCAGTTTTTAAAAAATTCACCTACCATCCAGTAGCTATGAATAAATTTCAAAATTTTTTTAAAGATATTAACATTAAATTGGCAGCTGTTAACAGATACACTCTGAAAAATGCTTTAGTGGATAACAGTTTTAATAACATTCCACAGGGTAAAAAGTCAGGCATCTACAAAATAACATGTAAAGAATGTGATAAGATATACGTTGGAAAAACTGAAAGGAACATAGGAACACGTTAAAGGAACATCTCAGGAACGTTAAGTACAAACAGATTGATAGGTCAGCAGTGGCACACCATTTTTGGAAAGATAGTAAAGAAGCACACGGACATACAGAATCGGACACATGGGAGAAGATTTACATTCATAAACATAGTGATCATCTTATGAATTTTGACATTACAGGAGAATGTAATACAAATTTCCAGTTTATAAAGAAAAAAAACACCACCATGACGGAGCCACGGGTCCTCATAGATGTTAGTTTCTCGTACCAGTCGTCAAATTGGTTGAAGATGGAGAGGATGTCTCTTCGAAACTGGTCCCACCATATTTAAAAGTAAGTGAAGCATAAAAGAGTTGTAGATGACAGATTAGATATAATTTAAAAAAGTAGTGCAATGTTTTTGATGAACTGGAATGTGGCATTAAGGCATGGAATTTAAGAAGCGATGGATTTGGGAATTATTTGTAAAACAATACATACATATCTAGTAGATAATATTGCACGACTTACCTTTTACCACATTCTTAATCCCAGTAATGAATTAGTACTGTTTTTCTCTTTCTGTAGATCTAGGTATTTGCCAAAGGCATTTGTGAATTAAAGTTAATAATGTGAAAAAATGGAGTAATTCAGAAATTTCTTTCTTGCTTCACAGATGCTGGAAATGTATAAGGAACTTAAATTTGATAATGTAGATGGAGGAGCCTGGAAGCAGGGCTGGAATGTGGAATATAATTCAAACCAGTGGGATCAAAATAACAAGTTAAAAGTTTTTGTTGTACCACATTCCCATAATGATCCAGGTGGGACATACTTTTTCTTTGCTATCATTTAACTATGATGGCAGATTGCTAAGTCTGGTAAAAACATATTAAATAATTTATTTTTTACAAAAACAAAACTATTTCTGAACATAATCTCCTTTGAGCTTGATACATTTGGTCCAGCAAAACTCCAATATGTTTATTTCCTTAAAAAAAATGTTTTGTTTGAACTGCATAATACTTGTTTACAGCACAGATAATCTCTTCATTTGTTAAAATGTTCTTCTCCCCAAAGCAAGTTTTGAGATTAGGAATAAGACAAAAGTAATGTTTGACCAAATCGGGGGAATAGGGTGGTAGGGAAATATTTTGAAGCCCAACTCATGCACTTTTGCCATCACAACGACCAATGTACAATTAGGAGCATTTTCCTGGTGGAGCACTTTTTCATTTACCAATCTTGGTCGCTTCAACTCACCATGCAAACAGTTCAGTAATGTTGCATAATAATAGTCTCTTCCAAAAAGTCTATCATGATGATACCCTATGGGTCCCAAAACAGATTGCCATAACTTTTCTCACCAACAAAATAGCTTTAGCTCTTTTCAGTGTACTTTTAACTTCGCCAATCCACTGTTTTGAGTGCTGTTTTATCTCCGGGGTGCAATGGTGGATCCAAGTTTTGAAAAGAAAGAAATGGTATAGAAAAGAAATTTAGAAATTTGAAGAAAAGAACATTTTAGGAACATTAGATTGAAACAGATAGACAAATCAGCAATAGCAGCTCATTTTTGGAACAAAAATCATGAAATAAAACCAGAAATTAAATTACTGAAACAACTTCACAACCCAATAGAACTATCCACATGGGAGAGAATTTTCATTTTAAAAAATAAGAACAACTTAATGAATTTTGATTTTCTGCCACTGGATGAACTCAGCAAGTTTCTACTAGAACCACAAGATACCACCACAGGAGCGAACGGGCGTTCATCCCCCCTTTCGAACGACATTCAGTCAGCAGCCGATGATGGGAGGAACCTCTCCCAAAACTAGTCCAAAGTTTTAAAAAAGTAAGTGGAGTTAGTGTTAACAACTGAACACATTAATGTAGGAAACCCTGTTTAAATTCATTTATTCAATAAATAATCTTCAGTGCTAATGCAGAGATCCCATCAACTTCCTTCAGCTCAGTTTGTACCTGGGATGCAATCCACTTTTTTAAATAAAATGTTTTATTGCTGCATAATGACCACCTCCTTGGACTAGTGGTTAGCATTGCTGACTGCTGGCCAAGAGGCCTTGTTTGGATTTGCGGTACCTGCTTAGGAATTTTTCTGAGTTAGAAAGGTTTGGAACAGGGTCTACCCAGGCTCATGAGGACAATTGGGGAGCTGCCTGGTGAAGAGGTGGCGATCTTTGATCTGGTAAGCTGCGATATGGTAACTAGTGGGATGCTATGTGCTGATCACATACCCCTCTGCAATACTGCACTCTACCAATGATATCACATAATGGAGGTAGAAGACGAAGCAGTTGTCATGGTAAGCCGAAGGCCCACATTGGGCTATGGAAAACCAGGCTTAGAAGATCATTGCATAATACTTGTCTTTATCCATTTCTATGAAATGTGTTACATTGATCACTTAAGATAGCTGCCAACAAAGAACTGAGCATTGGATCTGTTTGAAAATTTGAACAAAATCATTACAAGAATAATGCTTACCAACGGTTATGCCACATAACAAAATTTCTTGTCATTTCTTTGAAATTTACTGGACTTACCAATCTTGCCCTCATAATCCATACATAAATTAATAAAGATGTTCCTTATATATGTAGAATGTTAGAAAAAAGTTATTTCAAGTAAGTAACTAATTATAAGAATGGATAGGAATATAGACTGGAAATATATTCTTAATTAGCTAGTGAGTCGATTTAATATTCTTATGCTCCACTTACTATTGCATCACAGAGAACACATTTCACAGGCTTTTTCCTGCATCAAGCCTGTGCAACATGTTGTATATTATTCAATGGTAAGTGGAGCATAAGAGCATTAAATTGACTCATTAGCTAATTAAGAATATATTAATTGCTTCAGTATATTAGTTCTAACAGGAAATTAATTTTAAAAAAAACAGATTGGAAAATTTGGAATGTATCTTGTAAGTGAGATTATGAAATGTACTATTTGTAAGAATAACATTCTTGTGACATTTATTTTGAATATTTAATTCTCTCATATATCATCTTTCTTCCAGCCATTTTTAGTTAGCAGATGTAAATTTACCATTTTATGTGGTTCCTTAAGGAAGCTTAGTTATTATGCTTTTTGAAAGTGATAAAAATCCTTTTACTTGTATAGATCATAATATTCCATTCTCATAACTATCATATATCTTCAAAATGATCCAGCATGGTATCAGTTTTAATTCTGTCAAAATAACTGAAGCAGTCTGTATCTAGTTTCCTTAATTTATACATTTAATGTCACATTAGACATCTTTAGACAATTACTAAAATTTGGGCAGAATAATATTATAAAAACTACCGAGCATAATGTAATATGTAGTTATGTTATGGTAATAAATTGTTTCAAAATGAGAATGCCCTATAAAAAAAATGTAATTGGATTAGTCAAGAGTTCCTAAATAGGCTGTATAACTACAACAACAACAACAACATTATTATTATTATTATTATTATTATTATTATTATTATTATTATTATTATTATTATATCATCATCATCATCATCATACCCAAAATTATTTTTTCATGCTACATAGAATTGACTTATTTTATTATTTATTTTTTTTTTATCCTGTCTAAATTCAAATAACAGCCCAGGTTGCAAACAAAAACAAAAGATGTCAAAATTTCATCCTCTGTAAAATTTAAGCATCAAAATGTAGGGGTATTATTTAAAATATTCAAAGAGGATTTGATGGAGATCAACCTTAATTTTAATCAACATTGATTTTAAACTTCAGGTTATTTAATTGTTGTTACATATGAACAGAATAAAAAAAACTCAATTAATTGTAGGATGAAAAAACAGTTTATTTTGGGTAGAATTTAAATCATTAATATTAAAGTTATACAACCTATTTTGAAGCTCCTGACTAATATGCTTACATTCAGTTTTTTCTTATAGAGCATACACCATTTTGAAACAATTTATTACCAAATCACTACTATTACATTAAATATTCCATGGTGTTTATATTATTATTCTGACCAAATTTAAATGATAACAGGTGGCCAGGCAACAATAAAAAATGTGATAACAGTTGCATCCTCTTTAGAATTTAAATATCAAAAGTAGGGTGCCATTTGAAATTTTAAAGGGGGGTGACTGGAGACAGAGGAGGGAAACCTAAAATTTAATCAACATTGGTTTTAAACTTGATCCTCAATATCTTAATTGAGGTATGTTTATTTAAATTAAATTTGTGTTAAATAGGTAACTATTCAGACTAGAAAGAATACTCCATATAAACAATACATTGATTTGCATGCTGCTTGCTTTCAAATATTATAATTTGAACACCAATAATGATATTGCAATTTTTTTCACACTTATATGCAAATCTTGGCTGTAAATCTATTGTTTAAATATGACAAATTATTGTTACGAAATCTATTGTTTAAATATGACAAATTATTGTTACGAAATCACTCAAATGTCAATAATTTCACTCCACTTACTTGGACAAGTTTCAAAGGCGATTGCCTCCATCTTCAGCTTGGTCCCATTGGCTGCTTCCCAGTGTGGCATTAAGATGTCGCTCTGTGACTTAAACGAACTTATTGATGAGGTAGCTGTTGTTTGGGAGATCAAAGTTAACCAAAAATTCTTTGTTTTGTTTATAAATATATTTTCCCATACTGTTAGTTCCTTTAGTGTGGTGATATCTTTTATTCGTTTTTTTCTTTTTGAATTTTTCTATTTTCTTGTTAACTGTTTGTTGTTTGTTCAAAAAGAAAAAACAAATAAAAAATATCACCATACTAAAAGGCTACAAAGGGGATCATATATATAAGAAATTCACATTCCACCCATGGGCACACCAAAAATTCCAGAAGATTTTTAAAGAGGCAAACATCATTTTGGCTCCAATAAACAAATGTAGTTTAAAAAAAACCTCCAAAAAACGAACACAAAAGATAAAATTCTTCCAGAAAAACAATCAGGCATTTATGAAATTGCTTGCAAAGATTGCAATATGAAATATATAGGCAAAACAAAAAGAAATATTTCCATACGGTTTAAGGAGCACATGAGACATGTAATAAACACATGGAAAAATCAGCAATAGCAGACCATTTCTGGCAAAAGAATCACGAATTCCAAAAGGAACCAAAACTCTTAAAAGCTCTTCAAAAACGAATAGAATTGACAGTATGGGGAAATATATTCATAAATAAAAACAAAGAAAATTTGGTTAATTTTGATCTCCCAAACAATAGTAACCTTATCACTAAGTTTGTGAAGTCAACGGAGCGACATCTTAATACCACGTGGGGAAGCAGACATTGGGATCATGCTGATGGTGAAGGCAACCGCCTTTGAAACATGTCCAAGTAAGTGGAACTAAATTAGTGAAATTTGAGTGATTTCCTCAATAATAATTTGTTATATAATATGTATAATAGTTCAGAAGTTTAAATGTGTATGGATGCAAGTTTGTTAAGAGCAGGAGTTTATAAATGAGAACAGATTCTTTGACAAGCTAGGGTGATTATTAAATTGTAGGAAATGTTTTGGTGTGTTACTATAGTGTTTCTCCATTTAGAAGAGGGGGAGACAGGGACTTTTGGATAACTGAAGACTGGGTCTCAACAAATGTGGTTAATTATAGTTAGTTGAATGGTGTAAATTAGTGTGCTAATTAAAATTTTTTTGTTGGAGTGATTTGAAATATTGGCCTGGGTTAGAACCAAGCCTTATTGTCATTTCTGTATACTTTGTGCTATTTAAACAAATAAATATAAGTGTATCACATTCATTCCATACTCAGATGCAATCCATCAGTGGTTATTTACAGATTGTTTTTTTTTTCTGCCCTAGAAATTGAATAACTGCATGCACTTCCTCCCTTGACCATCAATTCAATATCTTCACCATTTTGTAACTCTTCTTGTGTTTATGTTCTTTGGCACAGGCTAGTGTTGCTGAATGCCGGTAACATGGGATTATACACTAGTGGGCACACAAGTTGTAGCAAGTTGCATTCTTTTGTCTTCAAGTAATATAATAGAGAAATTATTTTTTGACTCACCTTGATCATGATTATTATCTTAGAAAGATTGAAGAAACAATCTTTTTATAGTCACTGCAAGTAATAGTTTAACTTGCTATAGGTTTTTATCAAAGCCTTTCCTTAAGGAACATTCTGTAAATAGCGCAAAACTTTATTTTTCTTTCTCTTTCAAGATTTTTTTTTTATTTCAGTTTCCAATACACTAGAATGTTCCTATTCTTTGGCTATACTGTGCTATTTTTTCAAAATAATCTCTTTGCAAATCTTTGCTTTGACTACCTGAATACTGGAGCGTGCATGGTTATGATATCACTCTACGGTCTGTCTCTAAGCCATATTTGTTTTGTGACTGTTACTTTATTATTATTATTATTATTATTATTCAAATAAGTGTACTTACGAAGCTGTTGACAATGGAGTGGTATATCTATAAACAATGTAATACAGTTTTTTTCACACTAACTCCATTCACTTACATAAAATTTGGAACATATGTTTCTGGAGCGATCCCTCCCATCTTCAGCCTGTTGACAAACTGTTGTTAAATGTGGCGGTTGGGCCTCTTGATGTTCTTGTGGCGGCATCTGTTGGTTCTATTAGGAATTTGCTGAGTTCATCCAATGGAGGGATATCGAAATTCATCAAATTATCCTTATTTTTTGTAATGAAAATGTTTTCCCAAGTGGAAAGTTCTATTGCATTATGAAGTTGTTTAGTAGTTTTATCTCTGATTTAATTTCATGATTTTTATTCCAAAAGTGCACTGCTATTGCTGATTTATCAATTTGTTTTAAGCGAATACACACTTCAGAAATATTCGCTTAAAACAAATTGATAAATCAGCAATAGCAGTGCACTTTTGGAATAAAAATCATGAAATTAAATCAGAGATAAAACTACTTAAACAACTTCATAATGCAATAGAACTTTCCACTTGGGAAAACATTTTCATTACAAAAAATAAGGATAATTTGATGAATTTCGATATCCCTCCATTGGATGAACTCAGCAAATTCCTAATAGAACCAACAGATGCCACCACAAGAACATCAAGAGACCCAACCGCCACGTTTAACAACAGTTTGTCAACAGGCTGAAGATGGGAGGGATCGCTCCCGAAACATATGTTCCAAATTTATGTAAGTGAATGGAGTTAGTGTGAAAAAAACTGTATACATTGTTTATATTATTATTATTATTATTATTATAATAATATTAATAATAATCTTCTCCCATGGGTTGCATCTTTCAGAAGACCAAAGAGATGGAAATCAAAAGGGCGCAAGATCGGGCTAGAAAATGATAGAGAAGAGCGGAAGTTTTGTGATCTTTTCTTCAGTGCATAGGGACGTATGACTTCACATTGTCATGAATAATAGTTCCAGGTACATCTTTGAGGATAAATGTGCCAGATCTACTACTTCAACTTCCCAAGTGTTTTGACAAATACTTGGGATCTGCATTCATATATTAAACGTGCTCACACTAACTCCACATACTTACACAATACTAATACTTGAATGTAGGATATATTTGTCTACAGCTTTGTAAATACAGTTTATTTAAATACACGAGGGTGGATCAGAAAGTAATGCACAATATTTTTTTTAAAAAAAAAGTTAATAGATACCATTACAAACAAATGCACAAATGAACTGACATCTTTTGTCTATTTTTCTACATAGTCGCAAACTTTCTCAACACATATCTGCCATCATGATACCAGTTTAATAATTCCATACTATTCATAGAGGTCTATTTGGTTTTAGTATTGCCATCTGCAGGCTGCTGTTTTCACATCTGCATCTGATGTAAAGTGTTGATTGGCCAGGAATTTCTTAATGGAACCAAACAAATAAAAGTTCAATAGTGCCAAACTTGGACTGTATGGTGGATGCTGGAGCCAAATATTTTTGTTTTCTCACAAAAGCAGAAGCATTATGGGGGCAAACATTGTCATTAATAAGCTCAGCTTTAATGCTATGGCATTTGTCTTGAAGGACACGACACAACTTTACCAAAGTTTTTACGTAGGTTGCAGCATTCACAGTGGCATGTGTTCAGCGAATTCCTCCAATAAAACACCATTCATATCCCAGAATACTGTCACAAGCACTTAAAGAGCAGATGGAGTCACTTTGACTATTTACTTTACTGGGGAAGCAGCATGTTTCCACTCCATAGAAGCCTGCATTGTTTTGGGCATGTAGTAGTATGCACACGACTCATCACTAGTGTCAATTCCTTTCAGAAAGTCATGCCCTTCTGCAGCATAATGCAATAAGTGATCCAAGCTTGATCATTCGCTGGCCCTTGTGGTCGTCTGTCAGGTTCTTAGGTACCCAGCGAGCACAAACTTTACAAAACTTCATTGTGTCATGCACAATATCGTACACTGCACTGTATGAAATGTTGAAATACTGAGATAAGATTTGCAGTTGGATCTGCCCTTCATTCAGAATTGCCGTTAAATGAGCAAATATGTGTTTTGTGTTATTTATTCAACCAAATAGTGTAAAAGAAATTCAAGTGACATTGTGCATGGTTGCAGCTCTTACCGGCCATTCAGAACGTGGCAAATCACAAAGGTTATCACGGCCGTCTTTGAAGAATGCACACCATCTGGAGACATTGCTATGGTCCATACAGTTGTCCCCATACACCCACGCATGTGAATTTCACTCGGGTTATGCCCTTTAGCCCTTAAAAATCTCACTACACCTCTCTGCTTTTCACAAGGGGCTGACAGTAACATTACGCCATCTTTGTTGCATAGTTCATGCTTCTGTTGCTAGAGCTACACATGAGAACAAAATAGCATCTGTAGTGAAAGCTTCAAACCATATCTTGGTGAAATTTCAAGATCTCAGCCGCAATACCAATGCAGAAATAAATTATTGTGTGCTACTTTCCAATCCATCCTCGTACTTGGGAATTAATTGCTTCTAAGGAATGCAGAGTGCTAAGCTAGCAATGATAGAGAGAAGATGGGTATTTGTAAGTTCCTATTTAGTATTCAAGAAGGTAATAAGTAGTAATGAGAGTGAGCATTGAAGCATGTAGAGAAAGAATTGATCTCTTTAGTAATATGTGAGGAAAGAAGAAAAATATGGAGTTAAAGTAAATATGTATATACTTTTGTATGTTATTGGTATTTTATTAATTATTAGGAATATAGAACAGAATCCCAAGCCCAGTAGAAATCGGAGTACTTTGGAAAAAGTGGTTAAGAGTGTACAATATATGGAAGAGATATTGGGAAACAGTATGAGGAACATGAATAGACAAAAAAGAATTAAGGAATCAAATGCATAGCATAAAATCAGAAGTACAGAGTATTGAAAGAAGAGTTGGAAACATTGAAGAGCTTCATAAATTTATTGTAGGTAAATCTGTCTTTGATGAAATATAAGGTGTGTAGCCTGTTCAGGATGTGAGAGAATTGCTGGAGAAAAAAAATTGGTGATGGAGTTTAAAAGTTGGAAGATCACTGAGCCTTTTGAGTTGGAAGGAGAATGGGAAGAAGATGCATTATTGCGCAATTTATATTTACATCTATGAAGTGTTATTAAAGGCCAAAAATTAGGGGGTAAGAAAACCCAGACTATGTATACAAAATTTAAAAATATAAGGAAAATTGTTCATGCTGTTGTCATGATTGTCCCAGCCATTAGAAGGTGTCACTTGTCAGCTATACTTGAAGTTGGTGACACTGTTTAAATACTAAGAGCAATATTACTTGGTAGCTAGAAACATATTATGAACCATTATAAGCATTTAGATGGGTTCATCAACTTGCAAGCATACCATGACATTGCTGTGTGCATAGTGCTCAAGGCTACCTGGCTACACAAGTGAGATGTATTCTTCATTGAATTCTTCAGCCAGTGGAGTTTGTTTCCATAATCTGTAGTTGCATTTACCATTAAAGGATAAAAGATTGAATAATAAAGAAAGAATAACTCCTAAATTTTGATATTCCTCTCTTGCATACAACTAAATTATAGCCTCTTACATGCTATACCTTTTTAAATGTAGTTATATGAAAATTGTTACAATGAAAATTAGCATTTGACACATGAATATTAATCGTACATGCTTCAAATTAGATTTTCATATTTTTAATTCTTCTCCTAAATGCTCTTGCTTTTTGACAGCATTTGACTTTTATATTATTAGCTATGTTTGGAGATAATGGAGCTCAGCTCTGAACCTATAATGCAAACTTTAAGTTATAATTACTAATGTTAGCTCTTTGAGAGCCTTTGATGGGTTTCATAGCTGAAAATAAAGCTTCAGATACATAGGTGAACCAAACAGAAATTATAGATGCAGCTTGCCTATGCAAGTGGGGGAATCTTGACTTAGGGAATCGACTGTAAAAGTCTAACAAACTTGTTCTATTCCTCTATCTGGCTGCCATTTCAATATCAGATCTCATGTAGTTTAGCTCCAGTAGACTTCTCTGGCAGTATCTTCAATATTTATACTGAACGGTGTTTCAAATAGATCAAAATCTGTTTTAGACTCATCACATCTTTAAATCTCTCTTCAAATTTATGAGGAAGAAAGTGAAGAGTTTCAACATAATATCTCGCCTTTAAATAATCACAAATTACTGACCATAATTTCTAACTGGGAAAATGAGCAGGCTCACCGTTGGACAGTTGGTGTTCCCATAATGACAGCATATTTTTGAAAGCTTGAATACAAAAAATATTAGTTAAATATGAATGAATGAACAGTGTTTAACGCCCATTTTTGCTACTGAGGCACCACAGGCGATGGACATTGATGATACATGAGATGAAATGATATATTGGGAAAAGATTTATTTTTAAGGAAGGAATCGTTCCAGGCCTAAGTTTTAGGGTACTTCCCCGGCATTTGCCATTTATGAGGACTGAGGAAAACCTGGAATAAACCTCAGTCAGGGAGGACGGTCCTGGTGGTATTTGAACCCAGATCTCCCGCTCATGAGTCCGTGCTTAAACAAACTCGGCCACCCGCCATGATCTAGTTAAATATGGTGGACTTTTGTAACAGTGATGTTTAATACCAAGAATTTAAAATGATTGAGTTGAATTTGTAACACTTACATCACTAATATTTTAAAAATGGAAAACTTAAGTTTCTGGAGCTAATCGCTTCCATTTTCAGTTCCAGATCGACTGCCAGCCTTGTTCTTTGTGAAACGTTCTGAATTTTTTGTTGGTATTGGAGCTCAATAGTTTAATATTGACTCACTGGTTGAATTAATAACTTATATTTTGCTTCGCTGCAATAGTTTCCAAACTAATTTGATTTCAAATTTATTTTTAAAAAAATTATGGACTTTATTTTATTTAATAGGGGAAAATATGAATATAATTTGCTTTTTCTTGATTTGATCTAAAGTAAAACACTAAAAATCTTGTCAACACATTAAAAACACACTTGAAGTTTCACAATTAAACTTCAAGAGTGTTTTTAATGTGTTGACGTGATTTTTAGTGTTTTACCTTTAAATCAAATCAAGATTCATGATAGTTTCACAGCGTGGATTCTGACATAACCTTCAAACATAATTTTGCTTTCTTTTTTTATATTCTAAAATATAAATTTTCATTACTCTGAATACTTGTGAGCGTTATAATAAATTTTATATGTTGCTCTGTCTATTAGCATTTTAAATTTGGATGCCCTCCAGTCCCAAAGTGGGGAATGGTTTTAAATGACTACTATTATGGAAGGATTTATAAGTAAAATTGAAATCTATGTACTTAAGTATCAATGAAAAATTCAGCTTCATAGATGGAAATAAATGGCTCATAATATTAAATTAGAACAGAATATGTTTTTAGTGCGCATTTAAGCTCTATGGGCAATTTAAAAACAATGGTTACTAAATGGTTGAAACCAAAAATAAACTTAAAGGTAATTGATTTTTTTATGCAGGATGGCTTAAGACATATGAAGATTACTACCAGAGCCAGACACGCAACATATTAAACAACATGGTGAGCAAATTGTCAGAAGATTCTCGCCGGAAGTTCATATGGGCTGAGATATCTTTCTTTTCTCTCTGGTGGGATGAAATATCATCTGAAACTAAGGAACAGGTCAAAAAGTGAGCAGCAATGAAGTTTAGAGTTTCTCATAATTTTCAGATTACAAAACAGAAGGCTTTCTTTTTACATTGTACATTTTCATATGTTGAGTGCTATGAACTTCAGATGTGTATTATACATCTTCAACGCTTATTGTGGTCACCAGGTTGATCTCTGATGGACAGCTGGAAATTGTGACAGGTGGTTGGGTGATGAATGATGAAGCCAATTCTCATTACTTTTCCATACTGTTGCAAATGATTGAAGGACATCAGTGGCTCCAGAATCAGCTTGATATCAAACCAAAGTATGTTTGTATATAATCTTTTCACTGTATTTTAAGGATTTTTTATGACAAGGGTTGAAAAAAATGTAGTGGCAACATAGCTCTAAAATTAAAGATAAAAATCTATAACAAGCCTACTATTTCATTCCATCAGTTTAATACCATACCATAATTATCACCTTTTGGAAGGTGCTAATTACTGGTAGCAGCGTTGGTTTTGTTGATATCAGCAAACAAGTGCCCTACTTCTTGAAGGATTACTTTTGCTGTATGGTCCCTTTAGTTCAGGGAAGAGAATGAAGTCTTAAGAGCCCTTATGTAGTGAATATGGAAAATGTTCAAGACCTTCCACCTCTACTGTAACAGAAAATTGTTTGCAGTAATAGCAGTATGACAAGACATTAAGTGCACAGGCTTGAAAATGTTGCCATTTTCTCCTCAAAGCAGAACAAAAATGATGTTCCAGGTACACTGCCCCTGGGGAACTGCATGATTGAATATAGCAAATTGAATATTATGTCACTATCAGCATCACTTTCACAATCCTGCCGGTCCTGCTGGTGTAGTGGTATCCATAGTTGCCTTCTAAACCCAAGATTGCGGGTTCAAACCCGGCCAGGATCGATGGATTTTTTCAGGTGTAAAAATCCTAATTATGGTTTCCTTTGTAAGGGAAGTGAAGCCATGGGTTCCGTATCGTACATTTACGGCACAAAAAAGGCTCAAGCCTGAAAGAAGAGGCCTCAGCAAAATTTGTTGGCTGTTTCATGCCCTGGATTGAATGGGACACTAATGACCTGAGATATTAAAGAGCATCCGTAAATAAATCAAATCAACAAAATTCACATTCCTGGGTTCTTGGTATTGGGGGATGATGGGTGCTCCCAAGCATGGGACTGACATTTCAATTCTAGCTCATAAAATGCACCCATGTTCATCCAATGCAATAATCCTGTTACAGAATGCTGATGTAATGTGTCAAATGGTCACCTCTAAGGTCATAACAGTGTCATTTCTGAATATCCATAAGATAATGAGTCATCCAGCAAGATGCAATTTTACAACCCCAAGCAATCTTTCATAATATACAATAATGTTGGATGGAATATTCCTTCTCTGCAGCCAACTCCCTCACTGTCCATTGCCAGTTCACCTCCAGCATAGATTAATCACATACTTGCCAAACATGATCGCCCAACATTCCACCATCTGATGGGGTGAGATATATTATTACCACATGCTTGCTGTTCATTTAGTATTTTTTCCATGCAGCACCTCAGTTTTAATGTATGCCCATTATTCAAGCTCAGAAAGCACACTTTAGGGGACTGACTTGGGTGGTTGAGTTTTTTAAGGTGCGGACTCAAAGTGGGAAATCTGGGAGTCTTCTGCCAGGAGCATTCTCCCTGACTGAAGTTTTTTTTCCTCCTTCCTATCCTAATAAATGGCAAGTGCTGGGGAGGTACTCTGAACTTAGGCCTGGAACACTTCCTTCCTTAAAAAAAACCTATTTATCATTTAATGTCATATATCATTGTCCACTGCCTGTGGTGTCTCACCAGTTAAATTAGGCATTAAGCATTATATAAAAAAAATAACACTTTAGGAAAGTGTTAATTAACACCACTACTTAAAATCTTCTTACTTGTCTTGCCTGTAAGCAATGCAATTAGCAACAATGTTACTATAGGCAATGACAAATGTATTGCCACTACTTTTTTCAAACCATTGTATTTTTACTCTTTTCTTTTGATCAGTTTATGTTCTTCAAAATGTGTTTCGTAAGTACCAATCCAAATACAAGTGATATTAATATTTACTAAATTGATTACTATTCCAAGTCTCATTTTTGGAACATAATACAAATGTTCAAATTTTAAAACGTGGCATATGTGAGAATAGATTTTTTATATGGTAAAATGTACTGCTAACAAAACTGTAACCTTTAAAGTTTGATGAACAACCAGAAAAGCAGCTGTACTTATTGGAGCTGTGAATTTTCTTAAGCAGATCTTTCTTTAGAAAGAATATGAAAAAAATTCTAAATAAATTTTCTGATAATTTATTCTGGTCACTAACATTATTTTTAGAGTTTCCACAGTAAGCTGGGTTTTGTCTATGTCCTATTCATGAGGGAAAGAAAGCACTTTTTCAGCATAGGTGCATAGAAGCCAGAAAATATCTGCTAGCTTATTAAAAAAAAGTTTTTAACAAAAACAGCAACATTGTTTAAATTTAGTTGTAACTTATACATCTTTTTAAGGTATTTTATATTAAGAAGTAAAATATACATTTGCATTTGTTCAAACCACCTTGAAAATGCCTCTGACTAAGCTTCTTTTGGATGATCACTCACAGCCTCTTATGTTTGTCCTACATTTGATGGATAAAATTGCCTATAAGGCTTTTCTTTGGTTTTGGGGAAAAGCATAAAATCACTGTTAGAATTCTAGAATATGGAAAGCACTCTTAACATTTTGGTTTGTCAAGAAATTAAGTGTTCTGGCTGCTGTGCAGAAGTATTGTCATGATGAAATAGAAGGTGAGTGATCTTTGATCCAGGATATGTTGCAATGACAGATGGAAAATAGTAATTCACAAGTAAGTTTTTTTGAGTATGCAATTTTAGTCATTACATGATCAATTTTTGTGAAAAATGAAGGCACCCTCTTCTTCTTCATGCTTCTGCTTATTGCACTTATGTTAGTGTGTCATCTTCTGGAAATCATCATTGGAGGCTGCCATTTAGTTTCAGAATCATAGTAAGTTACCCATGATTCATCTTCTGTAATGATGATATAGGTGCGCTGCTTCTCCTGTTGTCATACTATTACAGCATGGAATGGCACCATTCCATGTAAGCTGCTTTCTCTCTCCTGTTAGGGCAATAGTGGCAATAGGCGCATGTGTGCACTAGTTGCATATGGGAGCTAGTAATAGTCTGCTCTCACTAGCTTGCATGTGCTCCACTAATACCAAGCTCACCATTTTTGGGAATCCATTGGTTGGCAGTGTGTTAACAACCAAGCAGGGGAGAAAATGACAGAAGAAAAGTGTAAATCTTTAAATAACTTTCTATTTCTGAATGGGGGGGGGTTACATTTCCTTTTATGGATGCAAATTTGGGAAATGCCCAATGTCAAAGTTAGTGAGGATACAGATATTGGTCTGCAAAATATGTTCTAAACACAAGTAAGTGAAGCCAGTAAGAGAGTGTAGTTGACTGAGTAATCTTTATATGATTTGCTTCACTGTACAGGTTTCATTTAGGACTTCAAATTCATTATTTAATGTATCATCATCATCATCATCATCATCATCATCATCGTTGTCACCATTATTATTATTATTATTATTATTATTATTATTATTATTATAGGATGTAAATATCAATCAATTTAAAATTAATACTATTATTAAAATTTAAAGCTATAATTTAATTTTTTTATAAATAATATCCATACAAAATATTGATTTTTGTCTGTCTTTTAGGCATTAGCATCACCAGTCTTTTTGCAAGCACAATTCTGCCTTATACACATTACAACCTTTCATATATTGCAACATCATACCATACATTTGCAAATGGTGAATTTATCAAGTTATATGGTATGAAAACTGTAAAAAAGATATCGCCAAATGAGGCTGAATAGTACAAAGGAATAAGCCTGTCCAGGAACACAGTTGTAAGCCACATGAAGGATCTGTTTGTGGAAATAGAAAAACGATAGAAAATATTATGTAATGAGTTTGTTGGTTTTTCCTTAGCTATTGGTGAAAGCAATGACATAGCGGGTGTTGCACAACTTGCCATTTTGATTCTTATAGTTGATTATGAAATAAAAATTACTCAAGAATTTTTATATTTTATTCTTCTAAAAGACACAATAATTGATCAGGTTATATTTAAGGATATGAATATTATTTAAGCAGATAGCATTGCCTTGGAATATACTTATATTAGATATCCTAGATGGAGCATTATCCATGATTGGTGCTAACTTGGTTTCATCAGACACTTGAAAAATAAATTGACATTGCTAATCATAATCAGTTGTTAGTTTCTAATGTATTGTATATCAATAGGTGCTCAGCATCAACTCTGTGAAAATGAACAGTGTAATCATGGTGGTAGTGAAAATTGTAAATTTAATTAAAAGTAAATGGTTTGAATCACAGGCATCTGAGGGAATTTGACTCTATTCGTTGTGAATGCTATGATACTTTCTATTATTATGAAATTAAGTAGTAAAGTTGGGGAAAACACTCCAACAGTTTTTTTAAACTTTGAGAATATATTGCTGAATTTGTGTTGGATTAAATTTCATTGGACTGTTAATGAGCTCTAAAATCTTTACTGTATAAGCTTAAAAATTACATCTTCTAAAGGATTGAATCTTAAAATAGATGTTCTGTCTTTCCAGAGCTTCACACTCTAATAAGATGTGTTTTGCACTATCATAAGACCTCAAAATGAATTTGTGTTAAGTAAAGGTAAAAAATTACCTGAATTGCATGGTATAAACGGGCTAAATGATTTAGCATTCTTAGTAGCTGTTACTCAGCATCTCAATAGTCTTAATTTAAGACTTCAAAGATGCAACTTTTTGATCACTGAAATGTATAATGCTCTCAGTTCTTTCTTAAAAACTATTTCATTTAAAACATTTTTCAAAAAAGAAACTTCTTTTAAAAAATTTATGGAACTAACACAGTGAAGCCAAGTCATATGAATAAAATCATGAGATATATCGTACCCTTGGCCGAAGATGAAGACGAAGTCTTCGAAGATGGTCTTTGAAACCGGTTCCAAATATCACACAAGTAAATGAAGCAATATGAGTGTTTAGTACGACATATATCATATGATTTTATTCATATAACTATTTCATTGTTAAAGTCCCAAATTCCAAGTAGTAGTTTGCGTCATTCTTCCTTCATTGAAGTCAATTAATTTATAAATAGATGACAAAATTAATATATTTTGGAGGAACTGATGGAAGAATTTGACAGAGAATACATAGATTTTAATAAGTTATAAACTCAATTTTCCCTATTCATTAAGCCTAAACTCTGAAGTTGTGCCACCTAATTTGTAATTTGAATTCTTAACTACCAAAAATTAATATCACTGATCTCTACAAATGATCATCATTGTTTCATGAAATTCATAAATTCTCAGCTTATGGACTTTTCCATGTTTGATAATACATATGAATGTTTTTTTGTATGATGAAGCTTATGAAGCCAAGACTGAAACCAGGATACAAAGGATAAATATTAAAACTGTTTTGCAGTTTGCAGCATCAGAATCTATTTTTCTAGATATTGGGAAAATAATTGAGGATAAAAAGAAAGCCACCTCTTGCAGAGAATACATTCTGAAGCTACACAAATATTGTTGGTATACTGTTTGGAGAAATAAAAGTTTTATAATTCAAGAGTATCCTGAAAAGTTATCTGCCGCAGTCATAGGTGATCATGCAATTGGCAAAATAACTGTCACATCTATCTTATGCATTCATTTGAAGAATCAAGCTACTGTTACAGCTTTCTGAAACACACTTGCAAATATTCCACAAAAATTGATAAAATTATCATTCATTGATAAAGCTCATTGTAAAAGTTTATTAATGCCAAAGGAAATAATAATAATAACAAGTTTATGGGGACTTTTCTGCTTCATTTTAACAATTAAAAAATGAGCTGCTGAATTTAAGAATTGGTTTACCAGCCTTTGAGCCGATCCGCATGAAGGATAACCAAAAAATGCAACTGTAGAATTGAAGAGAGGAGCAGTTTTGGGGATTGTGGGTCATGGTCTACTTGAAGTTATTCTTCCAAGCATTTCAGAAGTGTTTGCCATGTTATTATATAGAATAGAATTCCAGAAGTTTGAAATATAGCAAGAGATAATCTGTGTTTATCTAGGTGTTTTATCCTTTCTCTGATTCTTTATCTATTATTATTTTAATTACATTGTTCTTAGTGTTATTTTATTTTTCATTTATATTATATTTATATAATGATAAAACTTTTTTGGTACTCTTGGAACAATGTAGCTAAAAATAACTGAACTAGTGAAGCAGAAATTGATAAAGCTCTTAAATAATTACACAATATCATAATATTTGTAGTAACGTGTATTTTTTTTTTTCAAAGGCGTAATGCTGTGCTCTCATTGGTTAGCATTGCTTTTACTTGATTGTGATTGGCATGGAAGTGATTGTGATCTGGCCTCAGCATGTTCAATGCTGCAATAGGAAATTTGCCTATGAGACTTCGTTTTTGTATTCTGAAGTACTTGATGCCAATTACTATATTACTATGTAGTATGTTTTTATAGTAGAAAAGTGTAGTACATGTGATGTGTTCAAGAGTCAGTCAGGGATCTCAAGAACATATACATATTCAGGTTAGAGTATAGGCAAATTAATGCTAATTTTATAATGTCCTATATAATTTAGAGTTACAAAAAAAATGTAAACAGTAAGTATGCCCATCATGAACCATATTCCTTTGCATTACTTGTTGATTTTTCTTCTATTATTTAACATGAGAGCTGCTGAAAGACATCCAAGAGTTATTGGTAAATTTTTGTATAACAAACTGCCAGTATTAATTAAAAGTGAAAGAGGGAAAAAGTTTCAAATAGAATTGAAAAACTTCTTGATAGATAAATGTATGATTAAGATAAATGAATTGTAAATATGCATAAAAAATATAGTTCAATATAATTATTTATGGTATAAATGGAAATATGCTTCTTGTTTTTCAATTGTGTGGTTTATTAATGTATTTTGTGATAGTATTTTCTGAAAATGACTGAAACTCAAACGTAGAGTCTATGGTCTGCAATAAAATTATTATTATTATTATTATTATTATTATTATTATTATTTTTACAGGAACAGTTGGTCAATAGACCCTTTTGGTCATTCCCCAACAATGGCAGTGTTGTTTCAGAAAATGGGCATTGATAATTTGCTGATACAGCGGGTGCATTACTCAGTTAAAAAAAGTCTTGCTCAGAGCAAAAATCTGGAGTTTCGCTGGAGGCAGTTATGGGGTAAGTTCTTATATCTGTGTAGGAAAAGTTAGATTTTGTCTTCCAAGCTTTTTGGTATTACACACAATACAGAAAGCTGTACTGAGCATTCCTATTTGATGGATAAGAGACAATCATGAAGGACACACTAATAACTGGTATATAGCTATGTCATCACTGTTATCATTTTTAATAATGCAACTGAATAAGTTGGCATGACTTTTTAGAAAATGTTGATTTGGTCATGTGAACAAAGAGTTATGTAGTGCTATTTTTTCCCCACCAGCCACTCATTCACTCACTTTTGTGTGATAAATCAGTGTGATCCACCTGTGGTGCCTCAGTAGTAAAAACGGGCGTTAAACACTACTCAAAAAAAAAAAGTAGTGTTATCAGTATTTTGACAAGTAAAGCTTATATTAAGTATACTTGTGTTTGCCAAATATGTAAGTTTTGATGGCCATATCTTCCGCATGGATGCTGCTCTGAATCAGATTTTCATTTACTGGATTACTGGAATTTTTTATGTAGTATTAATGTAGTATTAAAGGGATGTAATTATTTAAACTGACAATGAGTAGAATTTTTACATAACTTACTTGCTTCACTCACTAAAAATGATCAGAACATATTTCGTGGAACATTTCCATAACTATTGATCACTGCTGGAGTAATTTAAGTTAGTTCTAGTTGACATTTGACATGGTCTTGTAATGTAGCTAAAAATCAACCTTTATTACATTTGAAATATCAAAATTCATTATATAAAAATTCATTAGTAGTTGTTCAAACTTTTAAATAAGTTATCCAAAATGTTCAATTCCTTTGGTTTTTCAGCTGTTTTTAATAAGTAAAACTTCATGGTCTTCATCCAAAATTATATGGCTGCTGCTGATTTTTTTGTTCATATATATATTATATTTGACTATCGTTCTTTGAATCTGCCTTTTTGTCCCACATTTTTCTCACAGTCCAAGCAATTTGATATACAAGTCCATAAGTTTCTGGCCTCGGTGATAAGGATTATCGCCCTCTGAAAGCCCTTATCTGGTGTGGTAACTTACCTGTTAAGTAAATAATTGCAGCTGTAACTTCTGCTCCACTGTGTTCAGATATACTTGCATAAAAAAGATTATATGCAGAAGGTTGTGGCATGTTTAAAAAGGAGTATCAAGCTGTTATTAAGTTCTCCACGAAAGGAGGACATATTCCAAATGAAATTAAACAGCAATTGGACAGTATATATAGGAAAACATCGCCCTCATATCCTACTGTAAATGAATGGGCCAAACTTTTTCGAATGCGTTGAGAAAGCATTGAAGACAAAGAGCATGCAGGTCGGCTCTTGGAGATGCTCAGTCCTGAAAACATCGCTCTTGTGGAAGAAGAAATTATGGAAGACCAGCAGCTCAAAGTTACAGAAATAAACATGAATAAGGTTAGTACAAGCGCCTAGACTTCTTTCCTCAGTCCAAAACAGCAACAAGTTATCTATTGTTAGGCATTTTTGGAGTTCTGCCATGACAACAAGAGAGAAGTTCTGCAAACTATTGTTATAGAAGATAAAACTATGGTCCTCTACTATGATCCTTTGTCCAAAAGAGAATCATTGGATGGTGGAAACCTGGCGAAGCACCGCCTCTAAAGGCCAAGGTCACTCCGTCAGCCAAGAAGATCATGGCCACAATCTTTTAGAAATGTGAAGGAATACTCTTCATTGACTTCAAGGAGAGGAACACCACAGTAAATGGGGAGTACTATGCTGGCCAAATACATAGACTATGTGCTTCCATAAAAAAGAAAAGGCAAGAAAAGCTGAGTGGTGGTATGCACTTTCTTCATGACAACGCACCTGTGCACACATCTCTTGTTGCAAAGGAAGCTGTGAAGAAATGTGGCTTCGAGGAGATCGACCATCCACCCTACAGCTCAGATCTAGCTCCCAGTGACTATTTATTCTCAAAACTCAAGAAGGACCATCATGGAAGAAAATTTAAGTGTGACTAAGAAGTGATGGATGCTGTTTATGCCCATTTTGCAGATAAGACTTCTGGCATTTTTTGGGGGGGAGGGTTTAAAATGTTAATTCAAAGATGTGAGAACTGTATTGAAATAAAGGGTAACTGTATTGAAAAGTGAAATATAGTTTTTCTCTTTATCATACCTAGAAAATGGTTAACCCGGAAACTTATGGGCCTACCCTTGTATTTCTGATTTTTTCCTCCAATGACAAGTTATCTACTTTATTTCATTTTTTAAGATTTTTAATGTTATATTTATTTTGAGTTATTAAATGATATTGTAGTCTAAATATCTTCTAAAATTTATAATTAGCACAAGGGTGAGTATATTTATTATAGCCTCAGTCCCAGAGCCCATAAGGAAGCAGCATTTTACAATCTTATTTATAGTCCCAGAGCCCATAAGGAAGCAGCATTTTACAATCTTATTTATAAGTCAGTGAATATACCACTAAACAAAGTAGAATACTTCAACTTTAACTTTACTATAATTAGTAAAATTGGCATTTATCAAAGAAATAGTCAATACACAAATAAAAAAAGTTCAAGGATTAAAAGCTGATGAAACAGATTATTATTCCCTCTTACTCTCTCTCAAAACAAAAAAATTAAACATTATAAAATATGTTTTAGTTAGCACCTGTAGTGGTTTTAATAAAGGAGCCACTGACATAGACATTTGTCATTGTAGATGTTGACATAACTGCCACCATAATATCTTTTACTATTTCAGGGTTTGATATTAAGCTGGATTTTTCAGATTGATACTTCTGGCATAAAAGAAGTGTGATTTTAAGTATAACAAAATCACAATAGATAAAAATCTACAGAGTTTATTAATGTTTTGTTATTACCACACAACGGTACACTTTTCTGATTATGGTATGCTCTGAGAATATTATTAGATGCAGACTGAGTATGAGACAGACATGTTATAATTTAAATTTCTCTCCCGAAAACTGTGCTTTTTGTCCTGTTGTAATTCGTATACTATTTTCCTATATGGATGGATATTAATTCTGCTCCTAACTCCTACCACTCACCACAAATAAAAATTGGGTGCTAATGACCATTGCTGTTTTGCGCCCCTTAAAATATAATCAACCAACAAATAATAATTTTGTAATTTCTTCCAAGAAATATTAATTGCTACTTATCTTTACTTAATGTTAAAATGCTGTTTCACTATATGGAGTACGAACCATGATTTCTGCTAATGGAATTTAAAATACAATTTTTTTCTATGGAATCTAATGCATAATTAACAATTGAGATAAAACCATCACTTATTACATTACTATACATTACAATGCATTATATTTTCAACATAACGTATACTAAGCAAATGAAATTCATTCATTTCTATTTAGTTGCAATAGTGCTGTCTGTCATGTTTCTTTCTTGGTACATATTATTAATGTTGTTATGCTTGCCATTGGTTGATTCACTTAGTATTACTATTTTCTTGTCTGTAGTTCAATCTCTGTATCTGTTCCTTGGAACCATTAGATTTTTATATTATTCAGTATTGTCGTAAAGGCCAAGAAACAAGCATTAAGACATACATTGTAATAGCCCTTATCTGATTGGTGAAATCTATACAAATGAGCTTACTAGATTTATACAATTTAAAATGTATTATCAATGAATATTTTTTATTTGAATTGAAAATTAAAGGCATTACCTAACATTAAAACACATGCAAATGAACTTATTAAATTTATATGATTGAAAACGTATTATCAATGAATGTTTGGAACTTTAAATTGAATGTTATGACCTTTATCTTATGTAATAACATATGTAAATGAACTTCTTAAATTAACTATTATCATTAAATGTTTATGGATTTATATTGAGCATTACATCATTTACCTAACATAAAAACATATGCAAATGAACTTATTAATTAAAAACATACTATCAATGAATGTTTTGATTTTCAAATCAAATATTATAGCCTTTATCTTATGTAATAACATAGGTAAATGAACCTCTTAAATTAACATAGCTAAATAGCTATTACTATTAAATGTTTGTGGTTTTATATTGAGCATTACATCTTTTACCTAATATACAAACATGTGAAAATGAACTTATAAAAATAATATAGTTACACAACTGGTGTCAATGAGTATTTAAGGCCTTAAATTGGATATTTTCCATTTCACACCTTTGGACTAAGTATAATTTTCAAAACATTAAAATACTATGACATCATTTCAGAATAAACATAGGACAAAAATATCATTTAATCAAATAAAATAAAGCATTGATTGGAGAAAAAATCAAGAATATATCAGTTTAATTGCTTGGACTGTGAAAAATATATGTGGGGAAAAACAAAAAGAAATATAGATGCCAGATTCAAAGAACAATGGAGAAATAGAAAAATCAGCAGTGGTCATACATTTTTGGAATGAAAAGAAATTTATGAAAACTGCTGAGAAACCAAAGTAATTGGATATATGCAATAAAAGTTACATTAAAAAGTTTAAACAAAATACAATGAATTTTCATTTTCCAAAGTGAAAATTTTGACTTTTTGGCTCATTACAAGAACACCAGAGCTACCTCAGATGCCAGCGGGAACCACTTTGAATTGTTCTGGCAGTCAATCAATAGCTGATATAGAGACAGCGATCCACAAAGCATGTCCTTATAATTTTTTAGTACTGGAGCATAGTATGGGTAGGTATATATAAAAATTCCACACAGTTAATAATTTGTTTCACTGTTTTAGATTCCCTCATTATTAATATTCAAACATTAAAGTTAATTATTTGTTTAGTTAAATATGGTGGACGTTTGTAACAGTGATGTTTAATATAAGTTTTGACTCAGTTATTAAAACATTATTTGTTTGTTTGCTTATTTGTGAAGTAATACATCAATACCCATCTGTTTGGATTTAAGAAGAATCCAACCATGTTTTTATGGATTTGATGATTGTGGACAAAACGTGGATCCATTACTACACACTGAAAATGAAACAGCAGTCTAAAATGGATTGTATGAGATGAACTAGCTCCAAAAAAGGCAAAATACTTTCCATCTGCTGGAATGGTGATGGCTTCAGCTTTTTGAATGCGACAGGAATTCTCTTGGTTGACTACTTGGAGAAGGGGAAAACTATTACTGAAGAATACTATATCATTTTTGGAGAGACTGAAGATAGCAATCATGAAAAAACATCCCAGAATGGCCAAAATTGGGTTGTTTCACCATGACTGTGTAACGATGTTGCTCAGGACAAATTGACTGAATTATGATTTGAAATGCTTCCACTTCCACTCTGTTCACCTTATCTTGCTCCCTCTCATTACTATCTGTTTTTGAAACTCAAAACTTTATTGACTGAACACAAATGAAGAGGTTCATCAAAGTTTGTAGGTTTTCAGGGTCAGTGTCAATTATAGATACAAAAACTGCTGGGCTCCTACTTCCCAGACATTTTGTCTACTTCTGCAATAGACATCTTCAATGGCACGGGTTAGGTCAAAGAGTACTGGCAAATGTATTGAGTATGACTGTGATTAGTGCAACCTGAGCTATAATATTTATACTCGTGATGAGCGGGACCATCAGTTTTGGTTGGTTTGGGGTGATAGTAGGTAGTAAGTTGACATCATGAACAGGAAAGAAAATGGCACACTAGGTCACAATGTATACCACAAACACAAGGTCTCAAACCAAAACAAAAACAGTTCAGGATCAAAATAGAAGTATCACTGGTGTGCTTCACATGAATCTGTGAATCATGCCATCTACATCAGGAACTTCAACATTTACACAAGGCATGCCAAGCTAATGGCTACATAGCACAAGAAATCCGAAGGGCATTGTATTCCAAGAGAAGCAGCTTTTAACAAGACAAAAGACAAGGTGTTTTTCCCACATATCAAATCTGTTATAGACATATAAGTAAACCACTCAAACGGCATAACATTGATACCATTTTCAAGCCAGCAAAACAACTCTGAAATTAATTCATTTAGCCAAAGATTCCAGAAATCTACTGTCAATAGCAGGAGTATACTATGCTCCTGATATAAGGTATATATAAGAACAAAATGGCAAAGCTTAAAATATTGCATCAGTAACACAAAAAGAATTATAATTAAGATCATTGTATGATTGAATCGAACTGCACACTCTTATTTGCTCCACTTACATGTTTAAATTTAAAACATGTTTCACAGACTGTTATCTGCACCCTCAGCTAATTGTCAAATGCTGGATAATTTGTTATGCTTTGGGAATGTATATTCTGCTCTGATGGAGGTGTGATGAGCTTAAAGTTTGTTTTCATCCCTGAAAGTTCATTAATCTGTCTCTGTATTTATAAATGTAGATTTTCTCCCATGTGCTGACTCTGTAGTTCCTTGTAGTGATTTTAATAATTTTGCTTAATAATAATGTTATATGTTTTGGGGTTAAACCTGTCAGCATGTGATTGCACTTCACTGTAAAAATTCCAATTAGCATGTCAAGACAAAAGGAATTGTCGCCTGTGACAAACAGAAGAAATCAGCAATTGCAGAGCATGCTATTCTTGCCAAAGGAGACCACATCATCCAGCACAAAAACACAGATATTTCGGCATCATCTTTTCTCTACCATGCATATTAGTATCGAGAGGTCATTGAGATCCAGAAACACTTGCACATCTTAATAGAAAAGAAGGCATAAAATTGAATAACGTACAGCAACTAACACTTACAAAAACTAAAACCAAACATTCAGTACATACCAATCATGCTAATATAACACAACACTGTATATCAAACCTAGTCTACTGTCAGTCCAAACCAGTCAAAACCGTACTCACTACCTGTATAAATACCATAGCTCAGTCATGATAAAGACATCTACCAGGAAACTTCAACCTTGTCCCTGCCACTGAAGATGTCTACTGTAAGTAGACAAAACATCTGGAAAGAAGAAGGAGCCCAGTAGACCATGACCTAAAAGCTCAGAAGTTTTTCTATCTGTAACAAATGAAGAGTTATACGGGAAGTAAACAAATATTTTGAAGACCTCAAAGATACTAATTTCCACGAGAGAATCATGAAGCTTGAGAAATGTTGAGTCAAGTGCATTGAACTTTCAGGTGCTATGTTGAAAAATAAAGCATGTTGCAACACAACCAGTTCTCTTTAATATGGAACAGAATTACTAGTCAAATCACTCTTGCACTTTATTTCTCTTCAGCCATTTCTCTTCTATCAACCTTTTCCTTCACTCATTACTCCTTCCATATTCAATCAAAATATAAGTTATATTTTCTCTCTCCACAAATAGGACACACATCCTGGGGAGCAATTCCATACTCATTCAATCCCTTGCAAACAATCAGTTCTTTCTATCTCATTTTTACAAATATTAATATACTTTTCTGCATCTAGGTTAGTCTTTTGTTTGCTATAAAAGATTAGAGATCATTTCTGTCTTATTTGGGAATATAGAAACTGTCTGTCCATATCCTCCAATTTTCCAATCAAAATTTCTCTGATATAATTATCAAATGATAATCCCCTAAACCATTTTCAGTCAACTGCTCCTGATTTTTCTTAGCTACCCATTATTTAGCATTTATGGTCAACATTTTTAAAATAAAATTAACAATAAATATTTCAGACAAAATGTGTAACCTCCCTGCATTTTGATGAGATTGTAAAAAGGAGTTTTTTTATTTGCAAGTATGTGTACCATATTTCTGAAATTTTATTTATATTTATTTTTCCTGAATCGGTAGAGTGAAAATGCTTCCTTTTATATCATTACTGTATTCTCTTCTTTTCTTTTTTTAATTTATTTATTTATTTTTGCAAAAAAGAATATCCTACAGTTTTCTGAAATGCCACAGTACTAGAGAGTCCATGGTAAAACAGTGATCTTATATTTACTGTTTAAATGATACATTTTATTTCAGACATGTATATTTTTGAATTAAGATCACAACGTTAGAAATTAAATATTTATTTATTCATTCAATTCTGATCAAATTACTCTTAATTGACTTGATTCTAAACCAGGCTTTGTCCCAAACCATATAACCAGAAAATAAACAATACTAATACAAAAATAATAGAAATAGATTTACAAAAATTTTAGCAATTTATTATTCGCTATCTCTGGTGATAGACATAAAATTTCACCAATTTGTCTTTCTGTATCTTTGGTGATGGCTTTATCTTTGGCTTACTAAGGCAAAGATTTGCTTCTCTTCTGTCTTTCCTATTATTAACCCAAAACAAAGCAGAACAATACACTTTTTAAGTCTTTTGTGCACACACCTCTTATAAATAATAACTATGTAAAATACAGCTCTCATTCTTCTTTATTCATTGTCAACATCCATTTTCATTTATCAGAACTCTCTGAAATCTCTAAACTGTTGGTGATTGTAAAATAATTTTAATGCTATTTCTCTTCTTAAGCCATTTTTTTTATCAAATTTTCCCTCCATTCCACCATTTCTTGCCACTTGAATGAAATGTACATAGCATTCCCTTTCCAAAAAAGGGACTATATTTTGATCAACCTTACCCCTATAGCCTTTCAGTTTCCAGACTCTTATCTAAAGCGGCTAATGCAGCTCTTTAATTTATGTAACATAAATTTTTAGCTGTTTGTAAATTGTAAGCAATCTTTTCTTTCAATAATAACCATCACATCTATCATATCCTTGTATCTTGTATTCCTGGTAAGTAATTGAATTTCCCCCACATCTTTTTACCAACAATGTTTTAATCTTACCCATACTATCCATATTTGTTTCTTGATAATAAAATGAGTTTTCCATTTGTCATGAACTGAACGAATATTTTAATACTCTCTCCATATCCCTCCCCCTTCACTAGCAAGACTCCTGCACCTGCTATATTCAGAGAAAATCTAATACTAATGTACAAAACATTCTAAATATTTTATTCATTTTCCCTCAGCATTCTTCATTCTGCCGTAAATCAACCCTTAGGACCATTTCTACTCTACCAATGCCTACAGATATCCTTTCCTGCCATTTTAATCTTATTTCCAGTGCATTAAATAAAAAATTTCTAACCAGTTTCACTGCAAATTTCCCTTTTTTCAGTACTTCCTGTTTATATTTACCCCAAATAGTACCATTATTTAATTTAATTTCAAAATAAATAGATTCCTGTATTATCTGAATTTATTTTCCTCCCATTGACCATATTTCTTTTTTTCCTCATGTTAGTGCCTTTATTTAAATACCTATATTTATTGCTTGTATTGACTTTCAAACTCCATTCATTACATCTACTAATTTCTTCCGAGCTCAATTTAAACCTACCACTGTTGAACGAGCAAATTGTCAGCATGAATTACCCCAGGTGTTTCTAATTTGTTACTTATTTGTATGTGCTTACTAGCACTTTATAACCCCACTATTATAGCATCTATAAAAACATGAAGAATTGGACTTAATTTACAGCCCTAACACAAATTTCATTCTTTATTCACTTTCAACTTTCAGGATCACTTCTCCTCAGTACAATGTGTTCATCTGATAAAATGTGTCTAATATGCCCACTGTTTATGTACTCGTCTCCTTTACTTGCAGTTTATATCACACTGCTTTTCTATATAACCATATTATAAGCTTTTTTTAAAACCACAAATAATCCACCAAGTGTCTTCACAGTATATTCATCTGTTATTGCTTTAATTATCAAACCATTATCAATTGTTCTCCTCTTTCATCAAGCCTGATGGAAATGGAAATAACAGTATTTTCTTCCACCATATTTTGAATTTTGTATGCTAAGATGATTTTGTGGTTGTTAATACCTATTTAAAATTGTAATTAGCCCAAGGTTGTTAGGGAAATTTTTAAAAGCCCATGGTTTCAAACCCAGAGCCCATAAAGAAGCAACATTTAACAGTATGACACATAGGTTAATGAATATACAGTTAAACAAAATAGGACACCTTAAAGAATATTTCCACATTATAATCAGCAAAATTGAATGAATTTAACAAAGAGATGCTTACATTCATGTAAAAATTTTCTAAAAATTGACAACAATACCTTTGTAACTACTATGTTCTTTTTCACTATAAATGAGATGAATAATTGCTGTCCTTCATTCTTCTGGTATGCCCTCATTATTTTTATTGCATTCCTAATTTTTGTTATACTTTAAAACATTCTCTGGTCTTTGCACCAAATTTGAAAGAACTTACTAAACTCACAGCATTATTCTTTTAAAATTTGTACACAAATTTAAAACTTTGTTCATTCTTTATTTTTTCTTTTGTATTTCTCCCTATTAGAACTCTGTTAAATTGAACTTAAAATAGTTAAGCTTTTTTCCTTTCTTTGTAATTCTTATTCTTTCATACTAAATAGGAATATTAGACAAAAAAAAAATTTTCTTGTAAATTTATTCCTAGTTAGATGGTGAATCGATTTAATACTCTTATGCTCCACTTACCATTGAATTATACAGAACATGGTAAGTGGAGCATAAGAGTATTAAATCGGCTCACTAACTAATTAAGAATAAATTAATTGCTTCACTGTATTAGTTTCAACACAAAATTAATTTTAAATTTAATACTTCTTGTAAATTTGATTTTACAGACTTAAGTGACATTAAAAATATAAAATTTAATTTTGTGTCAGAACCAAAACAATGAAGCAACTAATATATTCTTAATTATCTAGTGAGTCAAGTTGATAATCTTATCCACTTATTGTTGAATTATATAATTCAACAGTAAGTAGAGCATAAGATTATCAAATCGACTCACTAGATAATTAACAATATATTAAGTGACATTTTTAATAGAGAGAAAAAGAAACTATACATATAAATTTCCATGGATGCTAGCAGAAAAGTTTGCAATGGGCATTGTTAGCATTTCTAATGTTAGATCCCATTAAATTGTAAAGCATATAGAAAATTTCATATGGGTAAAAATGTACAAAATTCCAAAGGCAAACATTGATTTTTCACTGAACTTCAAATATATAATCTATTGTCCCATCTACTAGTTGCTAACTCATACTTCTTCACTTCTTTCTCTTTATGACAGAAGTAAAGTATATTTCATTCTATTTCATCTGGATAGAAGAAGAAATTGGAAATATGTGTTACAAAAAATTGAAAACTCTGGCCAAAAATCAGATTATGGATCTTTGAATTATGTTTATGTTGTGACTGCTCAGATGATGATTCAAATTCCTCCCATCTTATCATAAAACTTTAGTCCCAGATTTTTGGCTTAACAATGTCATTAACACAGGCAAGAAGGATGAAATGTAGGTACATTCTTGGCCAGAACCAAAATTTTTGTTCCCACCACATGAATGCAGAAATGCAATTCAACATAAACATGTAGCACATATTTTAGTGGTGTGTAGCACATAATTTTAGTGGTGTGTATGTTACTATTTCGACTCAATTTCTCTTAAATGTTAATGTAGCACATATATTGAATAAAGTGAAAAATAATAGATCTTTGGGATTTTTGTAAGTATATTTTGTAATTAGTGATTTACTACAGTTCTCTAAATTTCTTTCATATTTTGCAGATGAAGATGGCTCAACTGAGCTATTTACTCATATGATGCCTTTCTACAGCTATGATGTTCCTCACACATGTGGACCTGATCCTAAGATATGTTGCCAATTTGATTTCCGGAGACTGCCAGGTTATGGTATGTCATGCCCATGGAAGGTTTCCCCACAAGTAATTACTGACCAGAATGTTGCTCACAGGTTTGTATTTATGCAAAAGCTGTTTGTGACTGCCACTTAATATTTTTGTTTAAAGGATAATATTGGAGAGTTACAAAATACAGGCAACATGTTCTCTTAAACAAGCATACTAGCAGTGATAGTCGCCATCATAGCCAGATTTCACAATTCACAATTTCACAATTCTGTGAAACTGAGCAATTCATTCCCAGGCCAGTTGGCTTTGGCAGCTATCCTGTATGAAGCTTTCCTTTGCTTGCTGGCATTGTACATGAGGTAAATGTGATAATTAAAAAATATCGATAAAGCTCCAAGAACAATAAATGGAATTGCAGCAGAACTAGATAGACTAAATAAAGAGCTGTTTAAATATTGGAGTTTTAGCTTAAGCTCAGATTACTACACGTCTATAAAATTTGCTGGCAAACAACAAATTTCACAAGATTGGCTAATTGCCATTTCTGTTCCCAAGAAAGGAAAATGTAGAAACTGTGACAATACAGAGGTATGTGTCTAATCAGTACTGCCCATGTACCCATATAACTAACCAGTATTTACAAAATATTGTAAACCATCTGTTTTTAGAAGAACAGTAAAGCAGATCTCGCACAGATATTATTGCTATTAAGTTGATAGGAATGTATTGTGGCAAATACTTAAAAGAGCAAGAATACCTTCAGTATATAACTACTCAGCTATGCAATGTCTCAGAAGCACTTTCCTGATTTTCTTCAATCCCTGAAACAAGGCTGTTAGTTGAGTCCAGTTTTGTTGAATTTTTTTATTGGTGATATTATGGAGTGAATCTTGAGTATTCAGACTGTGAAGTTATTGGAAAGAAAGAAATACCAGGCTTACTATTTGCAGATGAATTAATGGTAGGTGTAACTACAGTAGCTAAACTACAACAATCTGTAAATGAGAAAGTAGATTTTGTGCAGAATGTGGATTAAGAGCAAATGTTAAGAAATTAATGTTTAGGAAAGGGAGTAAATTAAAACAGGATGAGAATGGGGAGCTATGGAAATTGTTAAAGAATTTGATTATTTGGGGGTTAGGTTGTCAAGTAGTGGGGAGTGGGAACTACAAGGGAAGAATATTATTATTAAAGATTAATTAGCCATGAGAGTAATTAGAATCTGTTTGAAGAAAATTCCAAATATATCAATAAATTGTTTGGAGAAATTGTATGAAATGGTAGTGGAGTCAAAAATGTTAGTATGAACTGGAAGTATGGGGAACTTCTAAGGGATGTTTGAAAATTGATTTAATTCATAGGATGTTTTATAGAGAGGTATTGGGATTGTCTAAGGCTTTGCCAAAAGGAGTAGCTTTAGCTGAGTTAGGAAGGTAAGGAGAAAAAGTTTGGTGGTGGAGAGAATTTAAAAACATTGATACAATATGGTGAAATTAGGGACCACAATGTTCTAAAAGAGTGTGTGAAATATCATGGGGAACAAATGAGAGGCAACAGCTGGATGGGAGAAGTGCAGGAAACGTTGCAAGAAATCGTGATGGAGAAACTTTGGGAATTTGGAGATAAAAGTAGACTAGAGTTTTGAAAGGAAGTAAGGCAAAGAATTGAAGATATAGAGAGGGAAGAGATTTGGGCTGGTTTTAGAGAAAAGAGTTCTTTAAAGTGTATGGAATAACTAAAAAGGAGTAGGGAAGAGAAATATGTGCATTGTTGTGATAAGTTTGGGAAGGAAGGACTGGTCTCTATGTCAGCAACAGCATTGTTTTTACGGGGTCTCAGAGGAGAAAATGAGGGTGTTTTGTGTAAAGAGCTTGAAGGAATATTTTGTTATTTATTAGAGCATGAAGGAATAAAGAGATGAAGGGAGGGTGTATGGGAAGCAAAAGGGGATAAATTACAGAAAGAAAATATAGCACATAGAATGTTGACTGATATGGAGACAAAGAGAAATAAAAGGGTAATAGTTAGGAAAATTAAGGGAGAAATGGATTTGAATGGTGTATAAAGGATGAGAGAATTGGGGAAGGATATAATTGTGCTAACAAGAAAAATCAAAAAGTGGGGGAGGGAGTGCAAATAACTTGGTGGTTGTGTGTAATGAGGCCTCATATAGAATAATGTTAGATTTATTAATAGTATATAGTAGGTTAAGTACAAGATACAAAGCAGATTAAAATATCTTCTGATCGAAAATGTATTTTGTAAACATAGTATGTATTTCATTTAAGACCTTAATTATCAAATCGACTCACTAAATAATCAAGAACAATAGTCGCTTCACTGTATTGGTTCCGACATGAAATTAAATTATTAAATTATTAAAATATTCTTTAAGAACTTTCGAAAAATACACATTTTTAAAAAATTCTGTTGGAACTCACACAGTGAAGCTTGTTAAAAGTAAGTGAAGCACAAGAGTGTGTTAGATGACAGATTAGATATAATTTACATAGTATGTATTTGTTCCTTTTGTACTTGACAATGTCAAATATTTATTTGAATAGTACTTGAATAAAACATTACATTCTATCCCTGGTGCTCATAGGAGGCTGCAACTGCCTATTCTGAATTTAAAAATTGCTTTACCTTTAGTTTCTCCTTCCCTTAAGAAAAAGGGCTACAAGAAGCTAGGTTTAGGTTGTAGGGCAAATAGACATGCAACTGAACAGCAGGATTTTGCAGAAATGTGAGAGTCACATTACTATGTGGGCAGAAGCATTGATAATAGAAAAGAATTTCTGTCAGTCCTGTTCTTGGTCTCTTTTTCTAAATGTTTATAAAGATCTGAGGAAAACAAATGGTAGTGTACCAATTTGCAGTTATGTCAATTGATTTTCAAGTGTTAAAGTATCTAATTGAGAGGAAAGTCACCATCATTTCTTCCTTATGCTCTTTGGCTTCTTCGCCTTAGGGTTGTTAGGAAAGACTCAAACAAATGACTGGCATTTAGTTTCTTAGTTGAGCTAGTAATCCAAATTTCATTACCTATAAGTTAATAAACTTCTGAAAGCTACTTAGACTTGCCATTTTCAAAACACTGAAGCATTTTACGTTACCATTTCATCCTAACATGTTTCTGAGCTTCTGAGAGACTGTGCAGCACCCAGCAAGAAGAAAATTTCTTGCATGAAGATACTGGTGTAGTATTTAAAAACATCGACTGATGTTTAGGGATTCTTTAGTCTTTATAGGTGGTTTGGTGATCTCTTACCATTCTTACAACAGCATCAATATTTTATTCAGTATGGATGGCCTTTCAATTCTCCTTTTATCTTTAATAGATGTTTGGCTCCCTTTGAATTCCACAAACCAATTAAAAATGGTTTTACATGAAGCAAGGTTTCCAAATGTAACTGTTCAAATAATTGCATTTTATGCAACCCTTTAAAATCATACAATAGCATAATATAGAAATGTACTCTGCCGAGCTTCATGTTACTAATGGATTGATTGCCATCTGCAAATGTTTCAGTAATCAGCGTGAAAGAAGTATAGCTGATTACTGCTAATGAGTACATCTTTTGTTTAACATATTTACTTTTACTGAAACTTTTATATTTTTCAAGGCATTGAGTGGCTATTGTATCACATCATTAAAAAAAATTGACAATATTGAACTCACAACTTTTTATAATTTTAAGAACATCAGGATTCTTGATAAGAGGTCTGCAATTCCTGACTTCTTGTTCCAAATTTTTCTTGGATATGGGTTTGATCACTGCCAATTTTAATTGATCTGAAACTGCATGAATGCCAGGTCATTGAGTATAGATAAAGAGCATAGAAAGTTGAAGTTTAAAGTTCATCTTCTAATTCAATGACATTATGTAACACTAAAGAACAAAAATCTACTTTCTGCTTACTTTTTCTAAGCAGACATATCATTTCCCTTGAACCTACCACTACACACTAGCTATTCTAGGGATTCTATAAATTGTTGTGCTGGATTGTTCAAGTCGGAATAAAAGACTGATTTTGGTTTTTTTACATATTTCTGATTATAAATTTAACACATATCTTTGTTTTCAGGGCACCATTGTTGCTGGATCAGTATAGAAAGAAAGCTCAGCTTTACCGAACTAATGTTGTTTTAGCACCATTGGGAGATGACTTCCGCTATGACCATGCTTCAGAATGGGATGCTCAGTTCAATAACTATCAGAAGATCTTTGATTACCTTAACAGCAAACCCAACCTTTTTGTTCAGGTTTGGTTAAAATAGCATAAAATCTGATTTCATCAACAAATGTTAAAGCTACATACATAATATACGGTTAAATTTTAACAACTTAAAATTCTTCTGTTCACCAATCTTTTTCTGCTATTGTTAACTAACACGCAAAAATTACAAACAGATCAAATTGAGAGCTGACAAATGTAGGCTTATTGAATGAATTTAAATGCATTTTTGTTTAAAAACAGTAGTAGAAAATAACATTCAAAAGCAATATAGAGAGTTTTAATGTGACGACATGATTTTTAGTGTTTTACTTTAAATCAAAATAAGATCTACTACTTGTATTTATTATGCTTAATCAATCTTACCATATAAGTCTTTAAAACTTCTTCTTAATACTTATTTTCTATTTCTTCCAAATTAAATGCTTTAATTTTGCTTTTTTACCAAACACCATCCGATTCTCTCCCATTACTTCTCTCCACCATATTTACGCCACTCAGCTAATTTGCACTCGGTGAAATCCCCATCAATTTCACTGCTCCTCCCTTCTTTGCTGGCTGCAGGTTGTTCCCCCTTCTTTCCTCCTCTTCCTTTCCTTGATTCTTGACCTTGATGCAGCATCAGCAAGTTTCCATCTCCTCTCTTCCTCTGCAACCTTTGTTTCTTCACTTGTTGCTGCATTGACAAATAATTGTCTATCCTTAAGTGCATACCATGCAAAACTGCTCTTATTTCTCGTTCCTTTTTTCCATAGTCATTTCTAATAAAAATTCTTGAGTCCTTTAATTTTCCAGTTTGACCTAATATTTTCCATTTCATGTTCCTTGTAGCTAATTTAACCAACATTGGCCTTGCTCTCTCACCCCTATGTCCATTCTCTAGACATCTTTAATTTCCCAACCTTCTAAATTTGTTGCCCACTATTCTTTCAATCACTTTTGGTACTTCTTCCCATGTCTTTTCGACTCTTCTTTCTTCCACTCGATCATTACATTCAGTTTCCTGCTCACATCTGCCACTTTCTCTATTCTGTTCCTGCATTCTGCTACCTCTTCTCCTAATTCCTCTTCCTGCCATTTAATCCTCTAGTTTGTCTCTTCTATGCTCTAATTTGTCTTCTATTCTCACCTCCAAGCTTTTAATCCCCTTTATATCTTCAGATATTGCCTTGAACATAATCTTTACTTCCTGCATATTTTCTGCCCTTTTCTGTAACCGTGCTTTTGACTTTTCTGCTGCACCGCTTGCTCCTTGCTCTTTAAAACTATAACATGGCCCAAGCACTCATCTCACGTCCTTCCTCTCCGCGCTCATGCAAGCAACTATTTTGTCATTTCATAATATTAATAACAAAATTTTAGGTGTTTCCTAATGAATATATAGGATGTATTAAAATAACTATTTCTAATTTTCTAATGTGATAGAGGACATGAAAATAAACAGTTTTTCTAATAAAGTAATGTCCAAAAATGCTTCTTTTTCAAGTTATAATAAAATAATGTTCAAAAATGCTTCGTTTTCAATTATAGTGGTAAGAAGGAAAAAGTGAATGAATCTGAACTTGGAAAGTTGCTGTATTTACTTTCTATGTTTACACAGATTTTTTTTTTTTTTTTTTAAATCTAATACCAGATATTAAGAAAATTGTATTGTTAAACTGTAGGAAATGTTCAAAGTTGCAACCGCCATTGTTGACACACAAAGTATAAGCTGTATAATAGATCTACGAATCCTTAGAAATATCTATGTTCAGTTATGAAAGTAATCAAAAGCAAAAATAATTCTAGCAACTATTCTTCTGCTGTGCTGATAGGTATAACATAAACAATTGAGCTAATATGACCCCAAACACAAAAATCAACAGGAGAACATGCTGGCCTAAACACTCCCTGTCCAGCAATTCGGAAAATGTATATTTAAATAATTTTGACAGTTTAAGCTGAAATGTATGGGTGCACCATCATTTTGAAGGATGTTTCTCCTAACATTAATCGCGACATCCTCAAGTAGCTCTGGAAGCATTTCCACCAAAAAAAAAAAATATATATATATACCATAAACATGTTTATTCTATTGTGTTGGCATAACATATGGCACCACTAGAAAGTATCACAAATTCAACCCAAATATTTACAGATTGCAGAGATTCTCCACAGCTTTAGAATGTATCACTGAAAATGTAACTGTTGTGTGTATTAAAATCTCTTGAAAAAATGGCTCATCTATCCATAATATGCATCTATATCAGGCTTTTTGTTAATGATATTTAAATACCATTCAGCAAAATGGTGTCTGTTACGATAATTATCTGGGGTTAATGTTTGTACTTTTAGGATATAAAATGGATGCTTTTCAATCTGACTTAAGACTCTCCATGCAGATATGTGATTGGTATTCATCGATTGGACAACAGCTCCAGTGCTAGTTCGTGGATTATTTCAAACCTCATGCTCAAAGTATAATGTTTTCACAGTTCGATTTGCTCTTGAATTTACTTTCTTTACCTGGAACTGGCTACTATCTTGAAGATGTTGATCCGGTCTTGAAAATATTGTATGGCAAGGAATATGGTACTGACGGTGTTGCTCTTCATAGATTCGCCTTGCCAAATTAGTATTGCCATAAGCTGCTGCAAATGCCTTATGCAAGTCTGCAATATTTTTATACTGATGCATTTTAATATCATGAAATCAAATAAACAGGTCTCACAGAATATATTTTGTGACATCCAATAACAAACTAACTTCATGAGTAATTGGAAGCTTTCACAGCCGGAGTGAGAATTATAACTAGAAGTTTCTTCCGGGCTTAGGAGCCGTGGTCTCTTGGAGCTAAGGAGTCCAAACGTTTCATCCTCAACTGTGGAGGACATCTTCAGTGGCGCGGTCTGAGTCTTCTGGGCAAAGGTCCTGCCACTCAGTCAGTTGCCACTTGTTATTCTGATACACTCTGTAGAATCATTTTCAGGTATAAAATAAGTTTAATAATGGTGTAACATTCTCATAACAGAGATAAAAATATCTTCAGAAAGATACTACTCAGCATTATCAAATGAATGTGATTGTTTTGTTATTTGGAAAGACTTTTAACAGTGAAATTATTTAAAATTATATTTGGTTAGATATTTGCTACTGCAGCTGCACTAACCATTTTATTTCTTGGACATGTTTTAAATTATTGAAAATGGATAACAGTTAGGCAGGTAATGATGCTCATCAAATATCTATTTCCTTAAATAAATAGATAGATATAGAGGGGCAAAGTGACATTTTGATTCATATGACGTGATGAGTAACAAGATAGTTATTTGTAATAGGCAGAGCTTTTGAGGTTGATTGAATTATAGATACAAAGATGGATTCATATATACCTAATAAACTTCTTGCAAGGATTCAACCCACGGTTCCTCTTTTAGTCATTTTTAATCTTGAAATTTTATTCCAGGTGATGTGTAGAAAATTCTAGTCAATTTGCAACAGAAAATACATAATTGATAGAAACATATGAACCAGAATGTTCCACAGGATAGGTATAACAACTTAAATCCTGTCTTCCATAATCATTTGTGGTTCAGCAGTGAAGACGGGAATATGGTGCAAGGAACAGGTTCCAGATTGTTACCTACCAGCTCTCAGGTGTTCCTACACACAATTCTGAGTTGACCAGGAGTGTACAGCCAGAACATTGTCAAAGGACACAACCAGTGCTGGACATTACAGTGTTATCCTATAATTGCACGACAGCCCACATCTGGGTTTAAGAGCCATCTCTGCAGAGTATCACTAGGGACGCCGTGCATCACATCCTGAAAATTGTACCCATATCTAATTGTGCTTATGCAGAAACTCAATGGGAACACTTCCAAAAGAAGACGTTACTACTCCTATTTAAGGTGAGGATTGTAACATGGTTCGGCATGTGCTATAGTGCAATGATTTTCTACTCCAATGAAGACACTCTCATCAGACACAATATGCACTATGGTTTAATGAAAGTCCTTACTGAATCCGACTGATAGAGGTGCAAAATCGCTGGTGTGTAAGGGTATGGGATTCTTGGAGATGCTGAATCTTTCCATGTTGTCTGATGGGTTGAAGATTTCTGCACTTTAGCACCAGTAGCTTCTGTTGGATGGTGCACTCCTCTCAGCACTACAATCTTGTAGTCAACACCTCGATCATGCCTATCCGGAAAAATAAATCAGATTCAACAGACCCTTGCTATCCAGATTTGATCTGGAAGTTTACAGTATATGAGACAAGACCATAAACCTGCTGCAATCTCAAAAAATATGAGCCATCTGTCATGCCATGATATCCGAGATCCTTATCAAAATGAAAATGTGTCTCCACCAATGTCACTTCAAGCATTGGCGATGATACCTATATCAGTGATATCTTATCATCAATATCATATGTTTTAGATCATGTCTTTCATAGTGTGAATCCAATGCTTTTCATGATCTACTCAAGTTGTGTTCTGATGGCATTACCACTATTCAAAATATCTTCAAAGAAATAAATTGTGTTAAAGCTCTGTGCTGTCTGTTCTCTATTACAAATGAAACAAAACAAACTGATAAGGAATTGCAGATAACTTACATGTTAAGATGCAATATTATCAGTGCCATACAAAGAGCAATAAAACATTATCACACAATAGACACAACTTGGAGAAATGATGGGATCCCCTCAAATCCTTAGCAGTCATAGATCAGCTGCACGTTTAGCATAAAACTTGAAATATTTTGATTTTGCTTGCCAAACCAGTTAATACCCCTGTCATTCCACATTTGCTGTTTAGGAGTAGCTTAAACAATTTTGAACTTTAGCACAAAGAAAATTGGTTCCTTATTTAAAATGCACATGTCAAGCTGTTATGGCAAATTTGTGAGTGGAATAAAATCCTTGTTCAATAAAATGTTAAACTTGTAAGATAGTAGCAGCTCAAATGTGGCAGATTGAGCTGATTTAAATCAAAGTTGAATTGTGTGGAGTGATATGAATTAGACATGCAGAAGGCAAAAATCCATGGATAGTTTTATAGATGTGTTTTATGCTCAAAACTGCATGTTATGCAGTCAAGTCTACAAGTACATAAACATTAAAAAATGACATCACATATCTGAAAGATAAAGCTGGCCTGGCCGCCCTACTAGCATAATGAACTTTGACTTGGTTCAAACCATTGAGAACCTGATCCAGGAGAAACAGTGTACTACTCTTGATAAAGTGGCTATGGCAGTGAACATAAGTCATGGATCAGCATACAATATATATAAGTAACCTCGGTGATAAAATATAATAGGGAATGGGAGGAAAAGGCAAATACCTACGATCTTTGATCTATTTATTTTAAATTATGTTCTTGTGTTTATTCAGACTATATAAATGAATAATATAGCTTGTTTTGTATGGATTTTGGAACTTACTCATACAGCATGAACCATCCTAGTCTATCAGCCATGCCCCCTTTAATGAACAACAGTGGAGAGGCAATGGTGAAAACGAAGGAATGACTGCATCAATGTGGAAAAGTTGTAGTGTGACTTCAGCAAATACAGGCGGATATAACAGTCATAATGCACAGAAACAATCAAGGAATGCAAAAAATTAACTTTTCAGGATGCATGTTAATAGTTAATCACATTCAGTGTAACAGGAAAATTAAATGGGAAATTGTAATGTAGCAATGTAAAATGTAAATGAAATAATTGATAAGGAAAAAAACATATCCTTTTAACAGTATAAATTTAGCAGATTTGCAACCTATGCATTAACACTATAGCTTTTGCAATTTTTTTTTTAAACCTAAGCTAAGCTAACCAAAGCTAAATTTACAACCTTTGTGTTAACAGAATAACTTTTGCAATTTTATTTTTAACCCTAAGCTAACCTAACCTAAATTTGATATGAAATAAAAGTAAAATTGCAACCAATGCATTTTCCTCCCTAAAAAAGGTAAAATTTATTATAGTAAGGAAAATGTAGACAAATTATGAAGATTAAAACAAAACAAAAAAAAGCTGCTGGGAGAAGCGAATCCACTACCTTTCTGTTGGTATTACAGTGCTCTAACCAACTGAGACACCAGGCCAACATGGAAAACATGGTAATTATCTGTCTACATTAGTTAACTGGAATTGGGTTTGGTTTTCTCTGCTGCCATTCATGAAAGGAGGCATGGCTGATAGACCAGGATGGTTCAAACTGTACTTGTAAGTACTTTGGGGAGACCTCTTTTTTCGGTAAATCCAGGATGGAAGTATCACCAGTATCATTCAGTTAGCAGTGGACCTAGTGTCTTCGGGATTGCTGAAGACCCTGGTCTTGTTGCTAGTAGGGCTGTAAAATGTTGGTTGATTTAATTATTTAATAGATTTTATTGCACTGATAATTATAATTATTTTATTATGTTGACATTAATAAATATCATTTGTTTGTTCATTCATTTTGAAAATTGTGGTTGCATCAGTTTTTCATAAGATAAAAGAAAATAATTTGGTTTTTTGAAGCTTCTGAATCAGTGTTATTGTGACGAAGAAGCAATCATTGATCTCACTATCAAAAGTTAGGTTACCATACCGGTTTCCCATGAAAGATGGATGATGTCCGGACAAGACTATTAACTTTTTCTGCCTAAGACCCAAACTGTGAACAACAGAAATTACTGTGGCCTATTGCAAAACTGTCAGAAGCAAGCAATCCACAGCAAACATTGAGGTATACTGTTCCAATGCATCTAACACTAACAAAATAGCATCAGTTTCACATAACCATGATGATGAGGATGTGAAACATGAAGTTTGAGGTCTTGGCATACCATCCTTTGTTTTTGATCTTTTTGGGTAATTGAAAGAATCTCTTGGGGTCACAATATAACTACGATGCCAATATCCAGTCTTTAGTGTATGAGTTACTTGAGACAATGTAAAGAATTCTTTTCTTTTGGTATCCAGCAGCTGCATTCTCATAGCAGATATAATTATAGGCATGGATCTTCATAATTTTCTCACTTTGGCAGTTATTTTCTGGCTCTCTAAAACTTGATCATTGCCTAGATTGCATAGCAACAGTGCATGCAATGTAGCATCATATATCAGAAAGATGTGTAAACAAAATGTAAATCAGAATTCTGTATCAGTTAGTGAAGACAATATTAGTACCATTTCCTTGAACTGTATAAATGCTGTAAGAGCTATACAAGTAGTTAAATGCAGTAGTGTTAAGATATTTAAAAGCTATTGGTTGATTACAGACATAAATACAGGTAACGTACATTCATATATTATGGGCAAAAATGCATTGGACATTTTTCATTATTTCTCTCTTTCTTTGCTTTTCCTAAGATAGTTAAGATATTGTTAATGTCATTGCATGTGTACTAAAGGAGAATGTGGTTGATAGTTTCTTTTTTTTTACAGGCACAGTTTGGGACACTGAAAGATTACTTTAATGCAGTACGTGAGGAGCAAGAGCCTTCAATGTTTCCCACATTGTCAGGAGATTTCTTTACTTATGCTGACCGAGATGACCATTACTGGAGTGGATATTACACATCTCGACCTTTCTATAAAAGAATGGACAGAGTTCTGCTCTCATATGTCAGGTAATTACAGTAAAAAGGCAAAATATGTACTATATTATATTTCTGTTAAAATTATGTTAAATGAGACTTCTGTTGATGTAGTTACAAAGAAAATATGTATGGTCAATATCAGGGGGAAAAATCATGGATATTTTACCAAAAAAATTGCTGGACATTTTTTACTATTTACAAATGACATGGTCTGTAGTTTAATGATTGTAGGGTTAAATGAGTCACTATATTGCACTATATTGTATGTTGAGATGCAAGAGAGGAAACTGCATAACAAGATTAGGGAGATGGAGATTTAAGTGTATGAAGAATAACATGAAAAAAGGTATTTGCCCCTTATGTGCAAATGAAGATCAAGTACATATTTTTTTTATTCTTTTTTAATGTAAGACTTACAAGAGTGCAGAAAAATTATTTTGAATAAATGACATAATATGAATTCCACTGTAGCATTTAGAAAAACATTTGGTGGCATCTATATAATTAAAAGTGTAGTAAAATATAAATACTTCATTTAGTACCAAATAGTACAAGTATAAGTACCAATAGTACAAAAATTACAAAATTATGAATATCTACAGATTTTGACCCTAGTCATTATCACCGTAGCACATCCCAATATATCAGACAACAGAAACAGAAAAGGAACAGACACAAAAGAACTTATTATTAATATAATACAACATTGTTATATATTTTGCAATTATAATATGCTGCTACTAACATGCTTTCATTGATCTCAACTCCCCCCCCCCTTTTTTTTTACTGTCCAACCCATTTTCTTCTAACTTTAAATTAAAATTTGCTCAATTTCCTGACCTGGTCCTTATCCTTCAAAATGTTTCTATGTTTCCACATGCTATTACTCTTATTCTAAGCCACTTTTTTTAATTAGTTCATTTCTCTTTTCATTAGTTCTTGGACACTCAAACAATATATGGATTAAAAGAATAATTGAAATTATGAAACTCTATATAATGGAATGGTGATACATACTACATTAGAGTATTCAAACTATTCACACAAACTCCATTTACTTACATAACACTGGACATGTTTCGGAAGATTTTGCTTTCATGTTCAACTGTTTACCATCTACTCAAACTTGCAATTGAATCTCAAGATGCTTTTGTGGCGGTCTCTGGCAGTTCTAGTAGGAACTTGCTGAGTTCGTCCATGGTTGGAAAATCAAAATTCATCAAGTTTTTCTTATTTCTTAAGATAAAAATCTTTTCCCAAATAGATAGTTCTATTGGTTTATGAAGTTGTTTTAGAAGCCTAATCTCTAGTTTAATATCGTGATTATTGGTTCAAAAGTGAGCTACCACTGCTGTTTTATGAACCTGTTTTAAAGAAATATTCCGAAAGTGTTCATTCCTCTGAATTTCAAATTTTTTTAGTTTTTCTGATATACGAGATCTCTCTGATCACAATCCACACATTTGATTTCATAAATTCCTGATTTCTGTTCTGTATGTATGGTGTCTTTTAATGTCCAATCTAATAAGTTTTTTGTATTATAGTTGTGTTTTGGGGCTAACATTATAGCTTTTTGAATGATTGAGCCGAATTTGTAACACTTACATCACAGAGCTGTACAGGGCCCTGTAGAACTAGATATTTGGGAGAAGATTTACATCTACAAACATAAGGATCATTTGATGAATTTTGACATTCCAAAACAAGAAAATATAAATTTTAAGTTCATAAAAGTTTCACCAGAATGCAACATTGCTTCTGATACTACGTAACAACCTTTCATTTGTCGTCCACGGTTGAAGATAGAGGTAACATATCTTTGAAACCAGTTCCGGATATTTTTAAGGTTAGTGAAGCATGAAGAGTGTTAGACGACAGATTCAATTCAAATGCCTCCATGTTTGTAGAATTATGTGAAACATTAAAAAATATCTCATAAAATATGATAAATGGTTAATCCATTTTCTCCCAAACATTCTCTTTTCCCCATATTTCTATTCCATATCTCCATCTGGACTCAACTAATGCTCCATTAACTCTCTCTTTAGCCAATTAACACTCATATTGGTGCTATACAGGGCTTTTCAAAAGTAATGCATAATTTGTTTTAAGGTAAGCTAGAATATTTTAGAAAAAATGCAAAGACATGTCAAATATTATTTGTTAAAAGTATATATTTTATAAATGCAAAACTGTTTTGTTGTTATTGTTATTACATGAGCTATGACAACATAGAAGACATTTTTAAATTGAAACATATGATTTTTTTTTAATATTTTCTGAGAGGGGTTTCATTTGTTTTATACAGAAGCACATTTTAATAACATTTAGGACTAACTAATTTAAACAAGCATATGTTACTATGACAAAAATATTGCTGTCATAGTAATTTAAAACAAAAGTTGTGGAGATGTGGAGATTTGGAGTGATAAAAATGAAGGTGCTGTATCAGAAAATATGGGAGGGGGCTAAAATATCATATATTTTAATTTTAAAATTTCTTTGATGTCATAGCACATGCAGCATATAATATGGAAAGTTTCACATTTATAAAATAAATTCTTATAAAAATTAAAATTGACATTTTTTGCATTTTTTTTTTAAAATCTTCCATCTACTTGTAAAACAAATTCAAAACTCTGTAGATAGACATATCTTTATAAGTTTGAAAGCTGCTTACCCTTTTCTTTTTAAATCCTCTAACTTTCCTTTCTACTTCCTCACATTCTGACTCTTTCTCACTCTCCAAATATATTTGTTCCTTATCAAATGTTTCTGACTACCTGATTGCACAACTTGTGTACTATCATTTGATGTTGATAGCATACTTGAATTAGATTCTGGTTCAGCTCCATATCTTAATCACTTCTTCTACTACTTACCTCCCCATACATTGCCAGCTGGCATGCCTCGTGTGACATCCTCTGTGGATATTGCTTGGTGAGATCACCTCCATATATGATGCCTGACCTTGACTAACATCTCTTGTGACGCAAACATCATCTTCAATGCACTGCTCTGTTGCTTTCTCAACCATTGAACTTCCATTTATGTCAGCATTTTTTTCTCTTCCTAATCTTGAAACTTGACTTGTCCTTTAGCTCCTTCTTCCCCTCAGTTATCTTTCCATCTTCAACCCATATCTGTAATTTGCAAAAATATACTCTCTTTCCATCGACTTTCTTCCTTCATTTTCTGCGCCAATTGCCTTTTTGCAATTCTCTGTTCCATTGAAAGATCTTTCTTTGTGAAAATATCAGTTACTTTAAGCTTCTTAGTTCTTACTTAATATTTCATAGATGATTTGAGATGGGCAAACTTGACAATTATCATTCTTCTACCAATCTTGGTTCTCAATTCTGAATGCTTTTACAATGTCCTAGCCATGTAATTCCATTTTCAATTTCTGTACTGGGATTTCTTGTATTTCTTGAATACAGTCACAGCATTAAAATTTACAAAAACCACAGCAGATGTGTCTGAAAAACAATAAAAAAATTAAAAACAATATAAGAAAGTAATCAAATACAGTTAAATAATTTCAAACAGCAGTAGCTGTATAACAAAATAATTAGTCTACTTGAACTGTATACAAGTTATTCTTGAAGTCCTTCTTAGTGAGAGTATTGTCCATAAAAACTGCTGCAGATAGCTGATACCAGTTTACAATATTTGTTTCTAAAAAGGAAAAATATCCTATGTTGCCTTTTTTTTGATACCTTATTTTGAAGTCATGGTCACCTCTGCCAAATCATGTTAGTTTTTCTAAATGTATGAAATATCTCTCCATCCCTTAGCACCCAAATATGTCTTAAAGGGGGTGGCATCTTATTTTTAATATCTCCCATCCTAATTTGCAAACACCATCTCATTGAAATCAATTATAAACTTTATTGTCCTTTTTGTATTCTTTAGAATGAGTTAATATGATTTATTGTAAAGGAGTTCTAAGAAATAGCACAATATTTCCCCAAAGAGTGAATTAATGTATACAACTTTCCATGATTTAGAGTTTCAGACCTTTCCCATTCATGTTACTGATTGCTACTACATAAGAACCCTCCCAAACACTTGCAGGAATTCCTATGGTGTTTCCTCCCTTTCAAGTATGTAATTGAGAATTATCTCAGCACAATTTTTACCAAAAGCAATCACTTTACTTTTAGCACCGTTTATTTTATTGCTCTAGCCTAGTGCCTGACTATATTTAAGTCTCTCTGTAAAGCATTATTTGATACTGTTTAACAAGTAATTAGATTGTACATAAAGATGTTGAAAGAATATAAATTAATTATCAAATAATGATATCAGTTATTAGCAGCATTTAATTTGTATTTCTGTATGTCTTAGGGCAACAGAACTACTGTATGCACTTGCATGGAGCTCGAAGCCTGCCTCATCAGATTGGATAACAGCACCTGAGTCTGGCCTGAGCAAGCTCCTTAGTGATGCTCGCCAAAGTCTCAGCCTGTTTCAGCATCATGATGGCATCACAGGCACAGCCAGAGATCATGTAATGGAAGATTATGCAAAAAAGTAAGTGTTAGAAATAGAGATATTGTGAGGAGCGAAATCTGAAAATGAATCAGATAAGACAAAAATTATTGTTTTTAAGAAAGGAAATAAACCTAGTAAGGAAGAAAAATGGTTCACATCTTAAGTGAGTTCACATATTTGGGAATAAGGTTTAGTAGCTCATGTCAGTAAGAAAGACAGAAAAGGGCCGCATTAGCTTAAGGGGGGTTGGCAATGAAATGTCTATATTTTGTGCCTAATATGCATGTGGGTTGGGTAAAAGAGTATACAGTGCACTAGTACAATCAAGTGGGCCAGTACTTCTTTCTTATGATTTTTAGTCATTTTTCTAGCTGAAAACGATGGAATTTGTTGCTATCACCTTCTAGCCTTCTGTCATGGTACAGAGAGAACGATATTGCTTCTAAATTGCAAGCCAGGCTCGAATCCAGTTTGCATTTAGCTTCTTGGGTGAGTTTGTATATATTTGGTGTCTACTCAGTATCACGTATTTAAACTGCATGTTGTGTCATAATCAAAATGGGCGTTAAACACCATAAAAAAAAATCACATATTTAAGTGCTCTTCTGACTCAGACTGATGAAATTTCTTACTTATCAGATTGTTGTAGTGATGTAGAGGAAACAGTATGGCTTCTGAACTGTGAACCAGGTTCAAATCCAGCTTGAATCGATCTTCTGGTTTCAGATATTTTTATGTTCATGGTTTTTGCTCATGAATCACATATGTTTAGCACTTTATGTCCTCAGGTTCCTGTGCCTGTTCATTTAATTTGTTAGTAATTCATCATTTGTTTATTCTTTTTTTATAGCTCATCTCAGGCTAAATATTTTTTAATAAAAAAGGGTTATTTATTTTGTATTTCAAGTATAAGTGCATGTTTTCTCAAAAATAAATGTTTTATTATAAGAATTGAGTTTGCTCTGTGCTATGTACTAACAAATTATTTGTAAAAAAAAAAAAAAAGACATAAGTTATACAAATATGGGTTATATCTATACAGAAAACTTTACATTGAAACATTCTGGAAGATACAGCTATAAGTGATGGTGACAGTAGTCAATGAAAACTACATGAAAACAAAAAGCTAAGCAAATATTTAGACATGGATATAAGAGCTGATAAACAATGACTCAGGCCTAGGCTACTATGGGTTTGAAACATGTTTGTTGTGCAGTTATGATTAATGTCAGTTAACTACACAATAAATGTCATAAGAAACGTGTGTAAGGAAGCGGCCAATTGACCATCTCTGGAAACCGATAGTAAATTTGCTATTATTTTATTATGAAATGCAAGAAAAATATTGGTGAGCTAAATGTCATTGAAAGGGATTAAAAGTCACAAAACAGAAAAATACTGCCAAAAACAGTGAAAATATAAGCATTTGAAAATTAAAAGGATCAATTGATCACCATTGAGTGTTCTAGTATTAAAATATTGGTTTAGAGTACAATAGATGCCACAGGATTATATTTTGGAAGAATCCACTTTAAGAGAAGCTAGTTGGGTACAAAAAGTAGGATATGAATTGACACAAATGGTAAAGGGGAAGGATTGGTTAGGAAGAGATAGTTTTCCAGATGGATTTTGGAAGGTGAATAGAATCAGATTCAAGGATATGGACAAACAAATTTTGTATGTGGATATAAGAGAGAAAAGGTCCTTGATGCTATTTCAAGAATTAAAAGAAAATTGTATGAATATATTGGTAAATGGTAATAAGAAAGAGAGGGAGGGGTTAGTATGGTTTATTTTTTTTTTTTTTAAATAGTGTTTAACGCCCGTTTATAGCTGAGGCACAGGTGGCTTAGCATGGTTTAGATTAGGAATATGGAGACTAAAGGGAATTGGAAGAAATCTGGAACAGAGTGTATCTCCAATGTGTAGAAATAATGAAAATGTCATTCACATCCTATTTGAATGTCCAAAAACAAGAGAGTGGAGGAGTCATTTGATCAAAGTAAAATGGGTTTGTACAAGATCTAAAATAGCATTAAGGATCATTTTTGGGTACAAATCTCAATTAAGGAATTTAGGGGAATGTTTGTATAAAGTTAAAAATAAATGGGCATGCATGATTAATAAGAAAATGGTCTTTGGTTTTAGTGATTTAGATTTATGGCATGGAGTTGTTTGAAGTGGGTAATAATCTGGTATAGTATTGTATGGTGGATTTATTAATTGAAGGTGTTAAGTATAGCATATAGTAGATAATTGAGAAATAAAGAAATTAGTAGTTTGTAGAGACTATATCTAGCTGATAAAATAATGTCATAGGTAAATTAATTTAAATATTTTATTTTAGTCCTCTGGTTTGGATCTGGGCCTGGTCCCCAGGAATTCCAGTAGGCTACTGCTGATGAACCAGGGACTGGGGTCTGATGCAATCAAGGTGGAAATTTTATACTTTGTTTAATTATTTAGAATTTAGATAAAGGATTAAAATAAAATAAAATCAAATCATTATTGTATTAATATTTTTGTAATTGTGAAGAATTAAACCTAAAATGGCATAGCCAGATTGGTGGAGACCTCTTTATAGTTTGTATTTTTATTAGCATTTCATAATTTTCAAGTAAGTTGACTTTGTTTTAAATGAAATCTTTTGGTTGATTTAAAACATTGATATTTCTATGTAGTATATTAAGCATGTTAATTTTCATATTTGTATTGGCCAATTCCAAACATGAAATAATTATATTGCACACATTTTCATGTTTACTTATCATAATATAGAGTAAAGTGAGCTGTATATGCAAATGAAACTTATACCAAATGAAAATAAATAAATTAGGAAAGTAATAGTAACATTTCAGTTCCTCTAAGTAAATTATTAATTATTATTTATTATAGAATCTGCCATGACATAATTAAACTATGTGGACATTGTACTTTGCATGTTATTACATAGATTAAAAGTTTTGTGAATTATAGTAATACTTTTTTCTGACTGTGATAGATGATGTTACTAAAGGTTAAAGGAAGGTTTTGATACACATTTGAAATTTCTGTGTTGAATGTCCATCGCACAACAATGAATTAACTTGTGTAATTACATAATGTCGTGACTTTATTATACTTTCAAACATAACATTATACTTCACTCGTAAGGCATATGGTTAAGCATTGTGTAATAATGGAGTAATAATAATAATAATAATAATAATAATAATAATAATACTTTATTATACTTTCAAACATAACATTATACTTCACTCGTAAGGCATATGGTTAAGCATTGTGTAATAATGGAGTAATAATAATAATAATAATAATAATAATAATAATAATAATAATAATAATAATCAGTTGTCTGCTAAATGGTTATTACTACTCTGCTCCTGGAATTGGTACATTGAACTGCCACTTATTGCAAGTGAAACATGGAACTGTTCAATTTTTTAATGACTTTGTTGCACTGTAGAAAACATTCCTCTTTCTTGGGGAGCTCACTAAACAGTTTACCATCACTGCCACATTTCTTAAAGTTGATCTCATTATAGCCGTCACTTTCACGCTCATCAATAAGACACGTAATACATCACGTTCCTCTTTCCAGCATACTTTCTTAGCACAAAGTCACCAACTTGAAATGTTTGTTCATTGGGTATTCTGGTATTATACAAGCATAAGCAGGGTGCAGAGAACAGTTTGTGCTGGTTACCTGGACAGAATATTTTTTTTTATTTTACTATGTATCAGCTGACTGGCTTTACAAAATGTACTTCATGGATCTGTGGCAGAGCTCTGACAAGAGAGGAGTTATCTAGTAATTCTCTATTTTCTTAAATTTTAATGCTCGTAAAGAACTTTACTGTAGTCTTAGCTAAGTTTTCTTTTGCCATTGCAACCACATAATCAATAATGACATATCTTGTTTTGTATGCAAGGCAATGTTCCAATTACACTTTATAGTTCCACCAACACCATCAGCTGCACTCCTTCCATGACCTGAAGCAAAGAAGTTCCATGTCACATTCACATTGAAGTCTTCCTTGTAGAACATGATGTTCAAGAATATAAAACATTCTTTGAATTGGCTAGTAGCACCTTCAGAAAATATGAAGATGTTCTGGATGTCAGGATATCTTATTTTGATATCTTGAATGATATTGCTGATGAAGGTGTGTGCAGCATATTTACTGTGTTCCATATGCTCTGATAGTAATGCATAGAATGCAAATCCCCCTCTAACCATGCAACACCTGTAAAAATGGTGATTTTTTGTGGTACCATTTGCTGCTTTGAATTTCTTTTGTGGCAGAATTCTCTGAAAAGTCAACTTACATAACAACTGATTTCTGTGTAATTTCTTTTTTGATTCCTCAAAGTACTTACTTTGCATTTGTTTGATATACGAGGGTAGATTCGTAAGTTTCTGACCTCTCCAATAAGTATTATCTCCTTCACAAAACCCTTATCTGGTGTCATCTTATCTGCTAAGTAAATAATTGCAGCTGTAACTTCTGCTCCATTGTGTTCAGTTGTTCATATATAGTTGCGTAAGAAGGCTATGTGTAGAAGATTGTGACATGTTCAAAATGGAATATTGAGCTGTTATTAAGTTCTTCACAAAAGAAGGACTTACTCCAAATGAAATTAAACAGCAATTGGACGGTGTATATGGGGAAGCATTGTCCTTATATTCTACCATAAAAGAATGGGCAAACTTTTTCTAATGGGTGAAGAAAGCATTGAAGGTGAAGAGCATGCAGGTCGGTCCTTGGAGGTACTCACTCCTGAAAACATTGCTCTTGTGGAAGGAGAAATTATGGAAGATCAACATCAAAGTTACAGAACCTTTGTTAAAGGACCTTTCTAAATCAATAGTCCTTCAAATTATTTATGAACATTTAAATATGAATAAAATTAGTGCAAAATGAATGCCTAAACTTCTTTTCTCAATACAAAAGCAGCAACGAGTCATCTTTTGTCAGACATTTTTTTAGCTCTGCAATGGCAATGAGAGAGAAGTTCTGCAAATCATCGTTACAGGAGATGAAACTATGGTCCTCTACTATGATCACTTTTCCAAAAGAGAATCAATCAAGTGACAGGTGTAAACCTGGCAAACCACTGCCTCTAAAGATCAAGGTCACTCAGTCAACCAAGAAGATCATAGCCACAATCTTTTGGGACTGTGAAAAACTACTCTTCATTGACTTCAAAGAGAGGAACACCACAGTAAATGGGGAGTACTGTGCTGGCCTACTGCACAGACTAGGAGAAAAGGCGAGGAAAGCTGAATGAGGGTGTGTGCCTCCTTCATGACAATACACCAGTGTACACAGCTCTTGCAAAGAAAGCTGTGAAAAAATGTGGCTTCAAGGAGATCGACCATCCACCCTACAGCCCAGATCTAGCTTCCAGTGACTATTTCTGCTTCTCAAAACTCAAGAAGGACCTTCAAGGAAGGAAGTTCATGTGTGGCTAAGAAGTGATGAATGCTGTTTATGCCCATTTTGCAGGCAAGACTTCTGAATATTGGGAGAGGGGGATTGAAATGTGAATTCAAAGATGTGAGAATTGTTTTGCAATAAAGGGTAATTATATTGAAAAATGAAATTTAGTTTTTGTCTTTATCATATGTAGAAAATGGTTAAGCCGGAAACTTATGGTCCTACCTCATATGTGTGTTTTAAAACTGAAGGACATGACTCAGTAAGTTTCTCATAGCAATCTTCAATATTTCCAGTTTCCTAAATGCGAGACACGTGTCAGTCTGCCATTGGTACCGATCAGTTTCATCACCTGCCATTTCTTCTGATGGTAAAAATTTGTCAATTCTCTTAAAACAAATTTGACATACATTGTTCATTGTTGTCATCACATGCTAAAATGCTTATCAATTCAGAAAATTTATTTGGGATATGGAGACCTTGCTTATTTAATGCCTCTATTAAAAGTCTAAAATTTTCATGTTGCTGGCACAAGCACACATTTCTGGGGGTCTTGTTTCTCAGAAAGATTTAGTTTTGCCACAGTGCATAGAAAGATGAACTATCACACACATGAGATGTTCCTCCTTGAAGATTTCATATGCCTCCTGCATAATGATGGACATGAGTCATTTCTGAATTTTTGTTTTAGATCCTGAGCTATCCTTAATGGAGATGAAGTCTTTAGCCCAAGGTGACTGCCAACTTATATCATCTGTTGGAGGAATCCTTAACTTTTTCTGGAGGAGTGTTGTTTGTTTTTCACAGTATTTCTTATTCACAATGAACGTGTGTACCCCCAACCGTTGGGTTAACACCCAAACAACTTCTTGCTTTTTTCAAGAACTGAAAGGCAACATTTTTTAAACATGTCTCGTTGCTTTTCCAAGAGTTTGTTTACACTTATATGCAGATTTGTATCACTTGAGTTACTTCAGCACTGGAAGATGGTACAGTTCCTTCACTCTGTTCTATACGTTTCTTCAGTTCACGGTGTTTTTTCATGTAAGATTTAATTTTCTCAAAGTGTGATATCAGTTGAGAACAGCTCATTTTTTCTTTTCTCTTTCATGTTATTTTTACTTGCAATTTTTGTCTTTCTTTTTTTCTCTCCCAAAATCTTTTAGCATGTTCTGCTGAAAAAAGTGCCATTGAAACACCTATGTATAGCTCACAATACAGTGACAAATACATAACAATCGTTCACAAATCACACGTGCATCTTTGTATGACTGACAATGCAAGCTGATCTTGTAAGACTGAATATCTAGATTTTGTACAACAAGCCATCCTCTGTTTTGTTCTTCCTAAATATAAATCATTGTTTATTTGAACCATATCACTGTGGCAATGTTTTCATGAAAGATAAAAACACTATAAGGAAAGAAGTCATAAATTGTATGTCGTAAACCAGTTTATATTTACAGATAGTTCATTCTTATTATAAATAGCTCTCTAACAGTACTTATTATAAGAATAACAAATATTGCATTATAACTAAAAAATATTATTTTGTTTATAAGTAGTTTTGAATATCTGGAATTTTCTCAGCGAAATATAGCAATATAACAAATTATTATTCAGGAAATTACTCAAATTTCACTAATTTTGTTCCACTGTGGAACCATGCTGAAGATGAAGGCATCAGTCTTTGAAACATTTCCAACTAATTGGAACAAAATTTGTAAAATTTGAGTGATTTCCTCAATAATAATTTGTTATATTATTCTGTTATCTAGATTATTATATAAAGTATGTTCATTTGCTTTGAAAATACAATAATATATGTATATATACATACAAATAGCTGACTAAGAGGGGAAATGTAAATCTGTCACGGCAATAATGAGCAATTCTTATGAAACCCTATTTATTTTCTAAGTAATGATTGCAACCAATTAAAGGAGCTTAAAAAGTTAGCTTTGTATACAAATTTTAAACAAATGAACTGAAGCATTTTCTGTAAATAATAACTTTTGTTGACCATATGTGATGTAATTACATGCAATGCTCAGGATTCAACTTTAAGCCTACTAGAGTGTTTAAACATTGTCACTAATCAAAATGAGTTACGTCATTTTATTGGTGAAGATTTGTTCTTTTGTAGCATACAGTTTCAGGATCAGTATCTAAATAATATTAAGGTTCATGTGATATTGAAAAGGTGTTTTATTTAACTACCTTCAAGCGCAAGTAACACATTGAGTGCCATGAAAAGATCTGAAATTAAACAGTAACAGTAGTACTCAAAGGCAAATGAAACTGTGATGTATGAAGTACATATTTCAAAGTTTATTTATGTTTTATTTGCTAGTTTTATTTTTGGGGTGTGGTTTACTTTTTCATGGAATTGGCCCGTTTCACTCTGACATGGGATTAATAGGGGTTAGGAAAGACAGTCCACCAAAATTTAATCTCACTGCTCATTCTGTCTTTGTTACCATGTAGTGTTGAATGAGCTAGTAGTGAAATGGAAAAATTGATTTCTGAAAATTAGCTAATATATATCTTGTGTATGAGTAGTGACTGTATGTATGACTGTAGTAGTGGTATGTTGCTCACAGACATTATGCAGAACTGTTTACCCAGAGATTATATTCATCACAATGTTTTCTTCTCTATACCAATGATTGTGATAGACTGATTAATTTTGAATTGGTATGCATGCTATTAACTGTGACAGGTATGTCTAAACCCTGACTTTAAAGAGGAGGTTTTAAACTTAGTTTTGAGCAATCCTACAATCATTAGTTATGATACTGCTCATAAGTCAAGAGCTCGTTCTAGTATTTTACATGGGCAATAATTGCACCCAGACCATGTGCAGAAGGTGCAAGCATTGTAGCCACAGGACTTTCCACTTCCAGTAGCATTTGCAAATTGCTTTTTTCCAGCAGTGTGCAGGGTATCTATATATTTCTGCTTCATTGAAGGGCAATTTACAGGGAAAAAAATATTATGAGAATTACTTTTTAAGTTTTTACAAACAACTGCGAGGTGGTGCTATGGAGATATGCCATTACTATTTTTGCAACGATTGATGTTTGTTATTGTGAAAACAGTTGCAACTTAGAAATTAACGGAGTAATTTGTTTACAGCCAGCATTTAAACAATTTTGCAAAAAAAAAAAAAAAAAAAAAAAAAAAAAAAAAAAAAAAAGGAAATTTCACGTGAAGGTTTATAGGTGATGAAACTTGGATATATTTATAATTTGGGTGTTTCAAGACGAACCAAATCCCATAAAAGTTGTTCGTTTATGAAGCACTTCTAAGATAATGATCATTTTATTAAAACAATTAAATTCTCCCGGGCTGTTTTGCCGTGGTCCATGGTTTAAATTACTACCATAGCTTTCACCAACTACTCCGGTTGGCATCTTCAGTGGACGGTTAACCAGACAGAGATGGATCAATACTGTAGTCGTGTTAACAGTTAGGTGTTACTCTTCGTCCACTGAAGATGCCAACCGGAGTAGTTGGTGAAAGCTATGGTAGTAATTTAAACCATGGACCACGGCAAAACAGCCCGGGAGAATTTAATTGTTTTAATGACAACACCGGCCGTGAAAGCCTAAGAAGTATTATAATGATCATTTTGTTTCTTCAATTGTACTGGACATGTCGTACCCATTCCTTTAGATGATCGAAAAACAGTTAATGTTATACAACAATTTGTTTGCCAGAAATCATCAACAAAATCAGGGAAAACAACCAAAAACGTAGCATCATTCTCATCATTACAATGCCAGCTTTCACACATGTCAAACAATTGATTATTTGAAGGAGAAAATCATCAAATCAATGTCTCAATACCCATATTCACCTGATTTATTGCCTGACTTCTTTTTGTTTCCAAATGTCAAATAAAAAATACATGAGCGATTTTTATCACCTCAAGAAGCTTTTGAAGCCTTTAAAAACCATGTTTTTAGATACCAACTTCAAAGTGGAAAAAATGTTTCGTGAGAAGTTTAAACTTATGTAAAGGTGTATAAATCATAAAGGTGGATATTTTGAAGAGCAATAAATTAATTTGTTCCAAAAAATGTTTTTTCTTTTCTGTTTTTAGTATAAACTTAAATGATCCTCATAATAGCCAAAATAGGTCTGAGAGGAGAAAAACCTGTATAAATTGGTGCATTGATACTTCCAACTGTTGTTTTCTGTGAAGATATGAACTGATATAGTAGAGTAGTATGATGTGCAGTCCATACGTTTCCAGCCTTCCCGCATTGGAAAGGTGATACAATAATAATCACATTTAATTTTTTAGTTTACATAAGTGCATTTCTTACATCTCTGCTTTAATATTTCAATCCTCTTAAAAAAGGATAGTCCACAGCTTTGTCTGCAAAATATTGGAAAACAGTGTTCTTCAACTCATTGGTGAATCTCCACCATTGAAGGTCAGATTTCAGAATTGAAAGCAGATTATAGTCATTGGGCTGTACAGAGGATGACCCAGCTCTTGAAAGTCACATTAGTTCACAGCACCATGTGGACTGGTGCTTTGTCATGCAGCATACAAATTCTTGACTCAGCATTCCATATCTGTATTCCTTAATGACACTGCAATTGATGCAGTAACTATAGCATTACTTTGGTCACTGGTGTGTTCATTTCTTTGAAGTCTATGATCAAAATTCCTCTGCTGTCCCAAATAATTGTTGCCATGATCTTGCTTGTGAACTGTGTCACCTTGGCCTTTCTTTACGGAGCTTCACCCTTCTGCCACTCTATTGATTCTCTTTTTGAAAGAGAGTCAAGTCGAGGACCATAGTTTTGTCTCTATTCCATAACTGATCTGCCAAAGTGTTCTAAGATGCAACAATTTTGGAGCCTTTAAGCAACTCATTGTTTCGTGATGAGTATTAGAGCTTTATGCAGGTATCATCTCCATCCCAGGAGAAATGCTTTTGACAGTTCACCATTGCGAACTGCAAGTTACAGGCAGAATGTAAAAGAGGAGACATTCCAATATTAAACATTTATAATGATTCCTGATGAAAGCCATAGCAGATTTCTGTAGAGATAGTGTATTCTGCTATCAAAGAGTGATCACAATGAACATCATAGGTAGCCGTTTTAAAATGTGATTGGTGCTTTGTATTCAGAACTTGTGTAAGTAGTTATGTAAATGGAATATTACAATATATTAAAAACTGTGTAGGTATTTCATTAAAAACTTTAGCCATATTTATGATACAATTTGATTTATTTAAACTTGACAGTTTCTATGTTTGAAATCATAAGACTGTTGCATGAATTAATAGAATGCAAATGCATAATATACCTGATCTGATTCTAATCATGCATGAATTGACAGAGAGAGTATAGTGATTTAATAAGATTTTATTGCATTTAGGTGTAAGACTTAGTGGTAGCATTTCTAATTCAGATGTTAACATCTTTAGTTTGGGCATAAGTTCTGGATTCAATTTTGTATGAAAGGATGTTGCTCAGTGGAATCTAGAAAGCATTTGCTAAAGGATTTCAAACTTCTCTAACTAAAATCTCTGCATATTAAGTTTTGGATGCAATGACAACCATAGTATCTGCTTGCAGGATGTTGGAGGCCATTCATGGTATGCAACATGTGATGCAGCAATCAGCACATTTTCTTTTGTCTCCACTTCAGGTAAATAATCATTTTGTGGTAATAATTCTAAAAATATTGTTTCCCTTTTGTTATACTTATAGATATCAAGAATTCTAATTTTGTTCCGCTAATACCAAACATTAATGCCATAACTTATTTCATTTCATTAATTAATAAGACCATAAGTAGTTTTGAATAGCAGGAATTTTCACAGTGAAATATAGTATAATATAACAAATTATTATTAAGGAAATCATTTAAATTTTACTAATTTTGTTCCACTTACTTGAACATGTTTCAAAGACTATTGCCTTCATCTTCATCATGAAGGAGTAAGTGGAACAAAATTAGTGAAATTTGAGTGATTTTCTAAATAATAATTTGTTATATAATAACAAAAATATTTTCTTTTATATAAAATATAATAGAAAAAGAAAAATAAAGTAACACTATTAACAATGTGACAAATTAACAGTAATTATAACAGCAGAAAAGGATAAAACACTAAGAAAAAGTCACATTTGAGATCACTATATTTCCGACTCGTGGAGTCCTTCTATGGCAAGAAGACAAGTGACAAGACAAGTCTTCTTGCCATAGAAGGGACTCCACGAGTCCAAAATATAGCGATCTCAAGTGTGAATGTATATATATATCATGATACTGCCTGAGTTTTTTTTAACAAAAAAGTAGCAGAGTGCTACAGCATTTACCTTATTTTCCAAACTTGGTCCCTAGTGGCCCTTTTATTTTCCCAGAATGGAAACAAAAATTGCATGGGCAGCAATTTTCTTCCAATGGTGAAGCATTGCCTCAGACATGAAGGTTGTGCTAGCTGTAACAGGAGTACTGTCTAAGTTCATGATAATGAACAAGTGCATAAGAGCTGGAAAGGAGTACATTAAAAAACAGTAAAAGTTTAAAACTTTTTTTTAAACTTGGACCAGCTAATTGGTTTTGACTTGCTCCTCATATGTAATCAGTATTAAAATATAAATATAGCTAGATGATAAAAATATTAAAGCTTTCTATCACATGGTTTTCCTATTTTGTTTTTCATTTTCAGTCAACATACCAGGCTAATCCAGAATTTGTGTACTTTGACTTGGATGATGTGAGAAAATATTATTACAGCATGCCAGAAAAAACAACAGTATTTGTGGGGGATGGTCTGGAGTCCCAGAGAATAGTGTTGTATAATTCCCTGTCCTGGAAACGACAAGAGATGGTAACACTTAGGGTCTCCACCTGCAATGTTAAGGTAAGCTTTAAAAAAAAAAACAATAACAACAACAACAACAACAACAACATGGCACAAAATTACCTATGCCCTAATTTACTATGGATCTGAACTCTTTCATCTAAGGTTGAATTTTAGAACTACAGCAACTGATGGGAACCTTGTGTTACAGGTAACAGATCCATATGGTACAGCAGTTCGCAGTCAGATAAGCCCTGTGTTCCAAATGGCATCTGACAGCATAGCAGATTCTTCTTATGAAGTGTCATTTATAGCAGATGTGCCTGCATTAGGATTAGCAACTTACCTTCTGCACGCAGTATTGCCTGCTCAAAACATGTAAGTCACAAAACACAACCATATTTAAAAATATGTATCTAGTCCAGCCATAAATACTGTTACAAAGTACTCTACCGGGTGTTTTGGCAATCAGATAGTCCATTTTCTCCCAAATTCTCGCTATGGTCATTGTTGAATTTAACTTCATGTAAAGTTATTGAGTGTGGAGATTATGGGAATTGAGGTACTGTGAATGCTCTCCATAGGATTGGAAAGTAACCACATGAGATTTTCTAGATCCTTAAGGAGTACCAAATCAGTAATTCTGACAATTTGGATAACCATCAAAGATTCAGATATCTGTGCAATGTGAGGAGAGATATAGTGGTCAAAGCAATTGTGGCATATTCAGCATGTTCAATCATGGCCCAGAGATGAACACTCTCCATGTTAACTAGAAATGCTAATTGGAACTTGTACATTGAAGCTAATCATATAATTAAGATCATTGTATGATTAAGTCAAACTACACTCTCTTATTGGTTCCACTTACTTGTTAAATGTAGTACACGTTTCATGGACCATTGTCTGCAACATCAGCTACCCGTCAACTGCTGGATAATTTGTTAGCTTTGGGGATGTGTATTCTGCACTGGCGGAGGTGTGATGAACTTTAAGTTTGTTTTCATCTTCAGAAGTGTCGAAGTTCATTAATCTGTTTCCGTATTTATAAATGTAGATTTTCTCCCATATTGCTAACTCTGTAGGTCCTTGTACTGATTTTAATAATTTTGCCTTGTTCACTATTTTGTGGTTTTCTGTCCAGAAATGAGATGCTACTGTTGATTTCTCCATTTGTTTGTATTTTATATTTTATGTTCCTGAAATGTTGTTTTAACTATGTGCCTATGTTTCTCTTTGTTTTTCCAATATAGACCTTTTCACATTCTGCACAACATATTTGGTAAATGCCTGCTTTTTTCTCTGGTGGAATACTGTCATTAACATTGTCATTCAGTAGATTTTTAACATTAATTCTGTTTATAGGTACCAATCTGATATTAAAATATTTTAGAATATTTTGAAATTTTTGCATAGCCCATGGTTGATATGTGAATATTTTAAAAATTATCTTCTCTTTTCATGCTGAAAGTGTTACAGTTTCATAAATAAGCTTCTGCCTCTTTAATTTGTGTACCATTTTTATGAACTAGTTCTTTTTATAATCCATTTTTAATTAGTGTTCTTTCTATTTGCATGTATTCTTTAAAGTATTCTTCCTTGCCAATTAGTAGGTTAATTAGCCTGTATATTAAATTGATGATCACTGCATGTTTACGTGTTTTGGGGCTAAAACCATCAGCTAACCTAACTTTATCATTGTACACAAGTACCAATTTATTCTTTCTTTATTCATAAAATTTTTGTTTGCACATTGAAAGACCAAAGCTTCCATCAAAGCCTCACTTATATGCAATTTCAAATTTTTAAATTATGTTTTCTTTTGTAGTATGTTTGAGAACTTTCACCAAATGATGAGTAGAGTGGTCAAGAAGACTTTGCATTTTAACTTCCCCAGCAGTTTCAATCATTTTTATTTCCTTTAGATAGAATTCCTTATTTGCTCATACTAGATTATTGTAAGGTAGATATATCTTTTGCTCCTATTCTCAATTTTATATATTGAATTTTGTTAATTTACTGTTGACAATCAATGTAAGGGGCTCTTTCCCAGTATCTGGTCATATACTCATTTTTGATAGATTTCTTCTTCTCATAGCTCTCAATGAATGAGGACTTGCAATTGTAGCTTTTTTAATTACTTGAGCAAAATTTGTCTCCTTTTTATCATGTACCTTGTTTCAGTAGCAAATGTAAGTTCCTCAGGGCTGTGGTCTGAGGAATTCTTATCTTTGTTTTTTTTTTGCTAGATGCATGGAAGTCCTTAATATCCTCTTTGTTGCTGTGGGAGCTATAAATGACTTGTTGCATGCATTTCTTTTTTAAGCCACTTAAAACTATGCTTTAATATACTCATCTTATTTCTGCTGTTTGCCTCCTGATTTATCGTTTTGTTAGAAAGAAGAGAAATTTTACTAGAGCTTTTCTCTTCATTAATCTCAGGCATTCTTGATGTTATCAATGTACTGTTTGTTTCATTACATAAATACTATTTGCTCAAGAAAGAGGACCTTCATTGAAAAGAAATTAAAACGTCAATTCGCATTATAGTTTGATTGGTACCTGGCAACATAAAAAATTAAAAAATGTATAACTTCCATATACCCATACACATTAAGACAGTATTGTTATACAGATAAGCTTTTAATAAATAATACAAACACTATTAGATTGAAGGAAAACTTTTTTCCTCTCTTCCTTTTTTTTTTCCCTTCCCCCTTCTTATTTTTCATTCTATTGATTTCAAAAACTTACTGAAATGCAATTTTTCTATTCATAAAAATTAATTACAATGTAATAATAAATAAAAGGTGTTGAAGGCACATAACTTTCTTGTAGGACCAACAGCCATAGTGGCACAGATATTCACAATGTATTATAGTAAGTACTTAATATAACAAGAACAACAACTAACTGAAAGAGCTGCTGATCACTGACTGAGAGCTATGTTTATTTTGCTCCGATCATCTGAGTTGTTGCTCCCAATTTCACTAATTCTGTTAAATAACATCTAGAACATGCTGAGTAACTGTTTGGCTCTATTTCTAAGCCAGTATTTTGCAATTTCAGCAGGTTGACTTTTAGTGTAAATGTCTCTGTAAAATCAATAAATAGATCACTGCATGGCAGTGCAAATGAAAAGGCATAGTACATGATCAGCAAGTATCCCTAGAACTTCAGAGCCAATATCTGGCCCTTAAGATAAAAGAAGCAACATCAAAGACGAATCTTCTGATTTATCACAAGCGGCAAACTTAAAAGAATGCAAGTCTGCAATAACAGCGTCAACATTTTTAGAATCTAATATCGAGCATAGTTTTTTAAAATCATTTTCACTAAACTTTTAAAGTGTTTAAAACTGTCAAAATATGCACTTTATAGTCCTATCACTTTCACAGCCTTGTCACTGAACTTGTTCCATTTCATTAATCACACTTTTCACAAAATTTCTTATATTTCTCCTAGTTTGTTTTTTTGTATTCCATGAAGAGCACACTTTTAACTTCCAAATTAAATCAAATATTTTGTTTTTTTTTTACAGAGAAAGTGTAATGTCCACTGTCAGATTAATGAATTTTGCGGGCTATGCACCAAGAGTGGAAGGATTTGATCAAATAGAAGTGATGAATGAGGCAAAAGAATTTACCATTCACAATGATCATCTGGCAGCTGCTTTCAGTGAGCGTGGCTTGCTTAAGGCTCTAACGCTTAAAGAAAGTGGTGAGACAGTTCCTTTCCATCTCGATTTTGCAAGGTTAGTGATAATAATACTCAGTTATAATAAGGTGATGTATACTTAATAATAATAATAATAATAATAATAATAATGATGGTATAATTCAAATCAACAAGGGTATTAATACAGCTTTTTATAACATTTATTTTTTTTATACAAAGCAATTCACAAAGCAGAGAACCTAATGTTTGGAAATTGACTGCACAGCTGTTTTGTGGCACCAGTTTCATATTAGCTGTCCTCATTGTAGTTTAGACATTTGCCTGGTACAATTGTTGAGATGTTAAATATTCATTGATTAGGGTAGCAATCTATGAGAATTAATGCAAACATTGATATTCCCACCAAGTGGAAATTTCAATCTGTTATTCATTTTTAATGCTGAAAAGAGTAAGCTTATTGATATTTCTTGGAGACTTGCAGTCAATGAGAAAATGTACCAGTTTGAAATGATACACTATGGGTAACTTATTTACATTTACACACTTCACTTACTATATTTTCCTAAGTTGGAAGTTTTCTTGAGTTTGTATTTGTTGATCTTTTTTATTATGGTTGTGTTAAAACCATTGTTTATGGCTGTGTTCATGATGTATTCAAACTCATTCTTGTATTCTGTGGCATTGACCGGAATGTTGACCAGTCTAAACATCAAACTATTGAATACTGCATATTGGTGTGGTACTGGGTTGAATCCGTTCTTTTTTATGTAATTATCTGTATGTGTCGGTTTACGCTATATTCCAAACTGTATATTATTCTCTTTTCTGATTAGTTTTAAATCTAAGGATGGAAGCCATTTTTCTCTATTTCTATTGTGAATTTAACAGATTTGTTATATAAGTTGAGTAGTTTCAGGGAATCATCTAAGTGTTTCTTCGGTACAATAGCAAATATGTCGTATACGTATCTATTCCAGGTTTTGAATATCCAAGGAAAGGCTTTGGTGAAATGTGTTTCAAATGATCTCATGTATAATTCTGCTAATGTTGGTGATAATGGGTTTCCCATAGCTAGACCTTTGATCTGTTGGTATATTTTACTATTGAAACTGTAGGTGCTCTGTTGGATACATAGGTTCGTCAATTTATGGTTTTCGTCAAAACCATAAGAGAGACATCGACTCTAGAAGTAATCAAAAGCACTACAAGATATTACAAATTCACGTATAACCCACAACTGCACTAAATTTGAAAAGGTTTTTAAAAAGTTCAATATAAAGCTAGCCCCAATCAACAGATACAATATCAAGAACCTCTTAAGCTCAAAATTAAAAGACAACATACCCATAGAAAAGAAATCAGGAATATACACTATAGAATGTTTAGACTGTAATTTGAAATACATAGAAAAAACCAAGAGAAACCTGACAATCTGGAAGAAAGAACATCAAATTTAAACAGATGGAAAAATTGGCAGTGGCACATCATTATTGGAGCCAAAATCATGAAATAAATCCAGAGATAAAACTTTTAAAAGAAATAAAGAACCCATTTGAATTGGCCACCTGGAGAATATTTTCATCTTAAAATATCATAAAATCGCTATGAATTTTGACCTTCCACCGTGGGATCACCTTTCTAGATTCATTTCAGATCTACCAGAGGTCACCACAGCTCACACAACAATTGCAAGGGACCAACACAAGCATCAGAAACCACTGGGTCAACGGCTGAGGATGGGAACGCTGACTCCCGAAACATTGTTCCAACTTAGGAAAATATAGTAAGTGAAGTGTGTAAATAAGTTCCCCATAGTGTATCATTTTAAATATGATGACTTCACTGTAAACAGCTTCAAAAATTATACATATAAGATGTACCAGTGTTAAAAATGGTGCATAATGTTCATAATGCAGTGCAATTGTTGAAATGTAAATATTAATTGATTTGTATAGCAGTCTGTGGGAATAAATGGACATACATATTGATAATCCCACCAACTGTGAAGTTCAATCAGTTATTCATTTTTTAATGCTGAAAACATTAAACCATTGATTTCATCGGAGACTTGTAGCCTATGAGAAGATGTACCAGTGTCAGAAACGGTGTATAATGTTCATAACGCAGAGAGATCAGGCCCCCTATGTGTCATCATGAACTAAAAAAAAAAGATTGATCATAACATTCGAGAGAACCAACACTTTACAATTAGCAAATAGTAATGCACAATGTCTGGAAGTGTGTCATACAGTTATCTATTAAATTATCTCTGAACATTTGCAGAACCTCAAAATATGTGCAAGGAATATCAGAATGCTTACAGATGAGCACAAAGCTGAGCAGATGGGTGCTGCATTGACTTTTTTGAAATGTTATTATTATGGTGACTACTTTTTCAGTAAACATTACAAGCTGACTGCTCCTGCAGCCTGCAGTCCCAAACGGTAATGGAGAAAGCAGACTGGTTACAATTTTGCTAGTAGTGATTACTTTAGGCAAATAGTTTCTACACTGAGCATGAAAACTTGTTGGCTCAGTAGGTTAGAGCATTGTGTTAATGATGTGAAGATCATATGTTTTATTTCCCATTTTTTTGTTTGTTTTTTTATTTATTTATTTGTAATTTTCTGCACTATTCTTAATTGAATAAATGTTGCTTTTTTATATGTTCATAGGTTAGTTTCGTTTAAAAACTAAGAAAAAGAACAAAGAAAAAACCTTCTACAATTACATTTTCTAACTCATTACTTTTTTTTTAATACTATTTTTAATCAAATAAATGTTACTTTTAGTAGGTTAGGTTAATTTAGTTTAAGTCTTAAAAAAAATATTACTCCACAATATTGCTTTCTAGCTCATTCTTAATCAAATAAATGTTTACTTTTTCATATGCTAGGTTAAATTAGTTTAGTTTAACAAAAAAATGATAGAATATTAGTAAAATAATATCAATCCATTATACTTTCTAAATCTTTATTGTTTTTTTTTAATTTTCATAATTTTTCTACACTGTTTACAGTGCTGTATAAATTACTAATGCATTTTTGCTATAGTCTCAAGTGATTTAAGTCATGTTGATTTAACAATTTGGCACTAACAGAGAAGTATGTGAAACCCTTACTGAAATCTTAACCATTCAGCTTTCTTCATTACGGTTCATAACCTGTGGCTGCAGGAGTCGTCAGCTTGTAATGTCAAGTAGTTTTCTAACCCAAGTTTTACAAGGGATGAAGTGTCCAAAACTCATGAAATTAAATGAAAATAAGAGTAGCATCATACTCATTTGCCAAAAAGGGCCATGCAAATTTAAACTTCTTTGTCATTACAGAAAATGGCATCCATTTTAAGAGACTATAAGGATATCTTATTCCTTGAGTTTCTGTCGTTACAAGGGTCTGTGAGGAGGGAAGACTTTTGATTTGTATTGGGACATGTTCAGAGCAATTTATATTAGAAATATTGCAATTATTCACCATTGTGCTTGTAAAAATTATTATGTTGTTATCTGTACACACTTAAATAAATCATATACACCAATGCCTTGTATATTAATCATTAAATACCTTAAATCATTATACATCTTCATTAGGCTATTTAGAACTGTTAAAGAGCCATAGTCTCGTGTGGAATTGTTCTTCTTCATGACATTGCTTGCCTACATACTGCCAACAAGACAAAATACTTATTTCATGATGAATTTCATTCTGAAACATCTAGTAATCCACCCTTCAGTCCAAATTTGTCACCATTATAATTTCATTTGTTTCTGAAGATGCAAGGAATAGCTTGCTGGAAAATATGAGAATTGAAATGATTTTGTCATGGATTGGTTAAATCAGCAGAAGGCCCTCTATTTAGGATAAAGGAATGCTTACTGCCCAAATGTCCTAAATGACTATGTGGAAAGTAGTTAAGATATGAGGCTAAATTTGTATATTTGCTTACCTTAAGAGTGTAACAATAAACGTATTTTTGGCCAAATGTTCATTATGTTACAAATCATTGCCATATTTGTTCCTTTTCATGAACTACTATGAAAAAGTTTTTCAGCATAATTTTTCCTTTCACTGTCCACAACCTCCAAATGTGGTGCAATGACTTCACAATTAAATGAAATTTGGCCAGCCATGCAGGTTTTGCATCACTTCATCAGGGGCCAAGTCTAGAAAATTGCGCATATGCAGTGGCTATGTGATGCCTTCTTTGATTTCAGGTGATTCTGATTTCATTGATTAAAGGCTTCTGTATAGTGATGGCTAGTTTTCAAGTCAAACAGTTGTCCTATCCCCTTTGTTTTCAACACTTTCACTTTAAAGTATTAGATTTGCAACTACTACCTAGTTTATGAATCTGAATCATAAATCCATATTTCATCACCTATATCAATAATATAGATGTGCAGATTTTCCAGCACAAATTAGTACCAACCATGCTAAGGGAATATATAGCATATAAGAAATCCCTTGAATGAATGAGTTAATAAATTAATTAAATTTCCTAGCAGTTTCCCCAGACTTTCCAATGCCTAATTTCCCTTTGGATGACACCTTTTTCTTTTGCTCATTCCATTCCCCACTACTATTAATGTTCTGACATACAAAAAGTCCATTCAATCATGCTTTCCTACCCTGACAGTTAGTCATTTACCACATAAAATTTGGAACATTAAACAAGCTATTAATAATAAAGTAGGGATCATATTTACTTTAAACGGTTATAATATAAAAAGGTCTTAATCACTTATTGGTTTGAAATAAATTCACTTACTTTATTCTTTGGAGAAAATTACTGTTGTTTTCTGATTTGTTTCTAATGACAGAGAATATTTACGTTGTCATTCTTATGTGAGCACAAAACGTTCACATAAGTATTTGGTCCCTGTTGGGTTTAAAAACAGATTCTTTTATATAAATGTTATCTGTACTCCAGCATTCTATAGTTGTAAATTTTAAAAAATGATCAGAACAGTACACATTCCCTATATCTAGTAAATAATCATCACACACTTGATCTTTCATTTTAAGTGAGTAATGAACATATACCAGCTTCTTCAATTTTTCAAGTGAAAGATGATTTCTGTTAGCATTATGGACAAAAAAACATTTGGAAAATACTCTCTTCAGTTGTGCAGATGAAACGAAATGAAATATTTAGTTCCACATAATTAACACAGATTACAAATTTAACTGTAACAATTTTAAAATACATATGTAAGAAATATTACAAGAAGAAAACTATTTGCATCAACTATTTTACATTTTATCATTACAATTCACAAGTTAAACAATACTTGTACAATTTTTTTCCCATTGTTCCCACCTTTTTGGGATCCTACATACCCAACACCATGGTTATATGTGCTTTAGATCCCACCCTTCCTGCTTCCTTCTTTCCTCTCTTCATACATACATTCCTCCTTTGTTTTAAGCATCTTTTTCCACCATTTCTCTCTTACCCTACCTATATATTCACCAAATATTTTCAAAAACTCCTTGTTTCCTGATCCAAAATGTTTTATCATCATCAATACTCTCTAAATTATCCCATTTCCTAACCTATACTTCATTTCTCCGATCTTTAGTTTGTAAACATTCAACTACACAGTGAAAATTTTTCTACATTTCTCCACATAGTGGGCAATTTTCCTTTTCTCTTTTTAATCCACTTAAATCTAATATTATAATTGTACTTCTAAATATTCAGATTTACTTACCTTGTGAATACCTTTTACTTTCCAGTACCATGTTTCATCTTTTGTTTGCTTAGAACCCTTCTTGAATTCCATAACCTAATATTTTTTTATATTAATTGTTAATTTGAATTCTTTAAGAAAACTAGGTATTGCTTTAGTTATTGTCATTAAGTTTTCATGTAAGTGGAGTTAGTATTAAAACATATTTAATAAAAATTAAATAATATTTAATGCAATATACTATTACCTCATTGTCTATAATCTCAAGTACAATTTAAGTAAAGCTGAACAATTCCTATAAAAGATTATAGTAATGAGGCTATTGTTCATATGTCTTAATATGTACATCAACATCACATCAGGGTATGGGCTGATGAGCAGCTCCATTTCTGCATTGAGCATAAATATGTCAGCCCAAAAGTGAATGTGATAAGAGTGATGGGCCCATTTTTCTTTGTGGAACCAATTGTGATGTCATAGAGTTATCTTAGTATATAATTGTATGTATGCTGTGCCACAAATTGCACATGAAAAAATCATCTTTCAGCACTATAATGCTCTTCCATACTTCATGTATACTATTCATGGGTGTAACATTTCCACATAGAACACCGTGGCCACTATGATTGCTAGACCTAATGTCTTTAGACTTTACATCTTTACCTCTGGGGCTCTATAAAGCTACACACACGCACACATGCACACTCTCTCTCTCTCTCTCTCTCTCTCTCTCTTATTGTTCGTGGCAGTTTAAAGAGAATATCAGAGAAGCTATTCAATCAAATCTCACATGTGGCAAGAACTAAAGTATTAATAATATTTTTGTAGGGTGACAAATGAAAGCCAAGCTGAATTTCACTGTAAACATGTAAAAAACATTCTAATTGATCTCTTATTTAACATTTTTTGAAATGTTTATTGTTTATATCTTTAAATAGTTTTGAAGCACCACCATGACTTCACAGACAACTGTATTGTCCTTTTTTTAAAGGTACCATGCAAGACCAGGGAAGGAAAGAAGTGGGGCATACCTCTTCTTGCCTGATAGAGAAGCAGAAACTGTAGTAGATGATTCCATGCCAGTTGTGCGAGTCATTGAGGGTCCCTTGTATTCTCGGGTTCATGTGCACTTGCCAGGGATCCACCATATAGCTACTCTTTGCAATACTCCAGGTGTGTATACATGTTTCTGTTGCATTCAGCCAGATGGTTTCTGGACAATTTTAGCAATATCTTAAGCTTCAAATTTCTAAGGTCGTCACAAGCTTGTGAAAAATAAGTGAACTGCTAAGAAGGCAAAAGGGGAAGCTATCTGCCAGCCGTGAAATATTAACTAGTGAGTGTAACTATTTTGAGATAGAGTTTAGAGGAGGGTTTACATTAAAAGCCTTCTTAAGAAAACAGGAAAATAGTATTAATGGATATCATTGTATGATTAGTTGAACTACACACTCTTAAAGCTTCACTTACTTTTTATAAATGTATGGAACCGGTTTCGAGAACATTTTGTTCCCATCTTCAGCCATGCTAAGGTTCAACTGAACCTTAAGATTCAGTTGAACCTTAGCATGGCTGAAGATGGGAACAAAATGTTCTCGAAACCGGTTCCATACATTTATAAAAAGTAAGTGAAGCTTTAAGAGTGTGTAGTTCAACTAATCATATAATGATATCCATTAATATGATTGGCTTCACTGTGTTTAAGTTCCAATTTTACATTTAAGGAAAATAGTATCTCAGCCCAAACATTGAAAAGAATACAGGAAAAAAAATTTGAATCAATCTATACCTCCAAAACATATACTACATGAGTAAATATTGTTTCACTGCCACTGGCACTATCAATTATTAATGAAACCACCTTTCAAATTGTATTATGATTCCTATTAGCTCTATGACTAAATTTATATTCATAAGTTCTGTCTGTGGTTATTTTGAAAGAACATATAATTAGCATGTTTCCATGCCACAGTTTGATATCAGTTTGGTACAATTTGTTACCAAACAATTGCTTTGCTTGTAGTATACCAATAGTACATAGTGCAAACATCTATTCTGGCTTGGTTTGAAAGATGAATTAGTAACAGCAGGTCCCATAATAATTTAAAAATTCTTTTATTTTTCATGTTTATTTTAGTTATTTATTTGCAGACATCACTGACGGATCTGCAGTGGGCCGGAGAAAGATAGCTTTATTCCTCTAAAAAATAAAAGTTTACATATATCAATCATTATAAATGATTATTCAACAAAGATTTAAGAATACATATACGAAAATAATCTGAATGTTATGTTAAGAGCATTATAGCAACACATTATGCCTCATTAAATCATATTACTTCTTACTTCATCATATCAACATACTTTGGAGGGTTTTTGCACTCATCAGCTCTTATCCTATATTCCCAGCCACCATCCTTCACATTTTGCCAGTCTCCTTCCTGCAGATTATGTCATTTCATCATTTGGGCTGCACAAGATTTCTGTGATGCTCCGTGCTTCCTCCTTTGAGAAGGCAACCTTTCAAGAAAAATCTTAGGCCATCTCCCCCCAGTCATTCTATTTATGTGCCCTTACCACTGTAGAGTTTGCCTTTCAATTCTATTGGTAGCTGGTCCTTGTGTTTCCATCAATTGTCTAACCTCTTCAGCTGAGGCATCTTTTTCAATATTTAGGTAGATCAAAAATCTTTTTGCAGAAAAGAACTGCTACATGCAAAACATAACATAAAACATTTTTATTGCAGTAGAACAGGCAGGTAGCAAACATTATTATATATTATGCTTTAGATCTAACTTTGCCAGAAGGGATGCATGCATACAAAATGCAAAGTTAGCAGCTATATATATTCAATGTTTTGGGTACCAGAATGTCTAAAAATAAGTTATTATGAACAAGTCAGAAGCTTTTCATATAGCATTTGTGCAGCATTTTAAATGGTAATTTATTGTAAAATGAAGTTTTGTTGTAACTGAAGTTTTTTTTCAGATCATTTTGAGATGTGGTATAAAATAAATTCCCTAGATTTCCTGCATTGTAGAGTGATTATGCAAAATAATAGTGGAAGCGAAATCTGGGGTGTTGGTGTGGAATGGATTATTATGGATGTAATAAACAGATTTTTCTGTAAACAAGTTTTGGAATTACCAAAATTGTCACCTAATGGAGTAGCAATAGCAATTGGGGAAGGTTAAGAAATGAAAGCAAGATGATATAGTGTTGAAATTTTGGTACATGTTAAATGAGTTTAAGTGATGAAGATACGATAGAGGAGTGTTTAATTATGCAATAAAAAACAAATTGGAAAGAGATTTGAGAGAATAATTTAATATAGATTTAAGGTATTGATAAGGGATTTTGGAAAGAACTAAGAGGTAGAATAGAAAAGATTAAAAGACATTTCTGTTTGTTTACCTTCTTAAGAAGGGGTTTATTCATACCCTCTCTAATATTAGTTGCTTACAGTCTCCTCTGTACAGTGATGATTGACATCTCATCGCTGTGAAGCAAATTAAATCCTATCTGAATTTCAGGTTAGCTTTCTGTTCCACTTGTTTAAGAATTGTGATATCCTCTTTGTTTTTACTGAGGATTACCCACTTAATTGTTAGTATTTGTCCATTTTCCTTAATTTAGTTATTACTCCAACAATTTCTGCCCTAACAGTTTTGCAAAATGATATAAATTACTCAAAACTCAAGACTTCCCTTTGCCATAATATACCACTGTTTGTGCTTTATTTGTAGGGAATGGAGTAAAAAATTAAATATATTATACATAAATTCTCCAGTAGATAAAATATTTTAAAATGCTAAAAACATTCCTGTGGCTTCACTTTCAATGGACTGGAAAGCACTCTGAGTTAAAAACATTTAAAATATTAATACAATGATAAAACACTCTTAACGTTTCACTCTCAAAATTATAAAATTCAGGACATGTTTTGTGAGACCTTTGCCCACATTGTCAACCATTAAACAACTTTAAAATATTTTATCTACTGGGGATTTAATACTTATTTTCACTGTGTTAATTTCTGAATATTTTAAAATTGACATTATACGTATTTTATTGACTGTAATGGTACTAATTTGTGAAGAAGGAGAATTCAACAGAAATGGTGCTATTTAAAAGTGTTTGAGAATAATAGATAACTAAGATCTCTGGGAGAGTTTTGAATAGATTGCTTAACCAAAGAAGAAAGGAAATGAATAGTGAAAGTAATTTAGGAAATTGATGAAAGAACTGTAGAGTTGTGAGTAGTGGAAATTATATGCAATAGAATATTGATAGTTTTAGTAATAATATTGGATGTTTTGGTTTATATCATGTATGTTCTATGAATATTTTGGAGTTCTTGAGGGAAAATGATATGGGCCAGAACCGTAGGCACCTTTGGCATACCACGTAGCAGTTAAATAAATGCATTAACTATTTGTTAAGAGGAAGCAATGGCTTAACAACATACACTTTAATACTCACAACACGGTACTTAGAATATTATCACAATACAGCAAATATTTAGACAGATAATTACCCATGCATTATTGGTAAGTAGAAGATGAAGTTGAGGTTAAATTTAGAAATGCTGATTAATGTTTATAATCGCATAATGATATAAGAGTGTCAAAACATAGGCAACTATTCAAGCTTTATGCTGTTGGAAGATTTTAGATTAGCAATGTACAATATTAAACTTTGAAGGCTGTTTAATGGAGAATGATCATAATTTTTTTACAGCATACTTTTACTCATCCTCATAATTTTGATCTTTCTCATAGTAGTCCATGTTGGATGCAGTATATCTGCCCCAGTTCTGCCAGTCTTAAGACATGCTGGAAACCATCTTTTAAAGGCCCTTCAGAAACACCTATGCAGCCTTCACCACTACTAATGATGTAAAATGCCTCCCTTGGAGGTATTTCTTTAATTCGGGGAAAAGGAAAAGTCATACTGGGTTAAAGCTGGACTATAGGGAGGCTGAGGGGGACATCTCACATTGATTTTTGTAAGATATTCTGCAACAACATTTTCAATGCACAGCCTTACATTGTTGTGATGCAGCATCCAGCTTGTTGCACAGAAATATGGCCTTTTGTGTGTGATATGGCCTTGCAGATTTTTCAGGATATCTCTGTAGTATTGCCTAGTTACAGTTGTGTGTGCAGGTATGTCATGCTGGTAAACCATTCCTTGAATATTGAAAAATGAGATGACTATAACTTTCCCAGCAGAAGCAACCACTTTTATATTTTTAGATGGTGGTGGTGGTAGCGGCGGCGGCAGCGGTGATGATGGAGATTTCCACACACATCATTGCTGTTTGCTCTCAGAATTGAAATGATATAGCCAAGTTTCATGCAGTGCTTACCTTTGAAAGAAACTTGCATCTTCCTGTAGTTTCATTTCAATTGCACGCAAATCTGCACGTGAACATCTTTTTGTTCAGAAACCAGCATTGTTGGATCCCACTGTACATATAAACACCTCATGTGCAACTTTCCAATTATCAATATGTAGATGGCCCTAGTGAAATTTTCAGAATTTCTGAAAGGTCTTAATGTTATTTGACAATATTCTCTCACAATGACAGCAGCAGTTTTAATGTTTTCTTTTGTTACAGCACAAACTGGAGTGCCGAGTTATCCCTTTAAAATTGGTTGCCTTCCCTCTTTAAACATATTAAACCAAGCTCCAGCTATGCTATAAGGAAGAACAAACACTCCATAGGCCTTCTATACATTTCATAGGCCTCATTTGAAGATTTGGTGAGACAAAACCAAAATTTCAGCTCAGCATATTGTTCTTCATGTATCACTTCCATTTTGCTATAGGCAGAGTTGAACATGTCTCAACTTAACTAAAATTATTAATTGGAACATTGCACAGTGAAGCTAATCATATATTAAGATCATTGTGTGATTGAGTTGAACTAACACTCTTTTGCTTGTTTGCAAAACCAGCCCTACATATTTAAACAAATAAGTGGAGCAAAAGAGTTTTAGTTTGACTCAAATCATACAATGATCTTATTTTATGTCTAAACTTCCATACTTCTTACAGGTGGCAACTGGAAGTGCAACAATGAAACTAGCATCATATGTATATTATGCATTAAGCTGCTAACAAAATGTTGAAGTTAAATTTTTGTGCAAAAAAATAGGCCTGTTAAAAAATTAATCATTCTTTATTGAACAGTGCTCATATAATGTAGGTGATAAGAATAAATAAATTGTAATTATGACTGTTACAGGTGCAGATAGCCTTGGAGTGGAAGTGAACAACATAGTGGATATAGCAGACCAAGTGAATACTGAAATTGCCATGAGAATATCCACCAGTATCAAGAATGAAGATGAATTCTACACAGATCTTAATGCCTTCCAGGTAAAAGTTTGCAGATATTTGGGAAGATTTTGGTATGAATATGTTGAGTCATATTTATAGATTTACTACATGTTTAGAGGTATTCAGTAAGAGCATGGCTTCTTTCTTATAATTATATGGTGAACAAGGAGTGGTATGTACAATGCAATATTTTAAAGGGAAAGGGAAGTAGCTTGGAAAAACAGATACAGGTAAGTGTTAAAAAATAATAGATAGAAAATGTGGGGTGGAAGGGAATCCATGACTTCCCTTGACAAGATTAATCTTTATGATTAACAGAACTAAAATGTTGATGTCAATTTCTCCTTTTTGAAGCAGTTTTTGAGAAAATATTGATAATTGGTTGGTTTTTTTAAAAAATCTTGTTTACATAATTCATTAAATATAAGGCATTTCTAGTGGAAAATGGTAAAATAAGCCCCTTCTCTATAGGTTAACGCTTATTTTGCAACCATAAATTTCACAATCTTCTAAATTACAAGCCTTGCAGGGTTTGTTATTTTTTTTGTATCAGTTGTGTTACGATCAGAATGAAATGCATTAAAATGTAAATTAAAACTTGCACAGTGAAGCCAATCATACAATTGATATTATTGTATGATTTAGTTTCACAACATACTCTTAATGCCTCACTTACTTGTCATAATGTATAGAACCAAATGTTCTCGAAGCTGGTTCTATGCATTATGACAAGTAAGTGAAGCATTCGTGTGTAGTTCAATTAAACCATACACTAATATCAATGAAATGCATTGTTGTTTTTATAGCTATTTTAAAGAGTTATACTATGTAGGTTTTAATAGCTAATTTAAACATTTTGTCTTTGTTCATCTTTGAGACATATGACCTCAGTTTGTAAGATGGTACAGTTTACGAGGGTTACCTAAGTTTTTACAAATTACCACTAGGTGGTGCTATTGAGACTTGTTATTACTGTTTTCAGAACAATTGACATTTGTTATTGTGAAAACAGTTGCAGCTTAGAAATTGACCAAGTAACTTAGAAATTGATTGAATAGTTTGTTTACAGCGAGTGTTTAAACAAAGTAATTTTGCAAAAAATGTAATTTCACATCAAGGTTTTAGTAAAGGCCTAACTCAACAGCAATATGCATAGAATTACTTCATTCAACATTTGGTAATGAAGCACCATTAGAAAAGACTGCTTACAATTGGTTTGCAGAATTTTGCCATGTTCATGCATCCATCAGTGATGAATTATGTGAAGGTTGACCAAAATAGATTGTTATTCCAAAAAACATAGATGCTGTGCGCAACATGATTGAGGAAGATTGGCATATGACTTACAGTTAGATAGAGGCACCCTTAAGTATATCGAAGACTGCAGTACATTCCATTTTGCATGAACACTTAGCTGTGAAAAAGATCTGTTCCTGATGGATTCTGCATAATTTGACCATAGCTCAAAAAAAATGCTTGTTAATTACTATAGTGAAATGCAATTCTACCAAGGAACTGCAAAATCTATATATAACATTATAACAGTTGGAAAAACTTAGATATGTTCGTATAAGCCGGAAACTAAGGCACAATCTACTCTTTGGGTGTTCCAAGATGAACCGAATCCCACAAAAGTTGCATTTACAAAGCACTTCTAAGAAAATTGTTTGTTTCTTCAGTTGTACTGAACATGTTGCAATCATTCCTTTAGAGGATCGAAGAACAGTTAAAGCTGAATGACATACAACAATTTGTTTCCCAGAAGTCATCGATGAAATCATGAAAAAAAACTGTAAACGTCTCATCATTCTTTATCATGACAATGCCAGCCCTCACACAACACATCAAACAATAGACTATTTGAAGGAGAAAAGCATTGAAATAATGTCTCATTGCCCATATTTGCCTGATTTATTGCATAACGATTTATTTCTGTTCCCAAGTGTTAATAAAAATGCATTTTCATCACCTCAAGAAGCTGTTAAAGCCTGTAAAAACCATGTTTTTGAGATTCCTACTTCAGAGTGGAAAAAATGTTTCCAGAATTGTTTTGAATGCATGCAAAAGTGTATGAATCTTAAGGCAAATGTTTTGAAAAGCAGTCAGTTTTTTGCAAAAAATGTTTTTCTTTCCTAGTTGAAGCCTTTAAAAAAAAACATGTTTTTGAGATTCCAATTTCAAAGTGGAAAAAATTTTTGAGAATTGGTTTGAACACATATAAAATTGTATCAATCTTAAAGGCAAATATTTTGAAAAGCGATAAAACAGTTTGTTCCAAAAAATGTTTTTTCCCCCCTAATTTTTGTAAAAATTTATAAGGTTACCCTCATAGCATTGCCGAGTATCTTGAAGCGTTGCTTATTTATGGTGAAATGCATTGTATCAGGGCTGCAGCAGCATGAATCTATGAGCACCATATTCATATCCTATCAGCCGCCTCTGTAAATAATTTTGAATAGTTTTACAGTAAATAATCTCATTATTTATCATTTAGTGGGAGATCTGTTAATGATTTGGCAACTGCAGAAATGAAGTAATTGACAGCAAGAAGGTGAATTCATGCATTGCAAGATTGTACAAAATAAAACAGTATTTATTTTTCAGAATTGAATGGCACAGACAAAATTTTTTTATACAAAAACCCTCAAAATAACATGATATTCTCAGGTTAGAAGAAAGGTCATATGTTTACTACCCTGTATAATGAGAAAACACTCTTGATTTCAGCTGCAGTGCCATAATATAAGTGCTTGAAACTTCAGTTACTGTTCATATTAAGAAAAAAAAATGCTGCAGTTGTCTGTGTTTTGTTCCAAACTTTTTGGACAGACTTGAAAAACTGCATATTACTAACTTAGATAAAAACATATTCTGTTATTGGGTGTTAATTTTTCATTCTGCAAGGATTTATGATCAGTTTGTGTTTATCATCATTTAATGTTGCAGGCTAGGTCAATGGTTCAAGAGCTGCACATAATGTTTCTGTGAAAGGCAACATTAGAATTTTCCAAACAATGTCCATTTCATCTAATTTCCTCAATGAGGATGCTAGGTAGTCTTCCATATTTCTCATCTCTAACATTTCCATTTTCTTGTAATTTTTTAAAAAAGTTGAGAACTTTGTAATATAACTAAATGCTAGTAAGAATGATATAAAATCTATAAAAAATTTTAAATGTTGATTCATAGTAACACTATTATTACCCAATATTGTTTGTTGCAAAACAGGTTTCAAAAGCCCATCAACTAGTGACAGACTGCAAGTGTTGATTGATGAAATTGAGTTATGATTGCAGTATGGCTTATTCAAGCAGTCCAATATATTTAAAATTTTAAGAACTATCGAAATTACACAAATTCGACAATTCTAATTGGAACTAAACACAGTGAAGCTTTTGAAATGTATATAATCAACTACTTATCGTCTAAACACTCTTATGCTTCATACTATTTTTGAAAACGACAGGACCGGTTTCAGAGCGACATCCACTCCATTCTTGACCGAGTCGTCGAGTTGGTCGAGAATGGAGTGGATGTTGCTCCGAAACCGGTCCCGTTGTTTTCAAAAATAGTGTGAAGCATAAGAGTGTTTAGACGACAAGTAGTTGATTATATACAGTCCAATATATGTTAAATTAAACATCCTTGTTTTTATTAGCATTCCTATAGAGAAGTTACTTGTTTTACTTATAAAATAACTTCAGCCTACTTGTTTATCTGGTAAGGAAATAGATGATTTTACTAAACTCATACACCTGTGCAAATAGAATTTATTCATTTTCAGTGAAAGATTTTCCCAACAAAATTCTGAACTGGCTGTCTTTGCTTAACATACGTCAAAGTTACAGCAGTTATTTTTAAACTCTTGCAAAGAAAGAAGGCTATTTGTTTTTTAGAATTGTGTTTTACTTTAGGCATTTTTATTCTGGCCACACTCAGATAACAGAGGTCATGGATAATTCAGAACTATAGATGAAATCTCTTGATTACCAAGTAATGTTTTCAATGAGCTTTCAAGATTAATCTTGGATCTCGAACAGTTTGCAGAGAAACACTACAGGGTGTCCATGGACACCTAATATGTGACACTGATGGCTCACAGCACTAAGCTGGAGCTGGAATATGCAGTGAAGCCCCTAAAACTAACATAAGTTTAAATCTTAGGAAATAGTGCATTGTCTTTCAGGCAGCGTGACTTGTGCTCAAAAGGATATTGCAAAAGGCTCCAAGGTAAGCACATTCTGATCCTTTCTGACAGTCAAGCTGCTCTTTGAGCATTTGATTCTTTATCAATTAAATTCACAACTTGTTTGGGACTGTTCTTAAATACTGATTGCTCTATCATTCAACAACTCCATGGAGTTAGATGGTACCAGGCCATTGAGGTATGAGTAATGAAGAAGTAGACAAATTGGTCAAGAGGGGAGCACCCATCCCTTACATGACCTGAACTAGCCTGCAGTGTTAGTAAATCTGTAGCTAGAACCATTATAAGGTTATGGGTCCGGTATCAACACAAGAAATGATGATCCAATTACCCTGGGTAAACTCTTGGCAAAATCTTTGTCAATTGACCTAACCCTGCGCTTGCTAAAACACTTCTAAAGTTTGGCAGAAGGAAGTTAAGATGATTGGTGGAATTAATTACTGGATGTGAACATTTCAGGACACATCTCCAGAAGATGGGACTGTTCCAGAGAGAACCCATTTGCAGACTTTGTAAATAACATTATGAAACTGTGAAGCAAATACTCTTATAATGTGAGGTTCTGGAGAGAAGGAGATTCCAACTCTTTGGCTTGCAACCAGATAATAATAAGGATAATCCCCTAATGGGAATAAGGGCTCTTAACCTTATTAAGAATATGGAGTTTGAACTGCTATGGGTGGTTTGGGGTTGCACAAAAAGCCTATGGCTGAAGTGCCAGAGTCCATGAACTCTCTACAGACCCCTTGTTGCTACTATTATTTCTGCTGCTGCCGCCACTGTTGCATATATGATCAAGGCTGGAGAGACATCGAGAAGTTTCTACCCTAACATGCTTCATGTCATATGTCTTGTTCACTATTTACATTTATTGGTTGAAGAGGTTAGGTATAATTTCCCTAAAAGGGAACAATATAATTTTATATGTGAAGAGTCTTTCTGAAAGTTTCCAGCTGCTTTAAGACTTTCAAGGAAATGCTATAACAAACACCTCTTTCACCAGAACCCACCATCACCCACTGGGGCTCTTTGCATGGTAGCCATTTACTATACAGCAGGAGTCAAAGCATGCATTTTCTGATGGTGCTGTTCTCATATTACTTTCACTCAGCACTATGATTATTAAAGTTTAAAAACATATCAGCACCTAGTATCAAGAAACTGGGGAATCAACCCATCTCTAACTTTCATATTGCTTTGAACAGGCAACACTATTATTGCCTGTCACTGAGTAATGTGAGAGAATATTAAATAATTAAGCTCTAAAATTAGTTTGTCATTTTTCAGATGATCAAGCGAAAGCGTTTCTCTAAACTACCATTGCAGGCCAATTATTATCCTCTTCCCAGTATGGCATATATTCAGGATAAAGTGTTCAGATTTACTCTCATCACTGCACAGCCACTAGGAATGTCTTCGCTCAAGGAAGGTCAAATAGAGGTAAATAAGGGCTTCTTTTAATAATATAAAACATTAAGTTTTAAGAGGAGTATTAAAATTATTTTACTAACACTTGCTAGAATCTATTTACAGATAGCATTTAGAAACACTATTCTTTGAAAATAATCCTAGTTAATTTTTATTTAATTATGTAATAATCTTGTGTATATTAATTTCAGGTTTAAATTTTATTAAAGTATATCACCAATAATTATAAGCTCATGTATCATATAACATATTTTTCGCATGTAGTCATAATCATATAAACTTGCATTACTTTGGAATCCATAGCAGTTGTACACTTTAAACTTAATTTAGTAATGCATATAAATAGATAAACATATATATATAAAGATGGAGGTACGACATCTGTAAGAACTATCAAGAAACACTTATCAAAAATAGATTGGTCAAAACTGGCATAGACTAGAAAAGACGGATGACCAGTTTTCATTCTTCTTATTTAAATTTATTCATTTTCTCATATACATTGATCTAATAGTATTGCCATTCTGCCTCTTTATTGAATTTATGACCTCTGGTTATTAATACCATTTGACATCATGATCTGACAGGCTGTTAACAAATGGGACTGCTGAATAAATTGAAATTTTTTGCCTTGTCTGGAAAAACATACTATCTATAGATTATGTAAAATTCATAGATATTATTATTATTATTATTATTATTATTATTATTATTACATTTTTTTTATTTTTATATTGCAGATCATAGAATCTACACTTGAGTTTCATTGTCAGAAAATATGATATTCACAAAATACATTGATAAACTAAACAATTTAAAACAAGAGACAAATATGCATTATAATAATGGGGTACTTCCATTTATACTGTAAACATTCACATTCAACTATATTTTATATAGGTATTTCATTTATCCTATACATAATTTATCTATCAACAAGTTTTTCAATTCTGTTTGAAACTTTTCCCCTCTTTGATTTTTAATTATTAGTGGCAGTTTATTGTATAAAATTTTACCAATAACTCTTGGATCTCTTTCAGTAGCTGTTTTGTTAACATTTGGACGATAATAATTGTTCGGAGTCTGAGTGCTATAGTTGTTGCAGTCCTTGTTTAGAATCTTGTCTTGTTAATTGTTAATGACAAGTAAAGCTACCTTATACATATACATTGATATTATAATTAACGTTTTATATTTCTTAAAAAAAATTTCTACTTGATACTCTCCTGTCTACCTTATATATATATATATATCAAACAACTTTATACATGTGCTCACTTTGTTACAGGTATAGTCTACTATTGTTTGAAAGTTAATTTTCAACAATGACTCCCAAGAAACTTATATGATTAACATGTTCTATTGCTTCTCCATTAATTATAACATTTATGTCTAGATTCTCATGCCTATTATTACAGTAGTGAAACAAGTTCCTTAGTTTTTTGCACATTTAGTGTTAAATTATTACTTAGTAAGTATTTGTAAATGATATTTTATTGTTCTACTATAATTTGTCTTTATCCAGTAAGAAATTTACAAGAAAATGGCACAGTTAATGACTTTAACTGTGTTACATTGTGATTTAGCTGAAGTTATGACCTTTTTTATGGTGAATTTCTGTACATTGTTTGTAGTTTTGTAGATATGATTGTAGAATTTCCTTGGATTTACCCCAAAGTCCATATTTTTACACTTTTTTCAATAATATTGAATGAGACACTGAGTCATATGCCTTGGATAGGTCAAGGAATAATACTATAATTTTCTCATCATCATCTAGAGTTTCGAGTGATAAAGATCTTATGATGCTGTTTTTTTGTGGATAAACCTTTACTGAAGCCATGATTTACCTAGTATATTGTGCTTATTAAAGAAATCTAATAATCTTATACTACTTTTTGATATATTTTGCCAAAGATGGAGGTTAGCATAGGTGGTCTGTAATTTTCTATTTCCTTTTTTAAGTTGGTCTGACAGTACTAATTTTCAGTATATCTGGGTAGATTCCTTCCTACATTTAAACAGGAATTTTTCATAATGCACTAAATTCTAATTAACCCTTTTTTACAGTACTTTAATATTTTATATGATATTCCACCCCACACTTGAGTTTTATTCTTAAATTCATAAATTTTACCTATTTTTTCATTTGATGTCCCCCCTTAAGAAAACTGAATCTTAGCATCTTCAATGTGATATACCATACTCTTTTTTATATTTTGTTTTGGTTTTTCGTTTATCATTTTACAAAGTAATTATTAAATATTTGGCAAACTTTCTATGGACTATCAATAGTTTGATCATTTACATTTAAAGTTATATTATCATGTCAATTCTTATTTGTGCTGTTATCCTTTACTATCTACCAAACTGACTTAGTTATATTTAGTGATTCAGCTATCCTGTTTGTAAAACTTGTTTCTTTAAATTAATAAGTGACTAGATTTCTGTATTTGGTTCTGCAAATATTCATATTAGTAGTTTTTTAGAAAGGATAGTATTCTCTCATTTTTTCCCTAAATTTTTTTTATTTCATTGGGTACAGTTTACTTGGTGTTTTTCTCTTTATTGGGCATTATTTATTTAAATATACTGCTATAACACTGAAAAATATTTTCCATTCATTGTTTATGTCCTGAATGTTATAAACCCTTTCTCAGTTTTCTTGCTTTAAAATTTCACAGAGCTTGCTTAAGTTTGTATTATTACTGTGTCTAGGTAATACAGATTCTGTTTGTACAGCATTTACCTTGAAGTTCATAATGTCCATTATCTAAATTTTTTCAATGTTTTACCATATAATGGTTAAAGTTTACAACACATTTCTTGTGTTTTTAAAATCAACAATATTTATCTGAACTGTTCAGTTTTTATATAATGAGCATTTCAGTTTATTTTTGTAATATTTTGAAGAAAATAAATATTAACCTTTAAAAAAATTAAACGAAAATTCAGCAATAATCACAAATGTGTCCTGGATTAGACCCAAAAATATATGATAAGTTTACTTCTTTCTCTAAATCATATTCTCTTATGTATTGCAGGTAATGCAGGATCGTCGATTGAATCAGGATGATCATAGGGGTCTTGGTCAAGGTGTGATGGACAACAGAGTCCTTCCAGCTCTCTTTACATTGTTATTGGAGAGGCGGCAATTGACATGTCAGGTAAGCACTTTGCATTTGGAATTCAACCTCCGTTTTGCAAAATGCAAAAAACGAAAGTCAGCTATGATTGAGTAAAAATGCATAATCTGTTGTAATTCCAGGGTCCTGCATCAGACTATCCGGCAGGCCTGCCAACTTTGGCAGCACATGTAGCTTCCCAATCTCTACTAAACCAGCTTTTTAGACTGCTGTGGCTGGGAAAAACTCGTGATAAATTAGAACCAAAGTTCTCTCCTGTTATAAGAGAACCTGGATGTGATATGAACATTGTTATGTTACATAGCTTTTCAGGAGATTCTGACAATTCAGCAGGTCTTATTGTGCATAGACAGGAAACAGATCCTTGCTATCCCTTGCAGCAATTTCCACTTAGCAATGGGCTGGTATGTAGTAAAATATTGCTGGTATTATAGATCTGGCATTATTATTATTATTATTATTATTATTATTATTATTATTATTATTATTATTATTATTATTATTATTTTCTATAGTTGTTTATATTTTCCATTGCTTTGTTAGTATTAATAGAAAAATGAAATTGTAATTTGTTTGAGATTGTTTTAGGACTAAATTTAAAAATTGCATGTATACCAAAAATGCAAGTTTCATATGCATATAGCATATGACTGCTTGAGAAATAGTTAATTTGCATTAACATACAAATCTGTCATCAAAATTAATACACATAAAATTTTTTTTTTATTCTGATGTCTAGTGTGACTAAATTAAAAAATTGCTTGTATAACAAAAATGCAAGTTTCATGTGCGTATGGCATATGAATTCTTAAGAAATAATTTTATTTGCATTAACTTACAAATCTGTCATCAAAATAAACACACAATTTTTTTTATGGCTGATGTCTAGACTTGCCCTTACAAACAATCCTCGTGCTGGAAGTCACACCTCCTTTCACAAATGGCAGCGGAGGGCAGTGAAGAAAATGAAGGAATGACTGCATCGATGCTGAGAATTGTATTGTGATTTCAATAATTACTGGCAGATATAACAATTATAATGCACAGAAACAATTAATGGAATGCAAAAAATTAACCTTTTAAATTGGAAACTGTAATGTAGCAATGTAAAATGTAAAGGAAATAATTGAATTGGGAAAAGGCACACACAATTAACATAAAAGTTTTGGAGTGGTTTTTTTTTTTTTTTTTAAATCTCAAGCTAACATAACATAATCAAATGTAAATTTGCAGCCTACGTGTAAACAGTATAACTGTTGCAATTTTTTTTAAGTGTAACCTAATAACCAAAATATGCAGCCTATGTGTTAACAGTAAAACTTTACCAATTATGTTTTTTTAAACCTTAGCTAACCTAACCTAAATTTGCAATATACATAAAATAAAAGTAAAATTGAATCCTTGAGTTGTCCTGCTAAAAAAGGTAAAATTTATTATTATAGTAAGGAAAGTGTGGACAAATTATGAAGATGAAGATTTAAAAAAGCTGCACCAACTGAGCCACCAGACCATAATGATAATTATATGCCTACATTAGTTGATTGGAAATGGGTTCACCTTTCTCTGCTGCACTCTGCTGCTGTTCGTGAAAGGAGGCATGACTCCCAGCATGCTCGTCTATCTTTTGGGGTTACTGATGTGTTAAAAGTACATCACTATTGCTTATTTTAAACTTCAATGTAAGCTTTTAAAAGTTCATTGTTTTGAACCTAATAAAATGTTATTTCATTGCAGTTGAATGTAAGCGGTCTTTTCCCCACACAGTTTGGCAATCATATGAAGGAAGCATCACTATCGTTTATACATGAGCAAAGAAGTGTCAGCAAACATACACTACATGCAATTTGCCCAATGGATATGGTGGCCTTTGTTTTCCCTAGATAGCCAACTTTATGAGCCTATAGCAGTGAAGCCTGAGAAACTTAGGAAAAACTGGTAAAATAATGTTTTGCATATAAAGTGTGAACTTGGGAAGAATGAAAGTGCATTGCATTTTAGGAAAATAAAATAAATATAGCTGTAAATTTTAGTATAGCAAGAGAGACTCAGGAATATGGTATTGTATGAATGGAAGAAAAGAAGTAGTAATAATAATTATATAAATAAAGACAATATGGACCAAAAAGAGTTAATTGCAAAACTTTTAAGCTTTAAAAATTAATGTTCATATAGAGTAGGTTTGGTGACACATACCGCACTCACTTGGTTTTTTAATTAGAAATGTTTTGGAATATTCACTCCCATCATGAGCAGAAGACAAACTGGCAGAAGCATACTCTGTAGGCATTCTGAGAAATTTATTGAATATATCTGAGGGTGTCTGGAAGTACATGATGTGTCTCTTATTTTTCATGATGTTAATTTTTTCCCATATCATTAATTCCAAAGGTTTGCAAGTATGTTTCAATAATTTTGTTTTTTGTATCAATTTCATGGTTTTCTGGCCAAAAGCAGCTGCCACTGCCACCATGAAATAACATGTGCAATTAAAAAATCAAGTAAGTAAAGAATAAGTGTCACCAAACTACTCTGTATCAACATTATTTTATAAATTAAAATGTAAATTGGAACTTGCACAGTGAAGCTAATCATATAATTGATATTATTTTATGATTTAGTTGAACTACACACTCTTAATGCATCACTTACTTGTCATAATGTATGGAACCAATTTTGAGAACTAAATGTTCTTGAAACCAAATATATATATACAAAACCAATGTTATATATATATAGTAGTTCAAAATATAGTGATTACAAGTGTGACTTTCTCTTAGTGTTTTATCTTTTTCTGCTTTTATAATTATTGTTAATTTAGTTACATTGTTAATAGTGTTACATTATTTTTCTTTTATATTATATATATATATATGCTGAGATAATGTCCATTCCAGTCCATGTGTATTTCATGAGAGAAAAAAATTTATTCTTAAACCTGAATGACGGATAATTAAAAATGAAATTTCGCTTAGCAAATGATGTCGAAGAACTGGAACAAATGTTACATCCCTGATTATAATCTCAAATTAAGCAAAATCATGCTTTGAATTCAATGTTCATGATACTAATAACTTTAAGGTTCCATGCGAAAGGGAACTTCCAAATAGTTATTGGAGATATATTAAAGTGCAGAAAGCAACATGCATACACATGGGGATAATAATGCAAAAGTCTTAAGAGTAGAATTGTACCTTTTCGCAATTTCCCCCCATCTACATTCTTTATCTTTATTTAAGATCGTATCTGTTTTTTTATTTTCAATTATTTCCTTATATTTTAGCACCAGATCAATAATAATATCCTTCTCACATTTGCTAAAATTTGCCATTGGCATTTGCTTTGACTTTTCCTAATCCATGTTGAACAAGGCAAAAAAATAAAATAATTATTGATTTTCTCTGGTTAAATAATTGAACATCAACTTGTTCTAAATAGGAATTTCTTTATTGTTTCATAATGTTTCTTTAGGTTTGACGGTTAGTGCAAACTCGAGATTACATAGTCTGGGGTTATTTTTATGCAGCAGAAATGATGACTAACCTCTAGTTACCTTTTAAATTACAGTTAAAAGTAATTTCCAGTTAGCAACTTTTATACAACCGGCCCTGAGAGCACTATAGTAGATTTTCAAAGTGGTTGTCATATTCATTTAGACATTTCTGATATTAGATTTTTGAGTTCATCTATTATGAAAGAGTTATTTCTATAGATTATGTTTTAGGGTTCCCCACAATAATTGCCTCATGCAATAGGATTTAGGGAATCTGAGGGCCATAACGCCCAAGAAATGTTTATTATTAACTAATACTGAGGTGTTATCCTTGAAGTCATTTAACTCTCATGCTGTCCAATATTTGTCAGAAATAGAGGATTTAGTAGAAGTGGCTAAACTTTGTTAAAGGATATCCCAATCTCTCTAGTCTTTAATACTGCACAGTTGACAAAGTGGTGGGGAAGTTACTGCAGTTCTGTTCAAATGCTTTGCCAGATAATTTTCTTCTTCTTGCTCAAAACATGATCTGCCTTTTCTATTCTTTATTATTATTATTATTATTATTATTATTATTATTATTATTTATGTGTTCTGGCTACTCTCCACATAGCTCATTTAATTGTACTTCCTATACCGTCACAAAGAAACTCCAAATACATGTGTAACCAAAATCTCTGGGAAAGAAGTTGTATTGAGCAATGTGAAACAGTTTTTAAACTGAGCTGCACATCCATCTAAAAATATGTGAATCCTTTCAACTTTCAAAAAAGTTTATCTTTATCTCAGTCAATACATATCAGAAATCTCCATACAGAGTATTTGCTGTGGCTTAAATCATTACTGACAATAACAAGCTGCAATTTTGTACCATTTTTTGATGGTGAAAAGGGTAATTTGTTGCTGATTGCAATGGGCAGCTTGGATTTCATCTTGGAAAACAGCTGTATAATTTTCTGCAAAGTCAAGTTGCAACAATTGATACACCACTCCCAACGCCGTTTCCACTTCCGGAAGCAGTCTTGGTACACCTCTTTCTGGATCGCGCGAAGCGCCGTCTGCGAATTTTATTTTATCTCGTCTATCGTTGCAAATCTTCGTCCTTTCAACGGGGTTTTCAACTTTGGAAATGAAAAAAGTTCTGCAGGGGCCAGGTCTGGAGAGTATGGAAGATGAGGCAGCACAGTGATTTCGTTTTTCGTGCAATAATCACATACCAACAGCGATGAATGTGCGGTTCCGTAATCGCGATGCAAGAGCCATGAATTGTCTCGCCACATTTCAGGCCGTTTCTTTCTCACATTTTCTCGCAGGCGTCGTAATACGTCCCGATAGTACAATCGATTAACAGTTTGTCCCTGTGACACGAATTCATGATGAACTAGTTCTTCAAAGTCAAAGAAAACTATCAGCATGACTTTCACATTTGACCTGACCTGACGAGCTTTTTTTGGCCTTGGAGAACCTTTCCCGACCCATTGCGAAGAGGGAACCTTGGTCTCAACATCATAACCGTAGACCCACGTCTCACCACCAGTTACGATTCTCTTAAGGAGCATCTCATTCTCATTTGCGCGATCCAAAAGCTCTTCACAGATTGCGAGGCGATGGTCTTTCTGGTCATGACTCATGAGCCGTGGGACGAACTTGGCGGCAACACGATGCATTCCAAGATGCTGTGTCAGGATTTCATGACATGATCCAACTGAAATGTTACATTCTTTTGCAATCTCTCGGACAGTCAGTCTTCGATTGGCACGCATAATTTCGTTTACGTTCCTGACATGAGCGTCGTCGGTAGACGTCGAAGTGCGTCCTCAACGAGGGTCATCTTTAACTTCTGTCCGGCCATTTTTAAGCCGCGTGAACCATTCGTAACAACGAGTACGGCTTAAGCACTCATCACCGTAGGCTTGCATCATTTGGTGTGTCTCTGTAAGAGTTTTCTTGAGTTTCACGCAAAATTTAATGCAGAAGCGTTGCTCCTCTAACTCTGCAATCTCGAAATTCGCAAACTGTGCGACACAACGTTGTACTCAATAATACAGCACTGAACAATAACTAACAGACATACAATAATGAAACTTCCGGCAGATATGCATTAAGCACAGGCATGTGCAGGGATGCCAACCACATTTCACTCCAACAATCCATTGGCGCGAAATTACGAATATTCCGGAATTTTTAACAGATCTCGTAAGTATGAAGTCTGAAGAACTGAAATTTATATTGAATTTTCTGAAGACACTCTGATATTCTTCAGAACATGTTTCAAGAGTATTCGCTCTCATCCCTCAGTCCCCAGCTGAAGATGAGAGCGAATGCTCTGGTAACATGTTCTGAAGAATTAATCAGTTAGTGAAGTTTTGTCACCTAATACTGACTCATTTGTATGTATAATTGTATGCCATACTTGACAAGGAGAGAACAAATGCTGAATGCATTTAAAAAAATAGTGGCATTCCTAAAACACCATCAGGATATTCTCTAACAAATGATGCTCATTTTTACCATTTTTGACCTCTGTACTTGTCTCTTCACAAGTTTGTACTGCCCATGAAAATTCCTTCATTTAATCCATTTCAATTCATTGTTTAATTCTTCTTCTTCTTCATCATCATCATCAAAAAAATTATGTAGCACTTCATTAAAATTGTAGCATTTCTCATATTTGTTTCACATGCAGGCATAGCTTTCAGAACACTTGGTGGTAAATATTGGAAACTTGTAGGAAATGCAGCATTTGTACCATTAGCGAAATTCTGTACTAGAAATTGCATGTTTGCATGGTATCTGCACATGCTATCATTGTATGCCATTGTAACCTTAAAAGAAGTTAGGAACAGTGAAGTTGTTACATATACAAATGAGTCAGTATTAGGTGACACTAAAACTTCACTAACTGATATTCTTCAGAACATGTTTCAAGAGTATTCGCTCTCATCCCTCAGTCCCCAGCTGAAGATGAGAGCGAATGCTCTGGTAACATGTTCTGAAGAATTAATCAGTTAGTGAAGTTTTAGTGTCACCTAATACTGACTCATTTGTATGTATAATTGTATGCCATACTTGACAAGGAGAGAACAAATGCTGAATGCATTTAAAAAAATTGTGGCATTCCTAAAACACCATCAGGATATTCTCTAACAAATGATGCTCATTTTTACCATTTTTGACCTCTGTTTATCCCATGATAATATTCATTATAACTATAACTTTAAATAAATAAATATTTTGTGAATTTCACAATGATATAATGAAACTCTCAACAATAAAGAACACTTTTAACTGACTGCCAACTTAGCGATGCAGCCAACATTAAACAATTAATGCCCACTATTATGTGCATTATAAAATGCACATATTAAAATATAAATGTTCCATCTATGCTCTACCAGAAGTTGGTATACCAAACATATCTTGTTTTGGAATAGGCATATCCTCTTTTGCCAAGTAATACCAACATATGCAAAAAAAACTCAAAATCACTAAATTTGAGCATATAAATTTTTGGCTTTTTACCACAGAATTGTAACAATAATATTTAGATGTAATATATAATTTTCTGTTATGGGTGTGACATTAAAGGAAGGTATGTATTTAAGACACTTACTGAAAATTTGTGCTCACTTTTATCTGTTTGATTTGGTTTATTTATGGATGCTCTTAACATCTCAGGTCATCAGCATCCCATTCAATTCAGGGTGTGAAATAGCTGATAATTTTGCTCAAAGGCCTCTTCTTTCAGGCTTTCGGTTCTTTTATGTGCTGTAAATCTATTACATGGGACCATAGCTTTACTTCCCTTCTAAAAGAGGCCTTACTTAGGATTTTTACGCCCAAAAAATCCACAGATCCTGGCAAGGATTAAACCACTAGACCACCAGGATCAACACATTTTTATCTGGAAAATGGTACAAGGATATTGCATCCACATTCCTTTGATGAACCTAAAATTGGTATGCAACGTAGAGAAATACAGAGTTACCAACATTGTGGCATTTTGAAGTAAATTTCTCTTCTGAGGTAAGTCATACTTTCAGAGCATTTCATGGCTAAATGAAAAGAACTTAATGAAATAATTATATGTTTCAGTTTCCATATTAATTTAGCTTTGAAATGACATTATAACAGAACACCATGGGAAAATTAAATAATTTCTGTATTCAAGGGTTACTTAAATAAATAAATGTTTATTTTCTAATGGAAAGAACTTCCTCTATTCTTTAATTTTAGTTAGACATTGTAAATTAAATCTATTCCATCTCATATCTTATTTATTTTGACAGGTTAAAAATTTCTGCAACAGTAGCAACATATTGGGTTTTAATCAATTGCAGATCTTGTCTAATTCACATTTTGAAGAAGGGAAGAAAAAAAACAGTAAGATATGATCATTTTTGTTAGAGTAAAACATGATTAGATGGACATGTCTGTTAATGGTGTTGGAACATTTTCATTCTAGAGAAACTACCTCATATTATTTAAAGCTGCTAAAAGTGCACATACTTTACATTCCAGTAAATGTTAGGAATCTCTCTTGCTATATTAAGGTTGTGTTACATTCTAAGTATGCATGTTGCACATTGTGATCCACCTAGGCAAACACTAATATTCCTGAACATAACGTAAAAAAGCAGGCGTATCACACTTTGGTTGCAAAAAAGAGAAACTTACAGAGAGACCAATAAATTATGAACAATTATTAACAATTATTAACAATTTTAATTTGCTTATAATTGGAAAGTGTGTGCTTATTATAAAATTTGCACCTTGCTATGTTTAATTATGTTATCCTGATGTTTTGTCACACTCTATGGCAGTCATTTCCAAAGGCAAAGAGTTGTCACTTCGGCAGTTCACTATTAACTGCTGAATTTTTAATGGGTGCTCATATTTATATCTGGGAGCTCAATAGAGTTGGAAATGGAATGTTAGGAAGAGGGGTAGGATTATATAATGATTAGATTCTGAGTTAGAAGAGTTAAGCTAATTGCATTTCACACCTGTGCAAGTGAGAATCTTGAGTTCCTTAGCAAGTGGTGCAGCACTTATGCAGTAATTTCAGACAATTGACTAGAACATTGTTTACCTGATGCACACATAGAACCACGAAAAAGTTAAGTATCATCAGAATCCAACTTTAATTTAATTTTATGTCCCTTTTCTTTATTGATATTAATAATATATTATACTGTGATTTAATATTAATATTTTTTTAATAGTGTTTAATGCCCGTTTTTACTGAGGCACCACAGGCGCTATGGCATAGGGAAGCCTAATATAATAATTCTTAGTTTAAACCTTGGTTTCTTCATACTATATGGAGTAGTTCTCTAGGATTAAAACATATGCAGTTACTGCAAATTTTTATATCCATCCTAAGTGAACAGACCAACAAGCTATTTTTAACCATTCAAGCTTCGGAACATTTGCACCCAAATTGGATGGATCACATCTGTTCCACACATAGACATAATCCCTCCAGTGGATGTTTCCAGGTTCCATATTTTCTACCTACAAAAATTAAGTAACTGCATGTATCTCCTCTGTTGACCACTTGTTTAGTATCCTCACCATTTGTAACTGTTGCTGCATCTATGTTTTGTGACATAGGCCAGTGTTGCTGTATGCCATGGGCAGTAAGAATGCATGCTAACAAGTACATAACTTGCAGGGAGCTGTATGCCTTTGTTTGAAGTACCTAATAAAATAAAAAAGCTTAACTTTATAGTTTATCCTCAAACGTCTTGCATTCAAGTTCTCTCTAGTCTATTCATCATTCTTTCTACAGCTAGTCTCCACTTCATTTTCTAGTAATCTTCAAGCATTCTTTTTCATATGTCCATATCATTGTACAAAATCTGTCTGAAAAGTACCCAATCTTTATATTTTCCAATAGAAAATAATCATGATAGGTTGGCAACACTGTATATAGAGATGCAGAGAATCTTCATGCATGTGCAAAAATACCCTGGGTTGCTGGGAGGCAGCTGAGCTGAGGGTGTTTCTGTGTGACATCACTTCATTTGTCTGGAATAATGGAATTGTATAGCAGAGCTACTGCATCTAGAATTATGTAAGAAAGAAAGACATTGCAATCATTTGCTAGGCTCTTTACTTTCCAGACATGGTTTCCTCTGACTTCTAGGTGCTCCTGAAGCTAAAATCTTCAATGAAAGAGCATTATGTGCAATGCAATGGGGCAGAGTTGAGAGCCATTTCAACAGAGGCATTGCAAAGGTGCTTCTAGCAATGGATGGTTTGTTGGATTAAGTGTGTAGAAACCTAAGGGGCCTACATTGAAGCAGATTAGGAAGTGAACCAAACAGAATTAGTTGGCATAAACTTGGATACTTTTTGAAAATTTGTTTGAAACAAATATCATATATGGTCTATTATTGAATCACAAATTACTTGATTTTGAATTTTATTCCTTCTAAAGATTCTCACAAATGATCTTCAAAATTCCATTTCTGTTACCGACAATTTTGAAGTAATTTTAGATTTTATCACACAAGCTTCAGCCCCATTTGATAAAATACTTTGTATAATTAAGAATTAACAGAAGTTATTAACAGTGAAGCAATATACTTAGTCTTGCCATAAGTTCTATTCATATGTTTCTGAGGTTGCCAGCACATATTAGATTGGCATGCCTGCAATTTGGCGCAAGTCTTAGCTCCAGCATGCATGCAATTGAAGGTCAGCTGCCGCTTAGTAAACATGGAATGGGGGGTCAAAGAAAATTGCATTTCATTGATTGCATTACAGAAGTGTAACAAGACACCAATATAGATTTTTAATTGAGACCACTGCAAATAATAAGGTAATTTGTGTATCAATCTATTTAATGATGCACAGAGTTTCCTCTTTTGATGATAGAGCTAAACATGGCCAGCCATGCAAGATCAGGATACCAGCAGCCGTCAAAGTCATTGCTGAGAGAATTCAAAGATATGCACTCCACAAGCAAAGAATCATAGCATGGAAAATGAAAATCCCTTAGTGAAAGATGCCAGACTTAAGTATACCCAAGGCATGGAACAGTAACTGACAGCACTTTAAGGCAAATAAGAGCCAAGAGACTGCTGAAGAACATGTAAAAGGTGGTCACTGCCAAATTTTCTTCATGAATGAAAAAACTTTTACTGTAGAAGAAAAACTCAACTGCCAGAATGATCGCATCTATGCTCACAGCTTTAAGGAAGCTGCTGCCAAATTCCCAAAAGTGCAAACAGTGCCCATGATGGTTTGGTGCTGGAAATATCATTTGAGAGCATAACATCACTGCATTTCTATGAAGGAGGTGAAAACACATGTCACCAACTACAAAACTGACATCCTGAAAAAGGCTGTAAAGCCCCTGAACCCCGTCTTGTTTCCAGATAAGCACTGGATATTCTAGCAGGACTCAGCACCTGCTCATAAGGCAAAGTTGACTGGAGAGCAACATTCCACAGTTATCACCACTGCCAATTGACTTTCAGGACGCTCATGCCTAAATCCACTGGACTATTGCTTGTGGTCCATTTTACAGGAGAAGGTCTGCTGTAAACTTCATGGCAGTATCATGTCCTTAAAGGCAGATTTGGCAAAGGCAGCATCCTCAATACCCTGTAGATATTGTTCGTACCTTTTTTCGCTATATGATGAAAAACACTATACACATGTTCCCTTTATTTGATGTGTCTATACATAAAGATAAAAATATGTGCATTATTGAGATCTGCAGTGACCTGATTTATGGCATATTGATCTAATACATTTTTCAATAAAGTCTTAGCTTTGGCTTCTACCACATGCAATATTAGTAGCTACTTCAGAATCCTAATAGTAATGGGCCAACTTGTTCCTGCAGTCCAAAGAGTTTTTTTTGTTTTGTTTTGAATTGTATTTTAATGCCCATTTTACTGGTATGGCATCACAGGCAGTGAACTCTGATGATACATGAGATGAAATAATAAATTGGGGAAGGATTTTTTTTTAAGGGAAGGAAGCATTCCAGGCCTAAATTTAGGGTACCATCCAGGCATTTGTCATTTATGAGGACTGGAAAAAACGTGGAGGGGAAAAAAAGATCAGTCTGGAAGAATGGCAAGAATTGAATTTCATACCTTACTCTTATGGGTCCATCCTTTAACAACCTTGGCCACCTGTATTGGTCAAAGAGTTTTATGACTGGTTGTTTTACACATTGATATATTGAGGTTCTATCAATGCAATCTGCAGTAAATTACTGTAATTAGTAAAGGATTGAGTAACATAAATCAGGAGTGTGCCCCAATAGGTTTCTTGTATTAAACAACTTTACAAAAGGAAAAGATGAAAGAAGTAATGATATTCAAATCATAGTTTAACATGCCTTTTCTTCTTCTGAAGTAATTCTTCATAGAAAGAAATTCTTAATGATCCTGCATTTGCATTTACACCATCTATAGTCCATTCCATGGCTGTGTTGCAATACATTGGTTCGTCCACCATGAGCTATTGAAAATTCTTTTTTGCAATATTTACACCCTATTTTGTGCTTACTGTCAGTTGTTTCTATCCATTCACTTGAATCATCCTCTGGCAATCACTGTTCCCATACACACATAAACTTTTAGATTTCTTTGTATCACCCATTTCTGTTTTGCACTTTGTATCCATGATTATAAAACTAATATTACAATATCCAAACATTGCATGAACTCCATGGATAATACAATTTAATTAACAAGATTGATTTTATTGCAGACATTAAATATTATTCATATTCACACAGTTGCCAACTAATTTTATTCAGTCTTATTGCCTCCCTTAATAGGTTTACAATGTATACAGGACACATTTTCCGTAAATATAGTGTTGTAACATGTCTAGCAACCGTGCTAGAGATGACACTGTGGAAAGAGCATTTAAAAAAACAGGACAGACATTTTGGGTTCCTCAATCAGACATCTTAATTTATTTTGTAGAGCTGAGCAAAGAAGAATGTTTATTTCCAAAATCCAAGAAATCTGCCCTCTCTAGATTAACGTGCAGCATGTAGCAGAGAGTTATTGGCAATTTTAAAGAATGTGCAAATGAGTGTCATTATTTAAAGTGGTCATTATTAAAAAATGTATTCATTGAGTATAAATCTCTCTCTTGTATGCAATAAAAATTAATATACATTTTGTAACATGTAGTTGTTAGTTTAAAACCTAGTTCACACTTTATTGACTCTCTCTGTAGTTACAGTTCCATGATTATATAAGGTTCATATTCCATGAAATCTGGATGCCTTTTTATGCTTTTTTGAACAGGAAAAAAAATTCAGTAATTTAGAAAATGAAGTAGATTGCTGTGAAACACAATATAATGTTCATAGCTTCTATCTTGCATAAAAATGCCTATGTAACAAACACAATAGGAATAGGCAGAGTACAACATAAATAGATTGACAGATTAGATATAATTTACATTTATAGATTGCTACGTGTTATGTCAATAGCTTAATTTTGGAGACATTAATTATTTTTTCTTACTCTGTATACACAGCATTATCTCTGAAGAGTATGAAAAAGGCTATAATTTGCTTCCCTTCTTAAAAACCATAAAGAGCAGATAATATTAAATAGTGCTGAAATTGGTTGGAGATTGTGATATTGCCACTTTTTTACAAATGAGTGCTTAGCTATAAGTCAGGAAGATTGTTTTGCCAAGGCAAATTCACAAGGTATTTCACTTGTTTCAGCCCTTGATTTTCCCTTATAACTTTCAAACTAATGAACTTTATTTAATAACATGTGATATGTACATACTTGATATATGAGAAGTATGAAAGTCTCAAAGTAATTGATGAAAGTAGTTGGCATTAGCATTAAGACATCACACACCTCACCATATTATAGAAGATGTAATGTGTTTACCAACCATTGGGAGTAACAACATCAGTTTCCTGCCAAAGTCCTCTTGCAGTTGCACAAGAGTCCATGGCTTGTTATGATACATTTTCTCTTTCAACATGCTCGATAGTAAGAAATTTGGTAGAGTGAGATTAGGCTAAAGTCCTTTAGAAAAGATATAATCTTCATAGAAGAAAACAAATACAAAGATATCAGGACTGTTGATAATCCCATAATAACCAGTACAGTAACTAATGTCTATTCACAAATTAATCCATTAATTTGAATATTTTAAGGGAAAATCAGGGGCTGAGAGTGAGGCAATATGTAATTTGCTGTAACTAAAAATAAAAATAGCTGGTGGGTGTCTCAGGTTCTGCTTAGTTGGATGATCTAAGTGGCCTAGTGATGCACCTACATTTTTGGGTTGTGTTTTAATGTATGTGAGCTGGTTTTAGCTAAAAGGTGTAAATGTGACTGGACCAAATTTTCAGAGATGCAGCATTTTGTTAATAGTTTTATTATTAGTATTTATATGTTGCCTTATGTTAGACAATTTACCAAAAACATATGTTGAGCCAGTCAATGTCTGTTATATTACATAGATAATTACTAGGAAATGCAACAGTGGAGATGTATCAAGCTGAGCTGGAGCATTCCAAGGTTCATATTAGGTCATGGGCTATAAGTTTATGAATTTTAATTTAAGTTCAGTAGATAAACTTAAAATTCTATTATTTTTGGCAGCAATTAAGTCGATAAAATGACTCCAGCATACCCATTATATTTTCAGTGCTGCATATATATTATTCAAACATCAGTTGCAGATGTATTTTTTAAATTTTTTTATTTTGTAAATATTCATGCGACTGAAATAATTTATATTGCGAGATTATGTAATGATTGTAAAGTATTTATTACTTGAGGGTTATGTTGTGCTTCTTCAGGTAAGGTTAATTTTAGCTGGGCCTTTTATGCTCCTTGTGCAGGAGAAAAATCACTTAAATAATGTTTGACAAACATTAAGTTGCTTCCATATGTCACTTTGTTGCTTTTCCTTCATTGTGAAGGTGCTTGATCCACTCTTAACTAAAGTACATAAAATTGAGAAAGCTTGAGCAAACAGGGGTTACATAATCCTTTATCATTAAGGACATTATTGCTAGCAAAACTTGTGTATAAAAACAAACATTTTAAATAAAGTAACTGTTATCTTCATATTACAGGTTTAAACTTTGAATTTTCAGTGGCTTTTTATTTTTTAAATGTGTGACTTTATATTAAACAGAAGCAGGAACTTCTTTTGTGAGCTTAACCCAGTAGGCCATTTGCCATCTATTTGTCTCTGTTATTGGCAGATACTATTTGTTGGTGTAACAAGTTTCAAAGGCAACCATATAGGGTGTCCGTAAAGTCTCCATATGGTGTAATGGTATCAGAATTTTATAGACACTGTTATTATGCTTGCTTGTTCAGTATTTATTTAATATTTTTCACAAACAGTACCCATTATTATACAAGGTGCTTGAAGTGTCTGCTCTCCTCTTTCAGACATGCCTGTATCCTGCTAAACATTTTGGTCAATGCTCATTGTTAGTTGAAGGTTTACTTTTAGAGCTTCCAGATCATGTGGATTTGTATTTAAAAGCCATATTTTCACAAATAATAGTCACAAGACTTAAACTCTGGGGATCTTGGAAGCCACAACTGGAATTGTACGTCCAGAGGTACGAGGTACGTCCAGAAAGTAAGTTCCATTTGGTAATAAAATTAAATTGTGTACAGATACAGAAAAATTATTTATTGCACAAAATTCTACAACTCTTAAACTGCTTTTCCACATAACTGCCCAAATTTTGCAGGCATTTGTCATAGCGTGGCACAAGTTTTTGTATACCTTCTTCATAGAAGTTTGCCGCCTGTGTCTTCAACCAGTTGGAAACATTTTCTTTCAGCTCTTCGTCATTGTTGAAGTGTTGACCGCCAAGGAAAGACTTGAGATGTAAGAACAGATGAAAGTCGCTAGGAGCGAGGTCAGGGCTGTACAGAGGATGGCCAAACACGTCCCAGCCAAATCCCTGTAGGAGGTTTTTCGTCACATTTGCAGTGTGTGGTCGTGCGTTGTCGTGAAGAAAAACCACCTTTTGACAGAAATCCTCGGCGCTTATTCTGTATTGCGCGGCGCAATTTCCTAAGTGTCTCGCAATAAACATCTGCTTTGATTGTTTGACTACGCGGTAAGAAATCAATGAGTAAGATGCCTTTCCAGTCCCAGAACACTGTGCACATCATTTTTCGAGGTGTCAAGATTTGTTTCGACTTAACCTTTGCTGGGGATGAAGTGTGCCTCCATTCCATTGATTGCCGCTTACTTTCAGGGGTGTCGTAAGAAACCCAAGTTTCATCTCCTGTGACTCTGTGTCAGAAATTCTTCGCCACCTTCATCATAACGGGTCAAAAACTGAAGTGCACTACCCATCCGTTTTGTTTTGTGTTGCTCAGTAAGAATCTTTGGTACCCAACGTGAGCAAAGTTTACGAAATTTCAGTTTTTCGGTAACAATTTCATGAATTAGTGATCGTGAGATTTGGGGAAATTCCATAGCGAGAGCACTAATTGTAAACGTGCGGTTTTCCTGGATCTTGTCATCAATCGCGTGAACCAGTTCTTCTGTAACCAAAGATGGACACCCACCTCGTTCTTCATCGTGCACTTCACTAAGTCCTTCATTGAACTGTCGGACCCATCTTGTCACCATTGAATCACTCATGGCATTTTGTCCGTAAACTTCGCAAATTTGCCGACAAATTTCAATTGGTTTCACTTTCCTAGCATTCAGAAAACGAATCACAGATCTGATTTCACAAGCGGCGGGATTTTCAATCAACACCGACATTGTAAACAAGCACAACAAAGCGTACGTGGCTGACAGCGATCTCAAAATGGCGCACGTTTTTTCTCCTTGATACAGAGCGTCTACCGCGCATGTGCGGAACTGCGATCGCAGCGCTGCAGCGGAGATAAATTGAAACGGAACTTACTTTCTGGACGTACCTCGTATCTGTCAGAGTTAAGAGTGCCTTAAAAAATATGGGCCCCATAATGTAGCTAATGTTTATTACACACCCTACTCCAGCACCTATTGCTTTGAACATTAACATGCTCCATCACTAAATCATTTCAGTTGTGCATCAAGAATTCCATCTTGACTTGTTGGTAAATCAATTTCAAAACTGTACTCTTTTTCCACAGCTCAAAGATTTAATCTTTTGTAGTAGATTAACTTTATAAGGATGGAAATGTATACGTTTCATTGCTTTCCATGTACTGGTCTTAGAAATTCTCATCTCAAACATTTCTGAAGAGAATCTTCCAAGTAGTGCCCCACATCATGTAACTTCTCCTACTTAAAAATATGTTTTACTCTTCAATGATTTTAAAAAAAAAAATACCTTAAATTTTCATTTACACTTTTTTCATTAATTTGAAAATAGCTGCTTTGGATGGAATTTTTAATTTGTGATTCAGTATTGTTATGCATTTTTAACATAGCAGCCATAAATAAAAAGGTTTTATAAATTTATCTTATTCTGACAAAACAGAGAATAAAGTTTGAGCTGATCGTACCCATGCTTACATGTGTAGCACAGAATTCAGAAGCTGGGAGTTGAGAGGATCAGGCAGTAGCTGACTCGGCAAGCATCCAAGGCCATCACTTTCTTAGCCATAACAATGAGAATGGGTTAAAGCTGACAGAAAATTTTCCTTTGCTCTCTCTCATACTGCACTAATTGAGCAGCAATAATTTGTACAAAAGCAGAGAGTCTTCATTATATTTATCAGTGCCTTTGAATAACAGTAGCAGTGGTGTGTTTTTAAGGCACTGAACAGCAGCAGTCATTAGCATTCTCTTCCTTTGGTAGCCAGTAATATGCAGTATTATTACTTTGGTTTTTCACTGTTTTGCATTTCCACTTGTGTCATAGAAACAATTTGGTTGGGTACATTATATTTTATGATGTACAAAGTAGTTTTGAGTTTTGCTTGCAATTGCTCTTGCTACTATTTGATTCAAAGATTTAAGTTCAAAGGAAGGGGTTTAATTAATTTAAGAAAGAAAGGTTTGATTTTTAGTGTCAGTTCCTATATTAGATTTAATTTTACATGTGTTCCTTGTACAGTTCAAGTTATGTGCTTTATAAATTTGTATAAGAATTTCTGAATAAGTGCAGTGCATGTATATCTGAATGTTTATATGGACAGTTATTAATAAGATATACTATTTGTGAATAACTGATTGACTGAGGATTATTTCTGAATAAATTCTGTATTATTAAAGTGACTAAACTCTTATATATTTAATCTAAAAATATTTATCATAATTTTAGTCTTGTTTATTAGCAACGTTTTAAATGAAGTATACGTGTTTTGCCATGTTTTAATTTTATATTTCTGTTTAGTGAATAGAAACAAAAAGTATGATCACTTTCCTGAACTTCTATTGTGACATTCATCTCCTGTATATTTGTTTTATTTACGGACGCTCTATAACATCTCAGGTCATCAGCGTTCCATTCGATTCCAGTGTGAAACGGCCGACAGATTTTGTTCAGATGCCTCTTCTTTCAGGCTTGAGGTTCTTTTTCATACCGTAAATGTACGACACGGGATCTACAGCTTTACTTCCCTTCGGAAGGAAGCCATACTTAGGATTTTTACGTCCGAAAAAGTCCATCGACCCTGGCTGGTACTGAACCCGCGATCTTGGGTTTAGGAGGGAAGTATGGTTACCACTAGACCATCAGGACCGATCTATTCATCGTAGATTTGTGCATGGAACGTTATGTGCATATTTAAAGTTAAGTTTCTTTTAGCTGAGGAAGCACTTTTGAAATTTTGTGCTGCCATTTTCTGGGGTCTAGTGGTACGTTTTGTTTGCTGAAATCCTTTTTATCCCTTCAAATTTTGTATTGGTTGACATTTCGAAGATTAAACACAAGGAAAGTTCTGTTTAAAGTCAGCTTTCACCAACTCCGTGTTCTTTCACTATCGTAACAGAAACACATTTGCTCTGCGACTAATTAGCAACTCATATTTCACAGTAATTGCAAGGAACGCGTGCAGTTACTAATTACTTATACTATTAAGAATTGAGCTTCGGAACACAAATAAGTTACCAGCAACATTTTTTAGATAAGCAACTTTTTTCTCATTCCTTAGTCCACACTTTATGTAAAATATCGCCAAAATTGCCAAATCCCAACATACGAAGGTTACCTTTGAAGTAGCTACAAACGACCACAAGTTGTGGGGTTTTTTTTTTGGGGGGGGGCGCTCTTTAACATCTCAGGTCATCAGCGTCCCGTTCAAATCAGAGCGTGAAACGGCCAACAAGTTTTGCTCACAGGTCTCATTTTTTAGGCTTGAGGTTATTTATCGTGCCGTAAATGTATGACACGGAATCCATGGTTTTACTTCCCTTCCGAAGATATTTAGGCCCGAAAAACCCCATTGGTCCTGACCGGTATCGAACCCGCGATCTTGGGTTTGGAAGGCAAGTATGGTTACCACTACATCACAATGACCTACCGCGACCACAAGGTGGCATGACATCACTATTTTCGAAACAATTGACATTTTTATTGTGAAAACAGTTGCAGATTAAAAATTGACCCAGTAGTATGTTTACTGTTAGCATTTAAACAAAGCAATTTTATGAAAGAGTGGAAATGTTCTTCAAGGTTTTCGTTGGATGATTTTTTACGGTTATAGTAAAGGCATAACTCAATAGCAATGCATAGAATCGCTTCGTTCAACTTTTGGTAATGAAGCACCACCAGAAAAGGCTGTTTACAATTGACTTCCAGAATTTTGTTGGGGTATTGCGTTCGTCAGTGATGAATTTCGTGAAGGTCGATCATAATCGGTTGTCATTTCAGAAAACATCGATGCTGTGCTCAACATGATTGAAGAAGATCGGTATGTGACTTACAGTGAGATAGAAGCATCCTTAAGCGTATTGAAGTGTGCAGTATATTCGATTTTTCATGAACATTTAACTGTGAAAATAATCTGTCCCCAATAGATTCCGCGTAATTTGACCGAAACTTTAAAAAAGGGGGGAGATGGCTGCAAAATCCGTATACAAAATCGTAACAGGTGAGGAAACTTGGATATATTCGTATGAACCGGAAAATAAGCAACAATCTACTATTTGGGCGTTTCAAGATGAACCGAATCCCACAAAATCTGTTCGTTCACGAAGCACTTCCAAGTAAATGATCGTTTGTTTCTTCGGTTGTATGGACATGCCGCAATCATTCCTATAGAGGATGGAAGAACAGTTAATGCTGAATGGTATACCACATTTTTTTTTTTTTTTTTTTTTTTTTTTTTTTTTTTTTTTTTTGCCAGAAGTATCCACGAAATCAGAGGAAAACAACCGAAAACGTCGCATCATTCTTCATCATGACAATGCCAGCTCACTCACAGCACGTCAAAAATTGATTATTTGAAGGAGAAAAACATCGAATTAATGTCTCATTGTCCGTATTCACTTGATTTATCGCCTAACGACTTCTTTTTGTTCCCAAATGTCAAACAAAAAATGTGTGGGCAGCGATTTTCACCGCCTCAAGAAGCTTTTGAAGCCTTTAAAAACCATGTTTTGGAGATACCAACTTCAGAGTGGAAAAAAATGTTTCGAGAATTGGTTTGAACGCATGCAAAGGTGTATAAATCTTAAAGGCGAATATTTTGAAAAGTAATAAAATAGTTTGTTTCTTTCCTAGTTTTCATAACAACTCAAAAGGTAGCCCTCGTAGAGTCTTCTCTTGGTCCAACTTGTATAGCTGTACTATAAAAATTGAAACAAATTTCACAAAAATGACCTTTATTTTACCAACATGGTTTATACTAAATTGCTACCACAGATGAATCAAGGCAAATTATATAATAGTGAACAACTTTAGTCTGCTTCTAACTGCTGTGTTTTCATCAAGGCAACGAGCTATATTTTTCAGAAATGTACTGGTGTTCAAAAAGGAGAGAATTGAAAATGAAAGTGCGGTATTTCTGGTATTTTCAACCGGCAATAAACAAAGGAAGATTTTGTTGCAAAAGCGATCATAATTGAACAAATAATGTAGTTTACTTTCCAGTACCTGAAAAATATATTTCCATAAAAGTACCTATCAAATATTTAATAGTTACTTTTAATTTGAAGCCATAAACGAAAAACAAACCGATATTTACTCCATTATGCCATGCTAAAAAAAGACAGCAAATTGATCTTGATAATCATCGGAGACGCAGTTTTAATCTGACTTCATGCTTCGGACGAAGAATAAGCTCAAACATCGGTGGATTGTCTTCCGGATTGTCCAAAGATTCTATTTTAAACTTTCTCAAAACGGAAGATATTATCGTCTTCTCTTCTAGCATGGCAAATCGTTGACCTGGAAAAGAAATGGAAGATATGCATCATTCATATATTTGGTTCTATTTAGCATGAAAAAATGTGTATCTGAAGCTATTTACTTTCATAGAGATCCTCTGATAGCGTCTCGTCGGTCTTACACAACTCGTATATTTAAAGTGTATCGATTTTTTAGAAGGAACTCTCTTTAGACAATTTAGAGACAGTCACTCTAAACTGACTTAAAAATCATTCAGAAAAGTAAGATGCCCCCTTTTTATCTCTGAAAAAAAGTCTACGACGATTGAGTCAGTGATACTCAACAGTAAGAAATGTTGTCAGTCCAACATATATGTTAAAGCCTGCATGAGATGTGTACAGAGCTTGCGCATTAATGTTCATAATCAGCAACAATAAATTTAGCCCGTTTTATATATATATCAAAGAGAGGAAGAACCACTCACTGAACACATTGTCACTGACAATGAAAGCTGGATGAATCATTCAACCCTGGGACAAATGACTCCTGGTGAAAGCGTTCGCTCCGAGCTGCAATAAACGCGTACAGGTGGAACGATGTTTCTTGGCCGGTGGCCTTAAATTGTCCTTTTGTCTGTTCCTGGTCGATGAGCCTAGAATGTTTGAGCATGCGCAGTAACGCATTTTGTTCAGTCCCGAGCGAGACTTGGAACGAGTTGATTCTCTGTGACTTGTATTTTCGGGTGCTTTTCATGATTATTATTTAAATATCTTTACTTTTCGCTTTTTTAAAAATCATATATTAAGTATATTATCCATTCGCTCTTAAGAGTGTTTCTAAAGTCAATGTATCCTTCCGCAATTCGCGCCAAGAATACTGACTGCCAAGTTGTCAGAAACACGTGACAAGTATAAATGACATAATGACAAAAGACCGGTAAATTCTGAGGTTAGGTTTACTACTTCCTTTTATGCGAGTGCCGAATACTTTACCCAGAACTTTGAAAACACGCTTGAAATAATTGTTTTCTCGCTACAGTTAAGGGCTTGCCTAGTTCAAGTTTACATAATATGTCCCCGTAGAAACAGCAGCGCGTGGTTTGTTAGCGTCAGTCAGGATAACAAGGCCAACTGCTTTTGTCTTGCCTTGTTTAAACAACCGCTGAATCGGCGAGCTGCATCATGGAAGTTGTAGCAATCAATTTTCAACTCCAAAATTCAATTTCAATAAGTCAGCAGTAATTAAATTCAAGTCAAAGCATTGCTTTTTGTATAGTAGATGTTATTTTTTACTGAATCCATCCTCAAAATTAGATTGCTAACATGGAACTACTTTCTTTGCGTACATTGCTATTGTGTTGTGCTTATGCTAGTCACGTCACGTGACATTGTCATGATCGGGATCATTCTAAGGGTGAATAGAGCAGTGTCATTACCATTTTGTTCTAATAATATATTCATATGAAACTACAATAAATAAATAAATAAATAAAGTTCAAACTTGGTAACAAAATGCTTCACAGCCAGACCCGTGAGGTGATCAACAATGTACACACTTTCATGAAAACGGAAGCTGCTATTAGTGGTGGTGTTATTCCTTTTAAAAAGGATGCTGCAATCAACTGGAGATTCTGAAAGTTGGTAGAGCATTCTAAATGAAGTTTCCGTTGTTTGAACTCCTGGAAATGTTCTTTCTATGTCCAAACGACCTTTGTTCTCCAGTCGAGGTACATGGCTTTTTCGTTAGCCGCGATCGAGATAATTGTGACGTCACACTTTAAACATAAATTCGCTCTCGCAAACTGACAATAAAGCTCGGTGAAGGCCACCGGCAGAACGACCGTCTCAGCTGTATGTCCTGCAATTTTGCTTCTACACGATGACGCTCTTGGACACTCATCTGAAAGGACTCAAGATTTGCTCAAAAAGTTCAAATGGAAGAATTTTTCTATCCCCTGATTACAACAGATCTTTACCTAGTGGGTTCCAACTTTACCCCTATCTCAAGGGGCCAGCGATTTGAAAGTGATGATGAAATAACATCTCGAGTGAACCGGTGGCTGCTCAAACAAGACAGATAAAGCACGGAAAACTTGGGTCACGGTAACGGAAACGTTTGAACAAAGAAGGCTATTATAAAACAGAACTCCTATAAAATGGGAGTTCTGTAGTACAAATATAAAGTTTTAAAAAAGACACTTTTTTTTCCCAAATAGAGAAACTTATTCATGTCATATAAATGATAAAATATGTCTTAGAGGCTTAACGGTATATTATGAGAGGGATGGAGAGTCTTTGAAGGACTGGGAAATTAAGCGCTTCAATATAGCTCATAACTTGCAAAGGTTTATGAATACCTCTCGTATTTCAGTTTGATTTGAATGTGACATATGTGCGTTTAACAAGCTTACCAATGCAGTTCCTGGGCCCAGCACTAAACGGGATATAAGCAAACGGATGTCGATTCTTAACTCTCTCTGGCGAAAAGTTTTCTGGGTTGAATTTGTCGGGCTGTGGGAAATATTTTGGATTTCTGTGCATGACAAGTGGCGAAGTTATCATCATAGCTCCTGCAGGAACTGTGTAGTTATCTATAAACAAGATAAAAAATAGATGGTCAATTTTCATCAATGCTTATATTTGGGAGGCAAATGAAAGTTGTCCATGGTGTTCGTTAATGTAGGTGTAGTTAACATCTATGTAATTCTTGTTGTAAGTGAATGAAAATACAAGCTTTAAAAATCCAAATTAACTACTCAGGAAAAGTTGGTGGTGTATTTATTTACAAAATATATTTGCTACAAATTTAACTCGTCGATATATCCCGAGTCCTGGGACCGTACGTGCTTTCCCAATGCACTAGAAAATGCAATAATTTGCAAAAAGCAATATTTCACTTTTTAAATACACAAACTCCCTCACATGTGTGTGCAATTAATTCCAAGGAATATTCTGACACATGTTCTACCCCCTCCCTGTTGTCTATCTCTTCCGATCTGTGCTGTCTCATTTCGTTTAAAATTGTATCTATTCCTTCTTTCTTCCTATCTGCCAGTAAGGTCTGATTGTGTCTCCAGCGAAACTTTTTCTCCACACTCCAAAAGGGTCAGCTGCCTATTAATGCTCTCGGGGTTTTTTAATTTTCTCCAAACCCCCCTCCTGTTTCTCCGCTCTGCGATCTAGCAGTACCCTTTCCTATATTTTCCAGATCTCTTCTTAATTTTGAACCCAGATCTTATCCTCCCCCCATTCTCAACTGCTCTTGGTAGCAGATCACCCTAATTAGTGTCTGATCTCCACGAACAATTCATAGCCAATATGTCACTGTTTGGATCCTGCATTCTATAATCTCCCTATAAGCACCAAATTCCCTAAAGATTCCGCAATTTGCTGAACCCCCTCCCCATTCTTAAAATACCTTTCAGAAAACTGTCCTCATTCGATCTCATTTCTCTGTTCGTTCCCAACCCCAAATTTCGGCCCCAAAGGTCATTGTAGATCTTAATTTGATGTTAAGAAGAGTAGTGCGCTTCGTTCTTGTCGAACATCTCTGAAATACGATCTTATTTACATCAACTGGAAAACAGGAGAATAACAATAAACGAACTTGCTTTAACATTTAAAGTTCCAAAAGAATTCAACAACTGCAGTATATTGGCCGTTGCCACATTTTCTCATTGAATGCGTGAATATCTCACTTGGCATCAAAAGTTCTTGCATCGTTGTAACAGTTGGCTAGATCTGGTCTCTCGTTTTCTGCTACACACCCGTTGGTCAATCATTGAATGGGAACATTTTCAATCTCCAGCATCATAAAAGTTCAAAATATAAAGGAATTGTCCAGACCTATTGTTAGTGGAATTAATGAAATTCAATCAAAGAATTATAAAGACATATTTGTATATCTTAGACGTAATATCAGGAGGAAACAAAAGCGGAATCGTTTTACGACATTGCTTAGCCCCATAGTGCTAAATTAGTAAAAGATTGGAACTTGGAAGGAATTTAAACAATTATCATACAGCCCATCTACGTGTAATGTTTCCATCCTTTTTAAAGTTAAAGCGAAGCAATCCATAGTTTGTCCAACTTCGGTTTATTATTGTACCCAGGAATTTAATGAATCCAGTATCTGTCACGTGCGTCACAATGAAAACGATGTGTTATCAACTATGGCGTAAATTTAACTTCTTCCACTCTATTTATACTATGCTCCGATTTCGTTTGAGCAACCTTTTATACAAGGGCAGGGGAAACAATACATCATCCACGTCATTCAACATCCTCAAACCCAAACAAGAACCCGGGAAAGTGAAAAGTGATGCAGATATTGACATGTGATGTCTTAAGTGTAATATTAATCATGGAGTTCCTCAGGGCCAAACCACATATCTAGAAATAATATTAGTCCTGCTTTGCGGAGAAAACGGAAACATTTTCAAATCTATGAGCCAGTTGTCTTGCATGACAATGCTACTGTGAAGGAGGAGTTCGCGACTTTCATCTGTTAAACAAAGAAAATTAGGAAACATTTTGCTTAAAAAAAGAAGCAATCCATCTAGCAATAGAACCTTCGTTGGCTGGCATAAAAAATTTCTAAAATTTTGAAGTAGGCAAACTCCGCAAATAAAACAGTTGGCTAGGAGCCGGTGGTGGAAGATTTTTGAGCATGGACTAGAAGTAAAGATAAGGGAGAAACTTGTGTAAAACAGTATCAAATGTTACTGATGTAGCATAAACGAATCTGTAGATCTAAGAGGACAGGTAAAATCATATTTAATCCAATATTCCCTGCTGGAGTCAACCTTAGCAATTGAGTCTTTTGTTCGTTGGGAGATTTCGATGATGCTTAGACAAATAATCCCAACTCTACTGCCTCCCCAACAACATTCTTTGCGCCCCGAAAACTTGTGAACATTCTGTACATGAACGACACTACCTTTTAAATTTATTTAGCAATGAAAAGTGTTAAACATGATTAAAAGGGCCTCTTTTAAGATACTGTAGCTATACTATTTGAGTGAAAGACAGAAAGTGGAATGTTGTCCTTAATATGCTATTATCACCCTCATTTGTATATATTTTGAGCGAGATAAAGAAAATTACGAATATGCAAGCTTTTTAAATGTTTTCGGGTATAGGGATTTTAAAATGTCGAAAATAAATAGAGCCTTCTTACTGCGTGTACATAAATCCGAATTTAATTTCCTCCCAAATGCAGGTACACTGGGGTATAGTCTCAGAGCTTCCTTGATAACCTGATCTAAGTATACCATCCTCTGTAGATCGTTGAAGGTAGTGTCCCTCGTTGAATCTCCAAATATATCTCTTAGTTCGTTTGCCACTTTGTCCTGTAAACATTAAAGTAGAGGGAAAATATTTCACTATTACAGTTTTCCGAAAACAAAAACACCACATAAGTTTGGAAGAGATTTTTAAAAGAAATGAGCATAAAATATATTAAGCGCCAAGAATGTTTGTAAGTGTAAAAGTGGTACTTACCTGAATTTCTGAATGGGAACCCAGCAACAGGAAGATCCAGAGTAATGCAACCGACGTGGTGTCATGGCCCTGTGGTACAAAATGAAAACCATATTCATAACTGGGAGAACTTCAAAAGAATTAACACTATCTTTCAGCAAGTGGTAGCAGCATCCTATCTTTCATAATGATGTGAGAGTAGAAAATAGAAAATCAACGCTCTTGCAAATTTTTGTGGGAAATCGAAGCACCAATTAAAATTCTTGTATAGTTATATTTGACAACGAGCCAAAGGCTGGTGCATAAACATGCGCAACTATCGTCAGACAATGTATCTCCTGGAAAAGTGGAACGTGAGTTTCGCAACATCTACGTGATAGGCCTGATATATCGGGTGATTTACTCGTTCTCGGCTCCTGATTTTCCAAATTTCAAATTAATGGGCAATTCTGTAAATCACGAGACACTATGGGTATGAATAGAATTATTACTCAAGACGGGGGTGACAGCAGGTGTTAACATTCATTGTGTATTTGTATTATAATACACTATGGACCGTACACATATATTTATTGCCCACACATACTGAAAACTGCATCAAAAAAGAAATATCATAGACACGCAGATTTGGAATCAACAGGCAAAATTTTCCTTTCAGTCTTTGCTGGGAAAAAAAAAAAAATGGAAACCGCAAGAATATTTCTTGGATATTCACGAATGTTTAAAACTTCCAGAAGTAACGGTGCAGGAGTTGAAAAACGACTGCATGCATCAATTGTCACAGGATATGACGGCTTCCACGTGCATTTTAACGAGCTGCAAAATAAGCTGTGGTGTTGAAATCTCCCCATGAACACAAAATACTTAGTTACAGTCAATGGTGGTAGCAGGGAATATGGGACTATACATAAGTGGGCTCGTCATTCCCGGAATACCCGTATTTGGGTTAAGATAATCCTCACACTGTGCATGAGACAGATCTTCATGGTGAAAACATTGGGTTTTGTACCACACCTTTCATATAACGATGCATACTGCAGTCTACATGAAAATCTTCCATTAATTGACACGGCCGGTGCCAATTATGGAACTGAGTCTTCCGGGCTGTAAGGCCATGGGATTCTTTTGCTTCATCTTCCCAGGCGTTTCGTCCACGACTGCGGTGGACACTTCATTGGTGTGATCTTCTTGGAGACGAGGCAGTAACTGACTCCACAGCGAGGTGACGTTGATTCGTCAGGCCACACTCCATCTATTGCCATGCCAGGGTTACGCCCTCTACTGGCAGTGTAGTGTTTTATGACAAACGATGATGGTTAACGTTGGCTGTTGGGATGTGAAGCTCTGTGTCGAAGGGTGGAGTTTATAAAGATGTAGGAGAAATAGTTTTAATTGCCTAGGAGAAGTCTCGGGCGATTATAATGCTCACCCGGGTCTAAGTCGTACTCGCCTAACCCGCGGATGAGATGGTTGAAGTTGTTTGCTGTAAAGGGAACGGGAAATTTCTCGGATGTATACAGGAAGGATAGGGAAATGTAGGTCTTTGTGGAATTTGTATTGGAGGTGTATCAGGGGGAATTGGTGGCTGTGCGGAGAAAGCGGTTTTGTAGTATTTCAAGGTGCCGGAGGTTCGTAGTTACTGCTATGCCGCAGACTTGGCATCCATAAGTGACGGCTGGTCCAATGATTGGTTGGTAAATAAGAATTTTGTTACGGGCTGACATTCCTGTTATACAGCCGAGCCATTCCTCTATTGGTGCGATTTGCTGTAAGTGTTGTCTCCACGTGAGCGTTGTCCAGGGTAACGCCTAAGTATGACACGGAGATAGTCCATTATACTGAACTGCCATGCAAGGCTATAGGAAGAGCGTCAGCCAGCTGCCTCCTTGAAAAAATGCTTGACTTTTGCTGGCGTTAATACAGAGGCGCTATCTTTGGAAGCACGTGGTAAGCTCGTCCGCGTATCTTTGCACTCTTCTGACGGCCATCAGGTGCTTAGAAGACGTCGATGTCACCGCAGTAAGTGACTGGAATGGGCGTTATATACAGTGGGGGTACCTATGGAACTGAGATCTGATGGTTCGATTGGTTGAGGGGATTGTATGTAACCTGGAGCTGAGCTTCTGGGCGCTTCCAGCGGAGTGTTGGTTGCTGATTGGTTCGTGTGGTTTCTTTGGCTTGGTGTTTGTAAGGCCGGATACTATGCTGAGTGAAATTTTAGAGTTTTTTCTTTCCTGTTGAAATAATTTCTATGCTTGTAAATTTTAATTGCCTCCCGGTATAAGCGAGGATAATAATGAGAAATTGAAGCTAATATGCCAATATCTTGAAAAACAAATTTTATGCTCTTCGACCGCTAAGAGGGCATGCTCAGCGACGGCTGATTTGTCTGTCTGGTTTAGGCGGCAATGTCTCTTATGTTCTGCAAGTCGTGTATTAATGCTGCTGTGTGTGCCAATGTAGACCGAATCACGCAATCTGGTGTTCTGTAGACGCCGGTTGCGGCAAGTGGTTTTCTTGTGTCCTTTGTGGAGCGGAAAGTATTTATCTTTCTTTTTTCGGTTTAAAAACTATCTATGTTACGTCGTCTAAATGGATTGGAGATGCGGTCTGTGACATTTTTCAGAAACTAAAGATAAGCTGTGCCCTTCTTCTGCCCATTCCAGAAACGATTCAGTCACTACATCGTCTCCAAGAAGATCACGACGAACACTCTACTGAAGATGTCCACCGCAGTCGTGGACGAAACGTCAGGGAAGATAAAGGAGAAGAATTCAATTGGACAATGGTCTTACAGCCCGCAAGACTTCCATGAGTTTATATCTTCCAATACTTGTTATATATCACCACACTTTTCATACCCCAAGGTGATACTTTAAACTCTTGACAGAATTTTAATATTTTTTAAGGAATGGAAGGAAACAATACCGACTTTCCTTTGTTTACGCTTAAGTGAAAATTAGAAAGACAACTCTGCAACCGCTTCGCTTTAACATCTGATCCCTTCGGCCTGCTTTTGAGGAAATATTACCCAATTGCTGGCAGAATTACTCTTAATATAGACGCGATTTAAAATGTAAAACTACAAGATGCTTGACACTTTATAAATTGCGAAACATTGTATACCAGATTATACTGTTATACTCTATATAATTATAACATTTTATATAATTTACAAAATACAGCAATAAAAATAATATATGATTTGATCCTTTCCGATGAAAAGTAATGTATGATGCAGTAACAATTTAAATGTGATAATTAATACGCCTTAGCCTAGCAAGACAAAAAGAATAAATGGGATTAATTATTAATTTATTAATTTTCACGTAATAAGAATGGCAAGTACAATTGACACTAAAGGGAACCAGATGTAACTTTACGTGTCCTACATCATGTACATATTTGGTAACCAGTGATTTGCAGTGTCCATCCATTCTTCCATCTAACTTTATGGAATATTTTAACAGTCAATAAGAAGTTGTTACTACTCAGTCGATGAATATATTGAAACTTACAAGCCAAGCATTGGGAGTTAACAAAACACTACTTCATTGTTTGTTACACTTACTTCGAACATGAAAGTGTCAACTTCTTCACGGATATCGTTATCAGAAAGCACACCTTCCTTCTCAGCCACCTCTATAAGAAGATCCAGAAAAGCCAGATGTCTTCGCTTTCCTGAATCATACACAGGCAAAGACAAGATGAATGCATTATGCTCCATGCGCTTTAATAGTTATCATTTTTAAAAATATAGAAACACATTTGAGAATTTTATGTGGAATATTGGAACAACAGCTAGTCCAGTGCCTAAACAAGAAAGCCGAAGCATTGTTTATCCAAGGAAATTAACGACCAATGTCAGCAAAGGAAACAGAGGAGACGTTTAGGAAGAGATAATGCCACGTGTCCAAGTCAATGCGCAATAAACACTACAAGAAGATTTCAGAAAGTGGCGTCATAAAAAGGATGCAAAGGAAGGGAGGTTAATAGGAAAAGACAAGGACAGATTACATGATATAACATATCAAGATAATACGAAAATAAGTCGAAATGAATATAGATTGATATTATTATATACATAAGCACATAAAAACAATACTATTACAGTATTTGCATAAAACACTCATGCTAACCTATACCGTCAGAAATTGTGCGTGTTCTTTACACTGACTAAAATATTATGTTGGTAATTTGTTACTGAAGAATGATGAATGCACTTTGCTATGAGTGGTATCATTAATGTAAATAATCAACTTTTGATATTGAATGTTAGGTTTATTTCTTTCCTTTTTCAGTGACGTCATTTTCTTTCGCGTACGTGTATGGCAGCAACTCGAGCACAACAAGCATTCATATTTGTAACCTAAAATAAATATCAAACACATAATTTAAATTCGTTGTTACTTTAAATAATATTACTAGCAAAAATGTTATGTATCACTAAATATAATTTGCGAGGCCTCTGAGCAAAATTTGTCGGCCGTTTCACGCCCTGAGTTGTTAAGAGTGTCCATAAATCAATTAAAAAAAAAAAACGAAATATAAGCGATTCGAGTTTTATAGCGTGCTTCGACCTCCGCCAAATGGCTGGCGAGGCAATGGTTGATGCTAATATTTGTTCAGCAATAGAAAGAAATATGTAACAATGTCAGTCATCTAGGTAAACAATTTAACCTATCTACATATCTCCTGTTATTTTGATTCTACCATATTTTAAGACAACTCCTCGTCATAAATAGACGAAGAGTATGTCATTGTAAGCCGAAATACATATATATGGACACATATATCACAGTTTTTAGGGACCTTAAATATATTGCTATGTGCCTGTAGTTTGATATATATTTTTTATTAGAGGTAGGCAGAAAGCTATGTCCGCAGCCAAAACGTTCGGGATTTCGAAATATTTTATATTTTTAAATTGGGAATATTTTTTTCTGCATTGTATGGCGTAATTTAAATGTGTTACACATTTAATTACACATTATTATGCAACAACAGTGAAAAGCGGCCTATATGATTTGACATGGAAATGTCTGAATGCATTTTGAAAACACCTCATCCCAAACTAACACAGAATATGTCAATTCCTTATATTGTGGTACAATTTCTTCTTCTAATATTGCAGATTTATGATTGTTGTCTACCACATTCTCCTTTTGAAAGCCTCTAAAGAGTAAAGATAGAAGACTTAATACTCACGAGGTACATCCTCCACAGCATTCAAATTAGCTCTGTATTCCTCCCGCCGTTCTTTTATAACCTAAAACAGGAGAAAAACATGATTGTCATTAGTAGTGTGATTTATCATTTACCCATACAAGTCGAAGGCATCTGCAACTGGCTGTCGGGATTGCCGACTGGTTACGATTTTAGTACTAGCTAAGCGAATAGCTTAATAAGTTGTTGTTGTTGTTTTGTTTCTTTCTTTCAGCGTAAGGTTTAATCCTTGTATACGCGCTTTATGCAAAAATTATAGCTGCCATCTCTCTATCTCTGAGCAAACTTTCAGAGTTATGTGTAGGTAACGCGTCAATAAGTGTTAAATTAAATGCATTGTCGAAATTATTATAGTGAGATAAGGCATGTTGGGCAACCGGCAAGGGAGATTTGGTTTTACCAGAACGTCTGTGATTGTTCATACGGAGCGAAACAACAGTAGAAGTTAAACCAGTATAAAATTCTTTGCAAAGCTCATGGTTCTTAGAAGAACAGGTAGCAAATGAAGAAATAGTGAATTCTCTGGATAAATTGGGGCTGCGGAATGAACAACATGCACGGGTTTTACATTTAGGACGTTGGCAAGGGCATGAGCCTGCAACGGGAGAGGTAATTTGGAAGTGTATAGGTTGCGGCGAAATATATTTTTAAGGTTAAGGTGGTGTTCTAAAAGTAAGGCGGGGTACAAATTTAGAAAATCACTTAATCACTTAATGAAGTATCGTGACATTCTGTCAAAATAGATCTGATGCTTTCAATTCCAGGCATGTTACTAGTAACAAGGATAATGAAGTTCAAGTTCTTATTAGAAGTTTTAGTTTCTCATTGGAAAGTTTTGTGCGCTGGATTCTCAAAGAGAGGAAGTATATTTTTGTCTTGGAACTTTTGAGCTAAGTTCTTAATATACGTGTCAAGAGATGAAAAGTTGTTACAAAGACGGTGAACGCGGATTGGAAAAGAGAAAGGGACAGATCTTTTGGTAAGCAGGTTATGACAGCTATCAAAATGAAAATACTATTGTAAATTGGCAGACTTAATATGCACAGGAGTAAGAAAATAGCCATTACATAAAGAAATAACTTTGTCTAGGAATAAAGCCGCATTGGGAGAGACAGAAGAAGTGAACTTAACTGAAAATTTGCAGTTAAGATTAGTAAAAAAATGATCTACTGTTGTTTCCCTCCATATGAACAATCACACGTCTTGTCAAAACCAAGTTTCTCTTGCCGGTTGCCCAACATGCCCTGCTTCACTATAAGGATTTCGATGATACTTTTAATTTAATGCTTATTCATGTGTTGCTTACTCAGAGACAGAGAGAGATGGCAGCTATATTTTTGCATAAAGAGCGTATACCACCGGGATTAAATAGTACATGCTAATACATTTTCTCTTTTGTTGCTTATCTGTTTTATCTGTTCCCATGAATTACGTTATCTTTAAGATTCAATATTTATTTTTACCGCCTTCGTTTATTTGTCTTCTTGCCTTTGAAGAACACACGAGGTTCGAAATATAGCGAGCGATACTTCTGTGAATATTTAAGTGTTTTATTTATTTTCTGCTTCTTTAGTTATTTTAATTAAATTGTTCAAGGTGTTGTTTTATCTCTTCGAAAATATTGCAATCTGAACACAAGATTCAGGCTAGAGGATGCACCAAAGTTTAATGACCTTTTCCCGGGATGGTAGACATTTGTCTCTTTACGTTGTCATTAAAAAAACTGGTAACTTTTTTGTTGGTACGGGTGCGTCCGAACTGATTCTCCAAATTCCATAGAGTTTTGACAAAAACTTGGGGTTTATGTTTGACCCAAGCAACACATTGATGAAAACAATCCCTTGAGAGTCCCAGAAGGTTGTAACCGTGACTTTATCGTTTTTTTTTTTTTCTTCATTGATTTTATTTATGGACGCTCTTTAACAGCTCAGGTCATCAGCGTCCCAACTCAGGGCGTGAAAGGCCGACAAATTTTGCTCAGAGGCCTCTCTTTCAGGCTTGAGGTTCTTTTTCGTGCCGTAAATGTACAACAGGGGACCCACGGCTTTACTTCCCTTCCGAAGGAAGTCATACTTAGGATTTTTACGCCAGAAAAAATCCATCGGTCCTGGCCGGGATTAAACCCGCAATCTTGGGTGACTTTATCGGCTGAAGTACGAAACTCGTAGATTGATTTTGGTTTCAGGCTCGAAGTACTGGCGGCTCACCAGGTCAAGTGAGTGAAGTGGCTCTTCAGCTAAATTTTTGAACGAAATTGGAATAAATACTTACATATTTTATCCGGCCATAACCGCGTTCAAAAATAGTCTACGGCGGCCCTGTCCAATGCGGCTCCCATTATGTATTTTCCTGGCGTCCTTCACAAGCAAAATTTTATTCGAGCGATTTCCAATGTTTATTCAAATTTCAAGACAAACTGTTTTGTTCCAAACATCTTCCCAGTACTACCCATGAAGCATGTTTATGTAAACTCAAAGCTGTATTTATTATTTCCCTAATCAAACAGTACCACCCCTTTCCTTTTTTCCTCCCAAGAGAAGAGTACTTGCGCTAACGGTGCTTTTATTGCTTCAAGCAGCTGTGCTACTGTGATGTTATAAAACTTTCTGCCTTAGACAAGACATACAGATTCGCCGATACCCACCTACTCCTTCCGTAATTTGCGCTTTCCTCAAGCCTGAACTTGTCGGGAATTGGAGTCAAAGCCACTTCAATCCCAACAAAGTTATGCCGCAAATAATAAGTTCGCTCTTTTGAACAGTGTTGTTTGTAGCAATAGAGGGAAGAGGTTCAGTTTTTGAACCAAACATTCAGTATAACTGGAGAGCTTGTGAGTGTAGATTCAGTTACGGGTGGCCGAGGTCGTTAAGGTGCGGACTCGTGAGCGGAGGTCTGGGTTGGAATTCCACCAGGACCGTCCTCCCTGACTGAGGTTTTTTCCAGGTTTTCTCAGTCCTCATAAATGGTAAATGCCGGGAAGTACCCTAAACTTAGGCCTGGAACTATTCCTTCCTTAAAAAAAATCCTTTCCCAATTTATCATTTCTTCTCATGTATCATCAGTGTCCATCGCCTGTGATGCCTTGTAGCAAAAACGGGCGTTAAACACTAGTCATTCATTTTTGTGTTGTGATCGGTTACTCTTAATTACAATGTGGCTAAAAGACAAAGAACTTACAATTTTAACAATGATTGGAAGGAGCACCATTGTTTGTCAAATTTAGAAGAAAACCCATGTGTTTAATGCGTGAGACTAGTGTGTCTGTTCCGAAAAATAATGTAGAACGCAGTATTTGGACAAATCACACGAACTTCAATAGTGAGTAATTTCCAATTACAAAAACACAAAGTTAGAAACTTAAAATCCAAATTAACATTTCAGCAGTGTGTGTTTACAAAGCCAATTCAACAAAATAGTAACGTGACAATGACCTCTTACAAAGTCTGTTATGTTTTAGCTAAAAGGACCTTCCTGTATTTAAAGAAGCAATCTCTGTTCGATGGTCACAAAGATAAATATGAATTTATGTCTTCCAGAAAATAACTTCAATTGTCTCAGCAAACCGTTGCTAGACGGGTGAACAGATTTCTAACAATTTAGAATCTCAATTATATCAGGATCTGCAATTGCGTGAACATTTTTCCTCCAGTTTTATGAAAGCACTGACATTTTCAATATTGGACAGTTGTGTGTATTTATTAGAATGGTTTTGCATGATTTTGCGGTTAAGGAGGAGTTTGTAAAAATACTGCCACTTCATGAACGTACTAAGGGAGGGGACGTATTTAATGCATTCCTGAAATTTGTGAAAGACAGCAACATTCCACTCTCTAAACTTGTTGCTATAACAACGGTAGGAATAATGGATTTCTTGTTCTTTGTGCTAAAGATCATTCATTTCCAAAATTTGTTTTTATCACTGCATTATCCCCCAGGAAGCTTTATGCGCAAAGTTTTGAATTTTGGTCATGTCATGAAAATTTTATATCGTGTAGTAAATTACATCAGATCATCTTCTACGTGTTGTCGATTGTTCAGAAATCTTTTCAATTAATCAGATTCTGAGTGGGGTGATGTAATTCTTCATGTGTAAGGTGGCTTAGTAGGGGGGAAACTCTGCAACGATTTGCTGTCTTCTTGATGAGATCAGAGACTTTGTGTAATCAACTTCTGGGTAATATTGTCTAGAACTTTATGAGATACCATGGCTATTAGATTTAGTTTCTTGGCAGATATCACCTCAAAATTTAACAAGCTAAACCTGGAACTGCAAGGGAAAGATAGCAACATTTCAGGCATTATAGGTGTAGTATATGCTTTTCAGAGGAAACTAAAGCTAGGAATGTACATGTAAAAAGACATTTCCTTTCACACTTTCCAAGATTGATTGGTAGGTTGTAACCAAAAATGTATTGCAGCTTATAACTGTAATTCATATGTATTTATACACTCGACTCGATTTCACAGCTCCAAGTTATACATCAATAATTACACGATCTTTATAAAACATCAGCATTGCAATTAAAGAGACCTCTCATCAAAGAAACTTTAGATGATATGGCTATCGCTTGGGAGATTCGAAAATATCTTCGCGTAGGAACTTTTGCTGCATTGCGCTATAAACGTTTAAAACTAACGTTAGAACTATATGCAAGTGCCCAATTTCCTACCCAGATTTTAAAAATAATTTCTTTTATCATATAATGTATAGTAAAGTTCTGTAACTTTTATTTCTTAAAAAAATAAAATGTTCTTTTAGTTTCGAATAAATTGATCCCTTTTGGGAAATTAATAACATCCCAATTTCGCACAGACTCGAAGTCTTAAAAAAAAATCTATGGGGAAGTTAAAAATCAGATTTGACCCACCTGCACGAACAGTAGCATTCCATTATCGCTTACATATAATTTAAATATCTAGCAATGATGTCCGAAATTACCTTTTGTGTAAATCCATGAAGAATGTTGAGCAGTCTCCTGTGTTCACGACCTTGTGCTGTATACTCGTAAACTAATGGGCGGTATAACCAAGGAGACATTTGTCTGTTCACCAGCATCTCCGTATTCCTAAAGAAAACACCAAATTGTTTTGTTAATTGACTTTGAACAGCGCATTTCAAACAGTTAAATACTTAAGACGTACAGTTTGAATTGATTAAACTAAATAAAAATTGGCTGTACAAAACATGAAAACGGAGACATTTTACTCAACATGGAATTGCTGAGTCGTGGTTTCTTAAAATTAAAAAGTAAATATAAACTAACTTGAGTGAATCAAATCATGACCAATTTAGTTTTAATTGGCGTGATATCTTAGTGGACGTATGTACACTCACGTTCAAATAAATCAGTATTGGGAGGGAAGTAATTATAGGAGGTTGTTTAGGCAAGCAGTTTTAACTTTTTTTTCTCTTTTTAACAGATTCGGCTTTGTCTCACCGGAGTAGGGGAAGTAATAATTGGGGGCGGGGGGAAGTCCGTCACGTAGGAGCTACGTAAACCAAGTGAATTCCTCACCTATTAAAGTAACTTTAAAAAAGAATATAAAACCAAATTATAGATTTATTAATTAATGAAATAAAATAATTTACAGCACTACAGTGTGGTATTAGGAGAACAAATGTATAATTCTTGTCATTTATAAGCATTACAAAAGAGAAACCAAATATCTATAATAATAATAATAATAATAATAATAATAATAATAATAATAATAATAATTGTTATTCAAATTAAACCACAAAACTTAACTGTACAATATTAATTAAAAGAAATATATGGCCACTGAGACTAACCTATACTGTGTGGGTATTTTTAAACATTCTTAAATGTAACCATGTTTATGAATTAAGCCTTTGATATCTTTTGATTTATTTACGGACGCTCTTTAATCCTTGATACCATCTTTACATTCACTACAATAGAAACAGAAAGTTTCGAATTTCAATATGCATTTATGATGAAGTTGATATATTTAATAAAACATGTTATTATTTAAAAACAAGTATAATATATTAAGCAAATATATACAATCAACAATAGATAATCGAAAGTTTCATGATTTTCATTGACTTTGAAATTTAATTGAAATGTTATTAAATTCGTTGTAAGTGCGGTTCTGGTAATCTAGTGGTAACCATTCTTGCCTCGTAAACCGAAGATCGCGGGTTCAGTCCCGGCCAAGGTCGATGGATTTTTTCGGGCGTACAAATCCTAAGTATGGCTTCCTTCCAGGGAAGTAAAGCCTTCGGTAAGGAATTAAAGCCGTGGGTCCCGTGTCGCGGATTTACGGCACGAAAAAGAACCTCAAGACTGAAAGAAGTGGCCTCTGAGCAAAATTTATCGGCCGTTTCACGCCTTGAATTGAATGGAATGCTGATGACCTGCGATGTTAAAGAGCGTCCATAAATAAACCAATTCAATAAAGATGTACATGTTACGAAAACGTTTTCTGAAGGTTATTACAGGGCACTCTTACATACAAATATAATTATCACACATATATTAGATTAATATTTCACATTTGCTATCTTCAAGACGTTTTGTTAAATATAAAACATGTGCAACGTTATAAATACAGTTTATATGCTGAATTAATTTGTCTTTTTTTTTTTTTTTTTTTTTTAACAATATAGAGAAAATTAAACGCAAGAGCGCTTTTTAAATTTCGGTTTTCAAGTATATCCCTACTCCTAATGGTCCAATTTCCATAATTTTGGTAAATTATTTTTAGGATTTTATTTAAATGGTATACACCGAATTTTGTTGTGAAGAAACAAATATTGGTGCCGCTACAGTGATTTTTAAATTTTAGGTTTCAGTTAATACCCCACTCCTAATGGCCCGATTTCCCTAATATTCAGAAACTATTTTTCTTATTTGATTCAAACGTATATGCCGAGTTTTGTTGTTGAAAAGAACATAAATTGGTACTGCTATAGCGATTTTTAAATTTTGAGTTTTGGGTAATCCGCAATTATAATAGCCCGATTTCCCTTACTTTCAGAAACTATATTCTTTATTCTATTTAAATGGTATATAAGGAGTTTCATTGTGATAAAACACATTTCCTAATACCTAGTCCGATTTCACTGATTTTCAGAAATTATTTTTCTTACTAATATATCAATGGTATATAGCAAGATTGATTCCTTTAAAAAATTTTTTTAAAATGTGGCCACTAGACTTATTTTTAAATTTCGCATTATCCACCATTCCTAATGACCAGATTGCCCTGATTTTCGGAAACTATTTTTATGAAACTCTCTTAAAGAAATATACCGAATTTCGTTGAGAAAAAATAAAAATTGCAGCCGCTAGAATGATTTAGTTTTTTTTTTTCACTGTGGATCAACCCCGACCCCCACTGGTCCATATATATATATACCGAGGGTGCCAAAAATGTATACACACTTTCACAGTAGATATCTATTTAATATATTTCAAAGTTAGACCGACAAACAACAGTAATGTGTAGTATGATATTCTGTAAACAGACGTGACTCACATTACGTTATGCTAGCCTTGCTACAACAAAATGAAGCCGAGATTATCATTTGAACAGCGGAGATTTATTTAAAAGTGGTATTGGAAAACCGAGAATGTTGTTGAAGTTCAAATGTAATGAAAACGTGTGTACAGAACAGAACTGCCAAAGCGAATAACAATTGCACGCACTCGAGACAAATTTGAGACTCATGGCACCGTATGTGATGTTCACAAGGGCAGATCTGGGAGACCTCGCACAGCAACAAGCCCTGCGCACTGGATCCAAGGCACTATCCTAGGCACCATCCAAGACATCACCGCGTTCTCCGGATCTAACTCCGTTAGACTTCTACCTATGGGGAACTCTTAAGGACGTTGTATACTATACCGTAGAAAACCATCTAAATTGGCAGCACTTCGGGAAGAAATTGAAACGGCATGTGCTGCAATCGCTGAGGACACTTTCGCAAACGTTGCTCAATCAGTAGTTCAACGTATTTAGAAGTGTATCGACGCCGATAGTGGGCATTTTGAGCACCTGTTGTAACTGTAAAAGTCTAAGATGATTAGTGCTCATCATTTTCTGTTTGTGTGAATTCAGTTTTGCTATGTTAACACAATTTTTTCTTTGCTTGGAGTGTGTATACATTTTTGACACTCTCTGCACACACATACACACACACACACACACACACATACACACAGAGTTTTTTTCATTGTCATTTTCGGTGCCTAGTAGGTAGTATCAATGGAGATTTGAAGAACATTTTCAAATAATTGTTTCATGGGTAAAACCGCAATAGCATACATTCCTTCGGAACTCTCTAAAATACCTCTATTTGCCCGAACAGGTAGTAGCTGGAATAAGCAGCGCAGCTACAATTTTGTGTCACTTTCTGGAGCTGAATATTTATTGCGATGTCCCAGTGATTCCAAGAATGAACTCTGAGATAGAGGATATAAAGCACCGTGCTTTCGGGTTGTACATCCTGACGAAGATATAGAGGTAATGTATTCGCCATTCTAAGAACTTTATATTCTAGAGAAACAAATTAATGTCAACAACAAATCACACAAATACATTATTTTATCAAAGATAACAGCAACATTCACACTTCTGGGATAATCAGGGATTTGCTGAGCTTTCTCTTCTTCCTTCATCCGCTAAATCTATGGATCTGGAAACCAATGACAAAACGTTTGTTTGGGTTGTCATGGTTAATTAACGGTACTGAAGAGCAGAAACAGCGACTGAGAGCTTGAAAGATTACACTCGAGAAGCATGGGAGAGTTTCTGGAGACGTTTTCTCGCTTATGAAAATCTCTGGTCTTATGCATGCCTGACGTAAACGGTTAATGGACCGCATATTAAAATGAGAATAAAGAATGGTACTATTTATTACATTTATTTAAAAATAGATTTTTATTTGAATTTAATCTGTTTCGCAAATAAAAGGTCTTTGTTTTCCGCTTTAATTTATCATTTTCCTGCTGAAGGAAAGAGGATAAAACCTTAAAGCGTTATTAACAATAGCTCAGATAATGTATAAGATATAACATAGAAGATAGTTATTATACGTATTTAATGGATACGAAAAAATATAGCTAACTATTCCTTCCCTTGGATGGACTTGGCTTACACTTGACGTTACAGACAGGGCTGAAAAGTGCTGCTGGGGCGGCTAGCCAGAAGAATCAACGAAGCAGCGTCATGCTTCACTTGTGTAAATAGAATAGTGAGTTCCGATACTACCATCCGATGTTTTCCTTTTCTTTCTTTCTTCCTTTCTCCCTCCCCCCCCCCGTACCGGAGTTAAAGGGGATTACAATGATTTACTCGCTAAATCACTAGTCCACCTTTTTTAGGATTTGCCCGAGGTTAGCCGACAGATTAGGTTAGTGTGTGTGTGTGTGTGTATATGTGAATTAGTTGCGAATTGAAATAAGAGAACATTTCCTGTTACAATATTTCACCCAACTAATAATGGTTTCCCACTCGCTAAACCACTGGGTCCACTGGTTTCTAGGATTAGCCCAAGGTTAGCCGACAGATTAGTACGGAGAATAACGAATAGGTTACATTATGTTTAACAATAAAAATAATACATTTACATTGCCGCCAAGCACGTAGTT